>OZ018388.1:16875324-17398114 GCA_963969525.1 Ontholestes murinus
CAAGACTTATCGGGCCGGGCGATCTTAAAATCTAAAACTTACCTCACTTCTATTTCATGTTAAATACACCTAATAAAAAATCAATTGAAATATGTAATAAAAGAATTATACATTAATATAAATTGACAAATCCAAAAACCTTCTACTAAATTAGACCTGAAAATGTTCTATTTACCAGTTTTCATCTATTTTGAATCCTTTTTTCATTGTAGCGGATATTGTAGTTTTAAACTACTTTTTTGGTGTAGGCTTTAGATTAAATTAAATTCACTTGGCTTATTTCACAAATTAATAACTTATTCGACTAGTTTCGGCTCAATGCCATTTCACCAAGTGATTAATGACAAACAAGTATATGATTTTTTTTTTGGGTAGCCGCGCACGACTTGTAGTACCCCCTGAATGCGGGGCAATGGTGGAACTGATTACATTACTTTGGTCACTTTTATTCCCCTTTTATTAAACTTACGTTTTTATTTTACATGACTATCTTCTTACCATACATTACTATATGCTACTATTAATGTCAACTATATCCGAATTGCGATTCGGCTTGATCGGCCATTGCGTTCTCTGTAAAGAGCATAATCTTTCGTACTACTACATCTACGGGGTTTTATATCCGTAATACTAGAATAGACCTCCTAGTATAGTCATTTGAGATATGTGGAGCCTCCACGCCACGTCAAGGAATGTGGGATCACTTAGCTTATTTAGAAGGCCAAAAGGCTTGACTCGGCAGAGCCGACCAGGCTTACGGTCGCTGCCGTCTGTCCTATTGTTTTGTACTGACATCTGCACATCTTGGAAATCTATCACCTTTGTAATGTTTCAATAATGCGGAATTTATAAAGATTTAATTAGCAATGGGTAGATTATATGAGTAGAATATAAATACGCATTTTTACGACGTTCAGGAAACTGACCGCCGGCAGTTGTAATAAAAAACCGTGCCTTAAGGGTCAGGTCAGGTACTAAATTAGTTCACCATGACGCCTATTTACCCAGGGTGCCAAAATTAATTTTGGGTGGGGCGTTATGTTTCCTAGGCTTCAGAGGACGAAACGCACAAATGAATAGTCGGTTCCTTTTAATTCTGGTAATTTCGAGGGAATTTCCATTAAATTCCTAGGCCATGCAAATTTTCTCTTGTAGAGGAAGCTCGGGCCTTCCAACAAAGCGAATATTCCAATAACTCTGAAGGTAATAATCCTCTACTAGCAGCACCTGCTGTATTATCTTTAGCGAGAACGAATCTTCAAAGTGCGTGGGGTACACGCTCATGAATCTGCATTACATGATTAGCAACAAATATTTTCAATAGATGAGGTGAGGTTTTTATCCCCGCAAGAACAGTGGATGAATACAAAAACCAAATAGGTCAATCGCATACTAGCGATGAAAGATACATTTGAACTGAAGCTAAAAGCTTCGACAGTAAACAACCAGCACTAAGTTATAATTTAGGAATTTGGGTGTAAATCGAGTCTTAGCTGCAACGATATTCACCTTTACCTGTGAACCAACTTCCAGCCGCAGATAAACCACGGCACCCATTACAACCGAACTAGCATTCGAAAAGCCAATAAGTCGCGTTCTAATTATCGCAAAGGGCATTATGTAAGGTGGTAAAGCGATTTGCTCTAACAATGGCAACTCCTCTACAATGCGATTCCACTGTTGAACGACTTCGTCAGGCAATGGCTCGTCCCAACCTACCTTAAACAACCAAAGGTGTTGCAACGAAGCCTTGAGTGCAAATACGAAGGGTGTGAGGTAACCATTTACATCATAAATCCGCGCAACTCTAGAAAGTATACCGAGCTTTCTTGCCTTTTCATTATCAACTCGAATTTTATAACAAAAGTTATCACTCCTGGAATCCCAGTGTAAACTTAATACATTCCCCTTACCGGGAATTTCTTTCGACCATTTTTGAAGTTCAAATCCACCTAATTTTAACAACGAAATTAATTGATGGCGGTCAGTTTATCTGAACGTCGTAAAAATGAGAATTTATATTCTACCCATATAATCTACCCATTTCTTCTAATAAAAAATCGTGGTTTGTGGGTCAGGTTAGGTAGTAGAATAGTTCACCATGACGTCTATTTACCCAGGGGTGCAAAAGAATTAGGCGCCGGATCTATGCACCCTTACTCCACCTGGCTTTCCAACTTCTCAGAAGAGAAATTTCCTGCTTCTTGGGACTCTTGGGAGTCTCGTCCCACAGTAATACATACTCTTTTTACCTTGCTCTAAGCTCAATGCATACATAATTTTTGAATCGCTCCAACAAGAAGATGACTATTGAGTTCAGAGAGTAGTGCGGCGTTCGCTATCAACTTCAAGATACCCTTTGACACCCGGACGCTATCCGGGAATTCCTGGTACAATACCCAATCCTACGTAATATTTCATAGGATGGGCCAGAATACTGATACATTTTGAACCCCCTATATGTCACCGGTCATGATTCAGATGCTTTTTCGATACTTCCGTAGCTAACTACCTGAGACAGCTTGCCAAGCCCCCTCACCCCTTGCGGCATGTGCGCTTCTCATTTCGATGACTGATTTGAGGAAACAGTCCCGCGTTCACTATCAATTTCAAGATAGCCCTTGTTGGTCTTGATCTGGACCCAAGGTACTTTATGGTTGGTGTTACCTTCACTTCATAGCCCAGGGTCTACCAAAGATCATAGATCACTATTAGAGGTGGTTTGCTATGAAGGTTACGAGGTAGTTCAGTGCATCGAGGTATTGCTGCGCCCTCATTTTTGCCGCCCAGGGCATCGAGTTTCTGGCATTCAGTGTATTCGCCAAGCAAAGTCTTCTTTTCCTGAAATATCCAGGTATTCTACTTAATGCTCTCTGATCAGGCGCTCTAGATTTTTGCGTCTAATCATTAGGGATCGAGGGGTTTCCCACCACCAGAAGTAGGACCAGTATCGCCTTCTTATATGTTCACGGAGGCGGGCTTTCGTAGGGCGAATACAGGGGCTGGATTAGAAGTGACGAATTTTTTAAATGCCTTGGTTGCCCCCAATGTGAAGGATGCCCATGTAATTATTGTTTTAATTGTTTTATACTATTATTTTTAATTTATAATCATGAATATGTTTTTATTGTGTAAAATCCACTGAAATTTACAAATTTGTTCACTGTAGCATCTCCAATAAATCTACAAAGTTGATTGTGTAGATATATCAGATTCAGAGGATCCTAAAATACATTTGCTATGGGCAATGACTTGAACAGTTCGAAAGCCGTTATTATTGCTCTAATGTTCATGTTCTAAAATCCACATTAGAACAATTTACATCAGTAGTTCCTACCATATTAGAGCCCGAAAACTTTATATAGGAAATTACCGATCGAGCCAGTCGTAAATGTAATATTATTTGATATGGCATCAAAGAGATAAATTATAAATCGAATGATGAAAATGTCGCCAGCAATTAAACATTATTTTTTCCTATCGGGTTAAATGAAGATAATGTTAGACCCATTCAGTTTGCCAAATTTGATGTTACAAAGGGTAACCGTTGCCACGGAATTAAGTTACGTTTGTAATCTGAGCTACAATAGCACTCTGCACTGCGTCTTTCCAACAAGCTGAAACTGTGGAAATGGAAGCACATATCTGTCTCTAGTGACGGTACCCCCAGGCAAAATAAAATTTACAGAACTGTCAAAGCTGCAATACTCGTTCGGGCGTAAATCTGGCCTGAGAATTAAATACAAGAATGGAATTCCAATCTAATATATAATCAACTCGGGAAAACAGCCCAACGGAACTACTAACCAACCCATCATTTTATTTATTTATTTCTTTTATTTATTACATCTTTGCACTTCTTTCTTAAAAAAATACATACAAAAACCAAATTACAAAAAACATACATAAAATTTTGTACGAAAGAATCACGGGCGGAGTTCACAATAAACTATGTTCTTCCACTCAAACCCCATTGGCACCATGATGTTGGAAGGTCAGCAAACATCATCCATATCTATTATATATATTGATTGTTGAGGTATTTAGGCGTTAAAATTCCATATTCAATATTAAGGTCTTAATAATAAACCCATCATTTTAATTTATTACCAGAATACACGTGGCTTACGCTTTAAAACGCATTTGTTCTGCACTAATGCTTGTGATCTTGCATATTATTGTAATTAGTAAATCTTCGTTAAAAAAACTCTATTAGCAGTGATGAAATTTTGACTCCAAATTATAACGGAGAGACAGAAAATTTGATCTTATTTTAAGAACTACTGATGGCGGCGTTCCCGTTGCTTTAGCCAACTTTGTAAAGTTTGAGATGTGCTCAACTGTCAGTATTTCTGGTATTGTAAGTGTATCATGGATTCTGTAGTATCTTGTGTAGCTGCTATTTTATTTTTACATAAAATGTCATATTGACATACATAACATAAAATAGTTCCTTAAAATTGGAACAAAAATAGAAGCCGTCAATGGCAAAAATATAGCCTGAATGACAAAAATCGTCTGCGGATATTCATCGTCTGCTACATAGAATAATGGGTTGAGTGGAAGGACACTGCACTGTGAACTCCGCCTTCAAGTCTTGCGATTTAAATTTTAAAGTTATTGTGAGTGTATTTTATTTTGTATCATTTTTTAGTAAGTCTTATAAAGGAAATAAACTAAACCAAACTACCCAAATTCCTGACATTGATAATTTTTTAGAAGCTTTGGATGTTAGACTCCTTGATAAAGCAGTCATTTTAATAGGAGATTGGAACCTCGCACATCTTAATAGTCAGCATTCAACAATTTCTGTAATATAACTCGACTTAAACAAGCAAATAACATAAAGAATATTAATAACAGGCTTCTCGACATAGTATTGTCCAATACATATCGACATCAAAATAGATGATCAAGCTTTTGTCCAGTTGATCCCAATCATCCATCATTGAAAAATTTTAAATAAAATTTTCGGAAAACCAATTTTATAAACTATACAATGATATTTCTGATATAGATTGGTCTTTCATAGATGATATTACTCATGTAAATTATGCAGTTGAGAGATTATACAGCAACTTGTAAGTCATCTTTAATAAGAAACTTAAAGTTGAAGCAATTTTATAGGCTAAAATGAAACGAATATAACAATGACCTTAAAATAATTCGTGCGACTATGAAAATGGATATAAAATTACTTACTATAATCATGTAGACGAAGTGCAACGCGAAATAAAAACGACTATGCTTATGAAGCAAGGAGTCACCAGAAAAGCGTTAAACTTTAAACAAAATGATTTAAATATTGTACTGCCATTTGCATTTGTGCAATGTTTCTCTGATAAGTATATCCACATCTATACTAATACCAAATCACCGAGCATGCATACCAACTATCCCCGTTTTTCTATGAAATCTCCAACTGAAGATGACATTATAAAGATAATTGTCATACTTGCAAACAAAGGTACTGCAGGTGATAATATGGTCCCTAGTTCCATTAGAGATATGAGATTTGTATTAACTAAACCACAAACAACTAAAAACTATCATTAACTTGGCGATAATAATAATAATCCAAGAAATTCTAGAAATAGTCCTCCGAAGAATTTAAATAAAAATGCAATCTACTTTCTATGACCTCTGGAAACATGCAAAAATTTGCCCGGTACTTAAAAAGGGAAAAAGTGCCGTTATGAAAAACTATAGAACAATATCTATCCTTTCAAATTATGCAAAGGTTTTTCAACAATTAATCCACAACTTAATGTTCACAGTTATCACCGAGGCAACATAGATTTATATCTGGATTAAAATTACGCAATTTTTGACTGATATTATGGACCAGAGGAGACAAGTTGACGTGTTGTACAAAGATTTTTCCAATGCTTTCGACAAATTAAATAAATTAACTGAATTTGGTCTTTCTTCCAGCTTTATCAAACTCACATCTACATATTTGTGTAACAGGCATATTATGATATGGTTAAAATTATTAATTTATCTCAACGTCATTTGGTCCCCTTCAATTTATCAGTTTTATGGAAGATATCATTAATTTATTAACCTGAAAAACGTTAGCTTATGGGGATGATGTTAAAATGTATACCATGTATAACCAAAATGATGTTGACGCAATTCAACTTACTATTATGTAATAGTAATAGTAATAGTAATCTTTATTGTCATAACTACAGTTTTACAAACGTCGAATATACTTAATTGCTAGTAAACTAGAGATAATTTTACAATATATGTTATCTTCAAATATACTTTATCATATGTCTACATAGGCATGCTTCTAATAGCAAATATTCTTAAACATCAATGCCAAATTAAATGTGTTTATTGATATTGCCTGATGTTGTATATGCTCGAAAACAACTGGTAAAACATTTTAAAAGAAATTAAGTAATATAAAGTAATAGATTAATCATATATAAAATATAAATATAAAAGTAAAAGTAAAACCCAAAATATAAAATATAAAAGTAACTAAACAAGACATATTTACACATATGATTAAAAGTTATAGATAAAAGTTAATAGAGAATAAAATAAATCTATACAAATAGATAAAAGTTGCATATATAAGACATTTGGCTAAAAAAATTAAATTGAAACAAATAAAATAGTTAGAAGGATAAAATATTATATATAAGTTAAATATTAAAAATACAAAGACATACACACTAACACAGAGATAAAATTACAAATATATAAAAGTAATAAATAAAAATAAATTAATTAAAAGGGTATCATAACGGTATGCCTACAAGACTACTGTTGAGGTACTCTCCAAAATTGTAAAAAGCGTGTTCTAATAAATATTTTTTCATGCAAAGTATAAATTCCTTTTGGGGTAGTTCCCTTACGTGATGAGGAATAATATTGAAAAATTTCTTTGCGAAATAATTTGTTGCATGCCGAGAGCCAAATAGTTTGTGCTTATGTGGATAAAGGTCCATTCTATTTCTAGTAAAATATTTATGTTTTGATTCATGCCTAATTAAGTTGTTTACAGATTTTTTTATATATTTTAAACAAGCTAAAATATATAAACAGGGCATGGTTAGTATATTATATGTAGTATAAGCACTTCTACAATCTTGTCGATATGTAAGACCTGCTACAATACGTACCGCTCGTCGTTGTAGTGAAAAAATTCTCTTTAGAATTGGAGAATGACCCCATACCAGTAACCCATACGCCATGTGTGACTGGCAGAGTGCATAATACGCTACCCTCAGCACGTCACAAGTTAAAGTATTGGCCATATTGCGTAATAAGAAAATGGTGGAAGTTAATTGGCCTCTTTCAAAGCACTCAATGGCCCAGTCAGTGAAATGTATGATGACATCTGTTGTTGATAAGCCTTCTCTAAATCCAAATTGTTGTCTGTTTAGTATGTTGTTTAGTTCTAGATATTGAATTAACTGATTTTTCAGTAATTTTTCAAAATTTTTCGAAATTATTGGTAATAAACTAATTGGTCTATAATTTGATGGACAATTTGGGTCGCCTTTCTTAAAAATGGGTATTATTTTTGCAACTTTTAAATTTTCTGGAAAAATTTTATCTTTAATGCAATAGTTAAAAAGTTTAGTTAACGGTATAATAATAGAATTTTTTTCGTCTTTTAACATGCTGGCTGTTAATCCATAGATGTCAAAGCTTTTACTTGATTTTAGACCATTGATGGCCTCCCTTACTTCATTGATCGTGACCTCGCGAAAATTAAAATATGAGGGGACTGATGTAGGATTTTCTACGCTACACATTAAAACAATGGGATCAATATTCGATTCTTGCGGTGATGACGTTAGTGATTTTGGTGCGTTTATGAAAAAGGTATTAAACTCATTTGCTGTTATATTGCACTCATTAGTATTGGACTTTACTTTATTTTTATTAATAATTTTCCACATTGCCATTTGATGGTTTTTATGATTTTTTATATATTTACTAGTTGCTTAAATTTTTGCCATTTTAATTGCATGTAAATACTTTGTTTTATATTTGTTTTTAATTTGAATATGTTCATGATTCTTGGTTTGTTGGCAGACACTACTCATAAACCTAAGATTTTCTCTCATGAATTTTAAATTATTATTAAACCAGTATATTTCTGATTTATTATTCGTTGGTATTTGTTTTAATTTTACAGGAAATGCAGTATTAGATGCGTTTTCTAGTATATTATAAAATTTTGTTGTTTTTTGACTAGAGCTTAAACTACAATTATATAAAAATTGCCAATTTTCATCTAGAAGGATATTATGAAAATTGATTTTTCCTTCCAAAGTTATTGGTTTACACAATGTTTTTGATTTGACCTGTTTATAATTATTGCATTGCCAAGTTGTTACGACTGCCAAGTGATCTAAAAATCCAGTTTCGATTGTCTCAGAGAACACTCCATTTAAGTCCACATTGGTAAAGATGTTATCGAGACAATTGAGTTTTCGCGTTGGTTGACTAAAATTACTATCCAATCCATAGCTATTTAGCAAATCAAATAACTCATACCTGACAATGGTTGATTGCTGCACTTAAAATTAACTGCGATTAAATGTTAAGAAATGCTGCTCTGTATCATATACTCGTATAGCATATCAGTTTCTACCAGAGTACATAATAGGGGATAACGTTCTTAGGAAAATTATAAGTATTAAGAATCTTGATATTTCCTTTGACTCAAAGTTTATTTTCCCAATACATTGATAACGTATGTAAGTCTTCTTCTAAAATGTTTAACTTGATGGTGAGTACCCAGTTCGGAACCTTGTCTATTATTCACTGTTATATAGACAGGAGACCTTATACCTTCAAGATCGCAGATAACGCTGATGACTGCCATGATCTCAACTTCAATAAATTCTACATCCTCGCTCATCCTGCCGAATGGTCCACACCGAAAGTCATATGGTCTGGCGGGGTACAGCTCTGTGAGGACCTCACTTCAGCCATCCTTCCTGGGAGGAGTTTAGTCGCATGTACCCCAGGTCCCTCGTCACAACTTTGTAGGCCTTTTTGTAGGGATAGTGGTCTATTTTTCCAAGTAGCAGTTTACAAGTCTGGAACTTGCTAAGTCTGATGTTGGCTTTCAGGCTGGCTCTTGCATAAATAGACGTTTGTTAACTCTCCTCCTTAATGTCAAAGGAAATGGAAAATGTATCTCAGCCATTCTAGGACGATGATATAACGACATAGTTTAATTACATTTTTTTGCTTTTTACAATTTTTGATAAAGAAAATCTTATAGTTATATAATTTTATGGATTAGAAACTACTCACTAACTATTCAATTTTTTTAAATCTAAGCGGTAGTGTATTAGGAATAAAAATAAAAATTCTTATTTATTGATTTATGATTGGCGAGGAGGAAAATGGTAGGAAGAAATACAAAAATTGGTACTTGGCAAAGATTAGTGATAAGAAACTTTTGTTTGAGAATCAAACCATGATATATTTTAGAATATAAGTTCGGTACCTATAAGCGCAAACCAATATTTATTAAAGCACTTATATTTTAATCACGCAGGTAACCGTTCTCGAATCCAATTCCAACACTCCAGCGGAATTGGGAAGAAAACACACTTTCGGCGCACATGTGGTGTGTGAGAACGGAATTAAAACTCCATTACACGAAAACGTGCGTAAGCTCATATACGCACACGCATTCAAATCCGAAATTCAATTTGTCAAGAATAATTCACCCTGGTTTTATTGGGAAAGCAATTTATTCCCCGGCGGCGTTTAAATAGATATATTCGGAGGGTATATATGTATCTTATGGAGATTGATTCAGAGATTGCATGTATCTCAACCTATGCGAGTTAATCATGATTACTGTACACATCCCGCAGAATGTTCCGATGCGATTAGATTCTTTGAACAATTGTTTCATAACATAATTTATTTACCTATAATATAAACGATGAAAAATTGTCTTAGAAATGGCATTTTAAAATTAAACAATGTACACGGGATAGTGGCAAAGTAGTACCTGTTTACACCGTGCGGAGCGCTGACGAATAAAGTTGGCGCAGGATGTGCACTAACATGTTCTGTTGTATTTCAGCAGTCAGTGTGCAATGTTAGGTGTCGCTAGTATTGACTGTGCTGTTTATAATGCTCAAAAAATAAAGAACGCCCCCAGTTGTTCATTGAGAGATGAGTATGGAAAAAATGTTATGGATGATCTGTTCACTGCTGATTTCTCACTTTCAAGTTAGGAAGAGAGAAGAACCACGATAACGAGCGTTCGCGACGGTCATCAGTCATTCAAACGAACATTCAACCATCCACCCTATAGTCGATACTTAGTTCCTTCATATTACTTTCTGCTTACAAAACTTAAGGACCTTTTGACACAAAAGAAAAATTACGTATCTTAGTACACCGGCGGCGGAGTAATATGAAGCTGGGATACACAAACTCATATTTTATATTTATAAACTTTTCCAATGGCCTTCGTGTAATTTAATCGCTAATTTTGTATAGAACCCTTATTTTTAGATTCGAGATTTAAAAAAATATGCGTATATTAGAATCCTTGATTACTGTTTCACGTATAGAACGTGTGTGAATATGATCCGTAGAGATTAGAGGTGCGTAGCTGAGGGAGATGCTTTCACGGTATCGTATTACACGGACGGATAGGGGGGCGGCGTTACGCCCTGCATCCTACGCGGCCCAACATCTCTACACGTAAGGCAATCCAAATGCGATTTCCGTATTGGCAGTCCTCCTCCAGCCCGGAGACGCGAGGGATGATCGAATTCTCTCCGCACTTTGCCTATCGTTTCTTTGTCAGTGGACGCTCCGAGGAGATGAATGTGATCCTTGAGGTTATCAAGATTTATTGACAGAGATGGAACGTAAACCCGCTTGATCTTTAACAAAACCCCGGAGAGAGGAAATATTCATCTTTCTGTGCGGCGGCGGCGGCTGCGGGACGACCATTGTAGTTTCCGATACGGTCTCTACAAATGAAAATTGGTAACGCGGTTCAATGATCTAATTTTTATGTATATAAATTTAAATTACACCATTTGAAACTCTATTTATATAGAGTAGACAATTTTTGAGGCTTCGTTACTTCAAAATATATCAAATAGATTTAAAATCTTTAACAGAGCAGCTGTTTAGCAACTTTTAAGGTTTAGCCATTTTATGCCAATGATGCCTATACAAACCAGGAAAGTATTTTAATTAAAGAAATTTTAATTGCAGAAAAGTAAATTCTTTACTTTTAAATTTTTAGACTTTGTGTGGCTTTTTAAACATGTAAAGAAGTGCAGTGCAGTCACATCAAGTATTAGTCAAATTTTAAACTAAAATAGTTAATTTTAACCTTATAACTATTTTGTCATTGGAAAACACTTTTGCTTTCAAATAAACTTCACACCAAACTGTCGGTCGACCTTTACAAAACGATTTACACCTGAACGCACAATAATATTCTCTGCGCCTCTGAAACTACAACGGGTAATTGGAAGAATTACGACGCACATAAATGAAAATTAGACAAATGTATCTCTGGAAGGAACGTAAAGTGGCACAATTAAACGTGAAATTTTGTATAATTGCCGTCGACGCTGTCCCAGCCCATTTAATTGGAAGGGGATAGTTTAGTGCTCACTAAAGCGGATTGTGGACATAAAAGAGGGGCCAGCCGAGCACAAGTGTTGTTGACACGACACCATCAAACCGAAGGGAGTTGATTGCTCCCAGAAAGTCCTTTCGGCGAATTAATGCATATATTTATATTACCGCGAAATATTTATTATCACCGTTAGAGCTAATAGCCAAAACAACTACTCTACCTAATAAAGCACCGCTAGGAATTGAATTATTTTAAACTGCTATAAAATGCTAAGATAATAATTGTAATATATTAATCACAACTCTATGGCAACTCGTTCATTCTGTAGAAAACTTTTCATCCATTTAACCTAGAAGAACTGCCCAAAATTAGAGGTGCACTGAAAAAGTTTTATAGGCCGAACCTTCTATGTAAATATGCTATAATCATTCGAAAAATGATGATGGGATAAAGCCTTTATACAGTAATACAATTTTAAATTATATATGATAAATTCTGTCAATGCGGATTGCATTGATTTCATCCTGGAATTTAAACAAATAATATTTGCATAATTAATTTGATTTATTTTTTATAACCTAAATATTTATATCCTATTTCATTCATTAAAATATTATCATTAAAATAATATTATTATAAATAACATTATAAATAAATAATACGAATTTTTAATGAAATGCGTATTTTTTAATATTAGATTTTTAATAATATTTCTATAATTAATTCACTAAATGTAAAGCGGTACGCTTTACGAGCAAGACGTTTCCATGGAAAATTAATAGAAGGGGGAAATATTGATTAGGAATTCATCGAAGGGTTAAGGAGCAGAAGTGATGATGCCATTCCGAATTACTTTACCTACAATACGTGACATAATCACTGCACCAGAAACTTGCACAGTGCAATATTACTGAAAATATTGTTACAAAAATTAAATTCTAAATTACGACTGAACTCACGTAGTTATTGTCATTAAAATTAGAACTTTTGTAATGTGTTAAAATAAAAATTATTTTATTAAATAAATCATAATAAATTAATATTTTTCTAGACAAAATTTATTAAAAAGAATATAACAATCTAATATATTATAGAAAACTATATATCTAGGTGAATTTATAGGTTAGGATTCAATAGCATGTCCGCATATTGGACTATAATAAAAGCTAATGGCTATAGTCAGCTACAAATAAAAATTTAATTAATCTAACTGAAATCCATCGGAAAACTGAATGGATGCGACTCTAGAATTCTCTACAACGTAATGCAAAATAATGGGTGGTAAACTGTTCTGATCATCGAAGCTCAAAAAACTACTTAAAGCATGAAAAATATACATGGAAAATTATCGGATTAATGTAAGCATAGAAAATATTTATAATTATGGAATTTATTACCCTTAAAATTTTATCAATCAAAGAACTAAAACCGTCAACGTTAAATGATTGCTGAAAAAAATCTATAATCAGAGACATTTATTCTAACCTTAAACTTCCTTTGGTCTCCAAAAAAAAAAAAAAAAAAACAGAATGGATGTGATAAGTCTCTTAATGTGAAAGGTTCTAATGGCAAATAACGATGATATTCAAGAGGTACTGGTGCAAAAACAGATAGATGTTGCAACGTTACCGAAAAACCAAACTAAAGGTGGCAGTACCGAAGAAAATAAAAATTTTTAAATTTTTCTATAAAAAAATTGTTCTAGACTTCAGATTGTCAGACAATTTTAATTTTCCATAAAATAAAACACAAAATTTTAAAAAGAACTTCACAAATAATTATCTCCATAAAATATTAAACTACCTAACATAACAACATGTTGTTCCAATAGGCTGCCGCTTCGGAAATACCATACAGCCACAATGTGGCATTAGACATTCTGCACGAGTTATTTGACGGCATGGTCACTCGCAGCACAGTTTTGAAAGAAGTTGAGATTTAAACTTAAAATGCTGCGAAGCAAAAATAAGATATTCCACCAAAAAGAAAATTAGTGCATATGAAAGCAATCAACTTAAAATAATAGATGTTATAATGAAGAAAAAAGATTGAAATAATGATGCTGTTTAACTGAAAAGAGAAGATGATATTTTGCCAAAAGAAGAAGGATAATTTGTACCGATAATGTAAATTAGGGGTTTACAAACTTTACAAAAGGAGTATGAAATTTTGACAAAAAGAAACCAAACCTACGTGATAAAAAAAACTAATTGCAAAATCCAGTAAAAAAATAGAAGAAATGGGATAGTAGTCTCTAACAAGGGAAGGTTTTGGTTACTTGTAAAAGATCTAAAATAGCAACTTTGTTGGTTATATTAGAAATGCTTTGAACCATATAACGTAATTTATGTTTCAACCAAAAGCAAGAAACCTAATTTAATCTTTTTTCCGTAAAATAAAATGAGACTAAACTAGAGATGTTGCAAAACAAAGACATACAAATGAGAATATTTTGCAAAAAAGAGAAAACTCACTAACGTGATAACTAGTACTGATTATGAAGATTAGTTTTGGAGAAAGAAGCATACAATACAAAAGAAGACTTTTAAGCGAATAAGCAAATAACCTAAATTAACAGATTTTTTGATAAAAATTTAACTGAAATTGATGATGTTGCTGTACAAACAGAAGAAAGAAGGAGTTTTTTGCCAAAGAGAAAACGCAGTTGCGTTATAATTAGTATTGATGAAGAAAACAACATTTCATATTTCTGAAGTTCTGCTTTTTTCAAAAAATAACGTTATTTAGAAAAATAAAACCTTTATTTAGGAACTTAAACTTTTCATTTTGAAAATTTTATTTCTAGAAAATGACATTTTTAAAGAATGTATTATTTATAAAATTCATCTGCAGATATTTCTAATATATTGGTAAAATTTGATTTATATAAAAAAATCCATGTAGGAAAACTAAATATTAAAGAAAACTTCATAAATGCTTGATTTTATCCATAAAAACTTGAACTTAAAATAACAACTAACTCATTTTATAAAAAAAAAGAATGAAATTAAGAATGATGTATAGAAAAGAAGATGAGGATATTTTCCAAAGAAAAATCGCAGTCACAAAATAATTAGTGCTGATGGCGAAGGCAATATTTAATACTTCTTAATGTTTGCTTTTATATATTTAAAGGAAAATAATTTGTATAAATTGTATTATTAAGAAAATTTAAAACATTTATTTGCGGATATTACTCAACTAGAAATTTGTAAAGTTCTATATATGGCAAATCAGTTTGTTTTATGATATAAAAATCAATAATTAATAAATTATATTTTTTTCAATGTTTGCATTCAATTCGTCGTTTGATTAACAGAAAATGTGTGTCTCAATAAATTCATAATAAACTTATAAATTCGTATTAAAACTAAATATTTTAAGAAAATACGAATTTATAAATTTATTATGAATTTATTAAAGCTCAAATTTTCTGTTAATCAAATTCAATGCAAAGAATTGTCTGCACAAAGTTAAGAAGAAACACAAATTTTAGTATATAACGAATTTTTCGGTTCAATTGAAACTCTATTAATTATAAAGTTTCAATAACAGCATATTCCATTCACAAAAAAAAGAACATGATTGTTCAAAAATTAAGTTATTAGTAAATTAATATTTTAGAAAATATGTAGTTTATTTTGTAATTTCTCATTTATTCATATTTTTTTTTGTTTCGCAGAGAAATTAAAGATTGACAAAATGTATTTTTACCATCATCAAGTTTTTTTAAACAAGTTATTTGAACAAAATTGTGATTTTCATTTGGAGAATTCGATGAATGGATAATTCGTTATTTAGAACCTACCTCTAAAAAAATCAATGCACAGTAAATTTATTATTTCGAAATTTATATCAAAAGAAAATTGGTTATTTACAAAATTCCGTATATGACAAATTAATTTGTATTTCATATAAAAATTAACAATTCATAAATTATATTTAGTTTAAATGGAATATTTGCATTCTTTCCATTAAAAATGAGAAAGTTCGATGTGCAGAAAATTCGCTGCGTTCAATTTTTGATTAACAGAAAATTTTCGTTTTAAATACAAAAAGAATATCATTAATAGAATACGTTTTCCTTTTTAATATTTTTGGTAAAACTAAAAATAAATAATTTTTTAATCCCTTTTATATTCTATTTAAAATTTATATACAATGTATTTTTGCAGATTTAATTTTTATTAATAAGTAAACCGGTTCATTTGAAAATCCGTTATTTATAGAGATTGATTCATAGAAATTCAGGATATTCAATATATAAAAAATGTTGACTAAGAATTTTGTTATTAGTACATTTATTTGTTAGAAAAACTATGTTTAAAATATTTAATCAATAGAATATATATTTTTTGTTTGTTTCGTTAGAAGTTTCGTTGTACAGAAAATTCTTTCTTGAGAACATTCTGTTAACTAAACATTCCAAATTTATGAAATCACTTTTTTCTAAATATCAAAATTAATAAAAATTAAAATTTCTCTACAAATTCAAATCATAGAAAGTGGCGATTAGCTTAGAATTAATTATATCAATTAAGTGATTTTCAAAAAGGTCGCATTTTTGGTGTGAAAGAAGTGGAGTTCATTTATCTAAGATTTGGTATAGATACTCGTGACGATTGACCACCCTGTATAATCCTAGGGCTACCACAACGTTTCTGTCGCTGATAGTCACGTTCTTCAGACTACACCATGATGAATTTTCAGCGTATAAGTATTTTAAATATTTTTTCATTTTATGTTTTTTAATCAATTTAACATAAAATGAAAAAATATTTAAAATACTTATACCCTGAAAATTCATCATGTTCAAATAATATATATAAGTCAATTACATTTTTTGGTGCGGTTAGTTCGCAAATTGGTAACATACTAAAGAAACATAATATTAATATTGCATATAAACCGTGTTCTAAATTAAAATATTGTATTTTCAACCAAAAAGAAAAATCGCCCGCACTTGAAAAATCGGGAATATACAAATTAACTTGTTCTGAGTGCAAAAAAGTGTACATCGGCCAAACCAGTCGTAAGTTCAATACGAGGTTAAAAGAACACCAGCGATCTTTCCGGCTTAGGCAAGAGGATAAATCTACGTTCGCCGCACATCTTATAAAAGAAAAACATCCTTTTGGCGAGGATGTACTCTCAGTACTACACATTTCCAAGAAAGGCCCTAAGATGGATTTGTTGGAGTCCCTGGAAATCCAGAAAATACGCGCTAATCCGGAAAGTCCAATTCTTAACGACCAACTAGATCTTGTATACACCCCTATTTTTAATGCGCTCATGTAATTATCGAAACTATTTATACCTGTACAATCGGTTTTTTAAATTACTTCTTGTTTGAAAATGGTACGTGCAGTTACCGAAACTTAAGTCACAGAAATAAATTTCGTGTTATACAAACAAAGTTATTAGTGTGTTTCATTTCTATTCAACATGTATAACGAAGTAGAAGCCTTCAACATCAACAACAGTTGTATTCATTTTTTCACTGCTAAATGTACATTGTTTATGGGTACATAGAGCATAGTACAAAGAATATAACTGTGTTTCAATTAACAGAATTAGCAAGTCGTAAGGGTGATGTATTCAATTGCAAGACCACATACCACTTTTGCCGTCTGAATACTATTAGTTTCATTCTCAGACATATCCTAAAATCTCTTCCATTACATATACACGACCACATCCTAAGTAACATTAACTTCCTATACAAAAAACAATACTTCCCAGAAGTGTGAAAAATGGGAATTGTTATTTGTATCCCCAAACGCGACCAACCCTCTTCCTTACTAACCAGCTATCGCCCCATTACACTCCTCCCTGTTATTGGAAAATTGTATGAATCCCTTCTTAAAAACAAAATCCTTTCTTTAATTTCTAACCACATCCCCAAATACCAATTTGGTTTCCTTCCCCGTCGATCAACTTCCCTCCCTCTAACTATCCCAACCTCCAATATTCAGACTGTCCACCTTGAAGTCAAAGCCTCTGCAGCTTTATTTGTGGATGTCCAGAAAGCCTTCGACTCTGTATGGCATCAAGGCTTATTGTACAAATGTCACCTCCTAAACATCCCTCCTCACATCATTTATATAATTAAACAATTCCTCTGTAATAGATCCCTAAAAGTTAAATTCATAACTCTTTCTCTTCTTCTTTTACTCCCGAACAAGGACTTCCCCAAGGCTCTCCCCTTTCACCTCTATTATACAATATTTTTAGCTTCGACATCTATAATCCTGATCCTCTCTACTTCAATCCATCTAATTATCTCCTGCAATTTGCGGATGACACTGCCCTAATTTCCCATGCCCCCACGTTACCAAAATCCCTTCAAATCCTCCAAGAGCTTATTGACTCCCTTCAGCATTGGTTTGCAAAATGGCGCATTAAAATTAATCCCCATAAATCACACCTTCTTATTCCATATCACCGACCAATAATTCCCCTTACAATGTCTCAATTTACCAAACTATTATCCCCCCCATCAGCTTCCGTAAAATACCTTGGCATAACCATAGATCCAAAAATCAATTTTAAAAAACACACTGCTACAACGAAAAACAAAATTACCACCAGGGCAAAACATTTTAGATGCTTAACGTATAAAAATAACGGTATTACTACTAAAACTGCAGTAAAAATATATAAAATGATTTGTCGCCCATTACTGGACTATGGTTGTGTCCTCTATCCCAATCCCAACAATCCAACCTCCCGTAATATTCAAGTTAGCGAGCGAGCATCCCTTCGTACCCTAACAAAACTCCGTCATCCTCTCAATCCTTTATATAATCCTTCTAATCAGCTCCTTTATGATACTACCTTAGTTATTCCCATCCAAGAACGCTTTCGATTCCTATCAGAAAAGTTCTCCAAAAATCCTTTCAACTTTTACATATTATCCCTATACTGTATTCCTAGAAACCCAAATCTAACCCCTAAATTAAAAAACCCACATTCTACCATTTATGATTTCATTTCATCATTTCATGCATCTACTCATTATAGACTGACGCCATATGACTGGACAAATCAAGGCAGAAAGACCTCTGATCGATAGCCACTTGACATATTAACATACTAACACCTCATCAATTATTTATTATTTAAATGTTAAATTTTGTTTTACATATTTGTCAATAAAGATGTATATATATTTATAGTTTCATTCTTTATAAAACTATTTGAATGGTAAACAGTACAATTCTAAAACTAAAACACTAACAAGCATTAAGTAAGGTCAAAATTTTACCGAAGGATATAAAAGATATTTTGTAAATGTTAAAGTTTTTTCTACCGGACGAAGCATAAAATATAAAAGAAATCCCACATCAAATATAACTTTAGTACATAGAAATGAACTGCTATTATAATTTTGGAAACAATTGGATAAAATATATAGAATTATTTTTGTTCTTTTTCAACCACAGCCTTGAACCGCTGTCAATCTACTTTGGATCACAATTTCGTAGCGCAGTTAGAGACAGGGAAATGAGTTTTACTTAGGAGTATTTAAATATCAGGGCAATCCTTCAATCAAGATATTACCATAAAGGTGCCATCTATTGTCTAATGGGTGCACTAGATGTCTATTTGACCACCACCGAGAAATAATGGGAATTAACAACAGAGACAATTATAACAATAATAAGCGTAACGTAATTGTAGATAGAGAAATTTTTTTTTTTAATTTTTTGATGCAAGGAGAGGAAATGACTAAAATCTCTCCTCCGGGAACTTATAAATTGCTATTATTGAAGGACTGGCTCAATGCCAAAGAGAGCTCATTGAGAATTCTGGTCTCATTGTGTACCAGAACAGGAGAACATGTTCGACATGTGTCATCATTAAGACTCTTATAGTAGGGTAGTGTAGGGCTCCCACTAAAACCAATTTTACACGATCGTTAAGAATTTGGAGAAGACAGGGAAATTAGTTTTACATAAGAGTATTTAGATTTCCGGGTAAACCGTCAATCTAAATATTACCATACATGTGTCGCCATTAGCCACCCTACAAGACAGTACTTCACCAGAATTCAACCAGATACCACTACTCCTCAATCGGTTCCAGCATGGACCTCCTAAAATAGTTCTGCTTGTCCCAAAATCTAACAGACCCAAAAACTCCCTCTCTAAAATTTTTACCTTCAAATAGGGTCGTTCATCACCCTAAACATGCCACAACATAAATTCTAAAAGAATCTTGGTTGACTCAGACTCCTTCGATGCCAGGCAACCCTCCAAAGTCGACTGAACCCGTTTCCCTGATTACAATTTGAACAATTTCTCCGGATAACTCTCATCTTTCCACATCCCAAACACTTTCTCGCTAACGGTTCCTCGCACATTAAGCCCGAAGGTGTCCTAGCTCCCGACAATTATAACACCGTACTTCTGGTGAAATCTGGTCGACTGTGCTGTAGTCAACGCACAAACGCAAGATCTAGTTCCAAATCTGTTGAACGTGAACGGGTTGGCATAAAGTTATCTATAGCCTGCTTCCTATCTTCTATTCGATGATTCGACTCACCTGTAACAATAAATAAAATTACTACCTATAAAATGGGACGTATCCGCTATATTACTTACATCGGCTTCCTTGGTTGTTCAAGATGGAAACAGAGCGCCACGAGTTCTTTAATTTTTTTTTTTTTTAAAGTCCGGGCGACAAAACGTCTTCGAGAAAACTCGAAACCGGGATGGAAAAATAGCTGGCGTAAAGTATGACAAGTTCATTTGACAAGGAAAAAAAAAAGAAAACAAAAGAGAAAACAGAAATCGCGACTTGCATACAAGTTTAATTACACAAAACCAATGTTAACGTTTATTAATAAAATTGCGGTAAAACTAAATTAACAAATTATTTGCACATCTTATTTTTACATATTAGTAAGCCGGATCAATTGTAATTCTGGTATTTATAGAGCTTGATTTAAAAAAAGTCTATGTGCAGAAAAACTGTTATTTGGAATATTTAATCAACAAAAAAGTTGCGTTCTACAAATTTCTATATATAGAATAGTAACGGTCACAACCATCATCAAGAATATTTATACTTTTCTTCGCAGAGAAAAATTCTAGTTTGTTGTTAATTGTAATTAATGTAACGCAAATTTGTACTTGAAAATTAAAAAAACACAAATTTTCTGCACATTTTATTTTTACTTATAACTAATTGACAGAATTTTTTTTTCTCATTGATACATATTTTTGTTTTGTTTTACTGAAAACTTTCGATGTACAAAAAATTCGTCAAATAAATACAACAAATTTACCAAATCACGTTTTCGAAATATCAAATTTAAGAACACATAATTATTTTACCTTAATTAACTGTCTACATCAAAAACTTTAAAGTCTCAAATTTTTGTTTATAAGTAAATGTCAAATGTATAATATTAGATTATTAGAAAATGATTTGATGTACAAAAAAATCATTAGTTAGAATATGGGTATGCACAGAAGAATCGCTTTCTATAAAGTTTGATATATGAAAAATAAAAATTGGGTCAACAGGAAGGACTATATTTAGAAAATTAATTAAAATTTATTTCTTGTTACTTTCTCCATGGAAAAAGTAAAAGTGGCCCAGTTTAATTTTCATATTGCACCGTTAATCAGTACTGAAAGTTAACAAATCCTATTTTTAAAAATTAAAAATTAATAGTATGTATACAAAATTAAAATATTGTTTACAGAAACGAGTTTATAATCATTAAAAACTTATAGATTTGTGTCCAAAAAAGGCAAGCTATACATTTGAGTTCGCTAGTGGTGCCAAGCCTTTTTGGAAATCAAACTCTAAGTTCAGGGGATGTTCAAGGAAACGGTATTAAGGAGATGTTGGTTTTTCACGAAATTAAAACATGATAATTTTGTTATTATTATTTCTTATTTTCTTCTATCTTAAGTTACAATAACATTATAATAATGGTGATGGTTGCGACTTTCACTACTAAACCATAGTATAGGCATTTAATTCCAATAATAATCTTTTTAAAAAAATTAACGATATTTTTATCTAATCATATTTTTCTTTGTTTCAGGTAATGCCCCTATTGACTTGAAGATTTTTTTCAAGTTCTCCGCATAGTGTGATAAAGGAAGACTGGTAATTTACATATACATAAAAAAACTAGTTTAGTTAATAAATTAATGTCCAATTGCGTTGTTTCCAAATACTGAATATTCAAAATATACATACATATTTTTGTTTTTGTTTTAAAGGTTAAATAATAATCCTTGTAAATGCTCCCTTGAATAATTCAACCACATCCTAAGTTGCAAAAAAAGTCTACCATACACATATGTTAAGTATCCATTGAGGATCGTGGGTCGCCCAGATAAAAATATTTTAATGACTCCCCGGATGTGCCGTTGTGCATAAATTCGGGGCGGAATCTGAAATTTTTATCCGAGCATGTCCTCTTGAGAGAGGCACCGCGAGGCGGAAACAATTGTGGCCGTACCTTTAAATAAATAACGCAACGAGGACATAAAAACCTGCCACCATCATTCGTTTGGCGGGGTTTCGCCGTTTGCATATTTGATGGAGGGTCGGGGGGGACAGCACGCTAAAAGATAATGGCACTCACGACGCCATTATCGTGTCAGGTAATTCCATAAATCCCGAAATTAGACTTCAAAACTGCACCCGGAGTGCATTCAAGACGATAGCAATCAAAGGGGGCTTTGATTATGATACGTTGGGTGGTTCGCTTTGATGAAGGCAGGGGAAGTGGGTAGACTTACTGCGCACGGGTGTGAAAGGCAGATATATACGCTTCCTCAAACTAGGTGTTGTACGGATGGTTCGCTAAGTTTATAATTCTACATTTCCACATACTGCAGGATAATAATTCAATTGACGCACACCTACAACTTCTGCATTAAGCGGGGCGCCGACTGCGAGATTGTTCTGTTTGTCAACTGCGCTTCGCCTGATTAAAACTTCATTCGCTGCGAAAGTTTTTTTTCTGCGAAGCTTATAATTGCAACACCACTGAAGGCGCGATTATTGAATCATAAATTCTCAGGTGAACGCAAGACGTTGCATTGTTGTATCGCGCCGGGCGTGAATCATTCATGAAGGATACACCTAATTGTGGGTCTTCAATCATGTAGTGTACGGCGGTTACATAAAAGTCGCATTACCATACATTACCGATGCAGCGAGAAAACTCTGAAAGGAACAATAACCGAGCTAGTAAAACTTTCAGACGCAAGCAATATTTCAATTGCATCTCCCACGGAAGAATAAACCGCCCTCAAGAAAAACTGCACTCTAACACGAAAAATGGCGAGACTGCGACGAAAACATTAATATTAGATCAATACTTTCCCAACTTTTAACTACAAGTTTCGTCTATTCAATTCGATATCCCTTTATTCTAGTGCATCAACTATTTTGTATAGTTTAAAAGGGCGCAGTCGTGTTAAAGTGATATGTTCTTTTCAATCGATTCAAATATCTAAAGATGGTCATTTATTTTACAATGATACTAATTTCCAACTTTTATATCATATATTTACGGAAATAAGGTCGTTTGAAACTCTACAGTAAACTGCCTTATGCAATTTAGAAATCAGTCAGTGGCTGAAAAAATAATTCCATACTTTTAAATATCCGTATAAACTAAAATAAATATATCATTTCCAATGAGTGTAACGGGCATATACGGTTACATATAGGAAGAGTGCAGCATTGTTATTTAGGGTCAACGATTGGATGGGTGACGAGTAGCATTCGACCTTAAGATACAATTAATGATGTTTTAGGGTGACGAGGGTGATCATATAAAGTAACAGACTCATTTACACACACACACACATAAACAATACGGAAGAATAGTCACCTGGTCGATAACCAAACACCACTATACTATTACATCATTTCGTTATAGATTTTAATTATTTGTAATTAACATACATATAAAATTCTAAATATAATTTTATTAATGTATTCTTATAATATAATTATGCTTAATTAATATTCAATTAAAACGTAATTAATTTACCTATTGTAACTTATGACATAATGCATCTGCGGGATATTTATTTGGTTTTGTTATGCAGACACGGTGGATTCCGTGGCTGAGGGGCTTGTTGCGGTAATTAAGTTCGAAAACAGATTATGGCATTAAAGAGCCCGTCGTTGGAATATCCTCAAGTTTGACATCGGAATTGTTGTGGAAGAACCTCGTTACCTTAATGCACTACTCCTTTGTGATTCAATTAAAAATTTCCCCGTGTACATTATCGTTGATAAATTGATTAATAAACTGTGTTAAGAATAGAATTTAATAAAACCTGCAGTGTCTAATGGCTAGTTATTATTATTATTGATTTTCGTATGAAATACAATGCTATGAAAAGCTTATTATATGATCAAACTCTATTAACAATGCATAAACTAAAGAATAAAAATAAACATGTATTAAGTCCTTTAAGTTATAGATAAATATACTAATTATTACAAAAAACACGTGTTTTTTCTAATTATTACATAAATTAAACAAGCTGACGTAAATTAATATATACTAAAAAATAGTTTTGTTGTTTATAAAATTAAAATAGAATAAAGGAAAACTAAACAGAAAACAATTAAAGTAATAGAAGGAAGCGAATATTCCCAAACAAACATACATCTTGTTTTTCTTTTGAAATATAAAACTGTATCTAAGTAAAAGGTCTCTCTTATTTCATAAAGAAAACAATGCTCTTTGTGTTTGTAAAGCATTACATATTTATTCGTAGTATCTAGTAAAAAATAATATAAAAGTAAATTTAAAGAAATTAATCTAATAATAAGCTCAATATTTTTTTCTAAATCATTGTTCATATATTAATTCAATTAATTTTTCTTTAATTTTTTTGCGCTCCTTCAGGTTCGAATGGCTCTGATACCAAATTATTAGATTATTAAGGTACTGTCATCAAAAACTTAAAAAAAAACAATAAATATGCGATGAATTAAATTCTCACTTAACCCGTGATGAAACAATTTTAAGTTAATTAACCGTCTTGCAATGATTGTTAAAAATAAAAAAAACTATATAACTTTCGATAATAATTTTGAATCTAGAAATAAAATAAAAAACTTAAACAAATTCGCAACTTATCTTATGCAGCGTACAGTTGACCGATCTCAATTAAAAAAAAATGCATTGAGCCATCTTTCAGCAATAAATTTTGATTAGTTTAACGTTTCCTTAACGTATTATAATTAGATTTATATCTATTTAATGTTACTTTTTAATAAATATACCACTTAAAAAGACGAAATTATTGATTGCAATTGAAATTTAATTGTATATGTAAGGTGGGTGGGTGGTCTGTAAAAATTGATCAAATAATAATAATACATTTATTTTCAATGTTTATGTCATAACATACAAATATAAGAAGTACACGAAAACAAGTCAAAATAAAACATATTGCAGTAAACAAAATAGTAATTATTGTCTAATGTTAGAGTAAAACTTTTCTATAGTGTAAGGTTTTATTCTAATAAGTTTACCAATAAACATGCTCTTCATTATACAATATGACTTAGCTGATTTTATTGCATTAGACAGACTATCATAGAGTTTGATACACGAGTAGTAGGGACTTTTGAAGTAACAGACTGTATTTAACACCATGCCTTTTGTTGTATATATGTGGCAGTATGCTTGACTGAAACAAATATCTGTGTTTCCACAGAAATTTGATGAACTCCAGAATATAAACAGCAACAACCGTAATTTTCAGTAAACCACTTTCTAATATCAGGAATTACCGCATTTCCCTTCTCAAATAGATCACTAAGTGCATATCAAAATAGAATTATATTAGTGTCGTCGGCGTAACTAAAAAATGACAATTCTCTGTTAAGTAATAAACACTTTGTAACTACAAAGTGTTTATTATTTATACTCAACATGTATAACGCAGTAGAAGCCGCAAAAATCAATAATTATCTGTTACGTTATTCAGATCATTCATAAATATGATGAATAATATGGGACCAAAGATGCTTCCTTGGGGAACACCAATATTAACATCCAGCATGTCAGATAATACATCTGTGCCTGTACTGGTGTCGTTGATTTTTACCATTGCATTTCGGTTTTAAGATATGATTTTAACCCTTCGTTTTCTTTGCCTGGTATCCCATAACGGTTTAGTTTTGTCAACAATATAAAGTGATTAACAGTGTCGAACGCTCTTGAAAGATCTAGAAAAACTCCGCAAACGGTGTTTCCCCTATCTAGATGTAAATAAATGGAGTTTAGATAATCAAAGAGTGCCGTGTCAATAGACTTTCCTTTCATGCAACCACATTGGCTATTACAAGATAGTTTATTTTTCATAAAAAGACTTAAAATTTGTGATGCAATAAGCGATTCAAAAAATTTTTAGAGCGTATTTAAAATATTAATCTGTCTATAGTTTTCGAACAATTGTTATTTTTATAAATGGGTGTGATTATAGCTAATTTGATTTGTTCCGGGAAAATGCCAGTTTCGAGTGAGTACATGAATATATGTTTTATGGGTTCAATGATTCTGTTAATACATTTTTTTG
Source organism: Ontholestes murinus (assembly GCA_963969525.1). Taxonomy (NCBI): domain Eukaryota; kingdom Metazoa; phylum Arthropoda; class Insecta; order Coleoptera; family Staphylinidae; genus Ontholestes; species Ontholestes murinus. The sequence goes on from OZ018388.1 coordinate 16,901,521, forward strand.
TTAACGTGATTTGAAACTCATCTATTTCATTACTTTTTTATTATTCATTTTATTTAATGTACTCTTTAGTAATAGGACAGAATTGGAAAGTTATATCCTGCATAGGGATAGTACCTAAGTGTGGAGAGTGATTATGAATTTTATTGGACATCATGGTTGCTGTAATTTTTTTAAAAATATATTAAAATTATTTGCCAGTTGAACCGAATTATTTGTTATAATTGATACTGGTAGAGCTACACTCTTGATGGATCGAGATATGTAAAATCAATGGGGTAAAACACTTCTTAAGTTCCATAATATTTTTATTTTCAGTTGCCTGACACGTGTTTCGATCATTCCTGATCATTTTCAAAATACAAACTATTTAGTAATGAAGTAGTGTAAGCTATATATATATATATATATATATATATATATATATATATATATATATATATATATATATATATACAAGAATTATTTGTATTAGGGAGTAATACTTTTTTGTTACCACATTTGGTAGTGAATGTTGGTATTAATTCCCATGATGCTCTGGATTTATTTTCATAGTAAGCATTTTTTTCCGCTTTTGGTAAAGTTTTGTATTTATTTTTTTCCATGCATTAATTGATATTTATATTCAGGTATGGTTATGGACAAAAATTCCAATATCTGCATTCCATTTTTACATTTTTCAATTTCATTATTGTTAATTTAAAGTTTGAATTTTTTATTTAAAAATATAATTTTCCTAATGGGAAAAAGTTTATTTAAGTATAACGTAAAGATATTTAAGAAACAATTGCCTTTATCATTAATGCTATTTGCTGATAATATATCTCTAAAATATTCACCCTCTATATCCTTACAAAATTCCTCAATTGCGGAGTCTGGAAATAATCGACATTATTTGTGGTTATCCTGTTTAACATCATTTAAATTTGTAGTAGGAAGTTTTGCATCATAATCTGATGTATACATATAATATATACCTTCTCGAGAAAAAACGGAGGATAAGGTGAACAATTATGTTAAAAATTGGGATTTGTCGCGATTATTTTTTCTATTAACGGATTATTCAAAGCGGTTAAGTCGAAATTTAACAAATTATGTTGATGCTTTTTCATTTAGATGCCTCCAATTTCCTATTCGCTTCTTCTCCTTCCTCTTCTTCTTCTTTAACTAGGATTAGATCCTGTTTTTTCTTCAACATTTAAAGCTGCAGTTGGGACGCTGAGCTCCATCTTTCATAACATCTTGTTGGTGGTCTTCCCGGTGTCTTTTTGATCTGATTCGATTAAATAACTAATAAGTAAAAATTCAATAAAGTATTTTAAATTATACAAAAGTCTATTCAAACTTATCTAGTAAATGTTATACATTAAAATCTTCACTTAATACGGAACAAATTGAATTCGAAAATAACAGTATAACAATGCAATTTATTTGGAATTTTGTAAAGGACAAGTAATCTCAATATTAACTTTCTTGAAGTTATGCATTAGAAAAATAAGTAGCAAATGTTAATTTATTTTCGCCTTAGAATCCTGCCAAATAAGTGCCAACTTTCAATACCTACCGATAAATCCAATCAAAAGAAAACTTTCTGCGCAATGCATTTCTTGGAAATATTTCGTACTTTTCTTTCTCATCTAAAAAATATTAATTATACTAGACCTGATGGTATTCTTCATAATTATAAAAAGAAGTACATATAATAATAATAATAATAATAATAATAATAATAATTATATATTTACAGTATAGATTGTAACAAATATTTTACAAAACATAATATATAATATAAGTATACATATATCTAAATATATATAAAAACTCACAGAAGTATTTAAAATACTTGTACGTGAGATCATATATTAATTTACTTAAGAACTAATATATCTTACGGACGACTAAAGATTCTATAAAAAATAATTTAACTTAGTTTAACTTAACTTAACTAAAGACTAAATATGAGGCTTTATTAAATTGTCTATAATACACGTCTTAATTGATTTTATGTTTTTTTTATAAAATTAGGGACTTTATCAAATAATTTAGGACCCAGGTAAGAATAATGTCTTTTTCCTATTTTTTTTTAATAGCTGGTTTGTGTGTAATATTATATTTGTGTCTCGTGTTATGTTTGTGTTGTCTATATTGGATGTTACCTTCATTCTTTTTTAATTGGACTAATACAGTAATCACGTATAACTGTCTTATTGTGAATACACCTAGTTCCGAAAACAATAATTCTGATGAATTTAAAATATCTTTATTATAAATAACCTTTAAAATCCATTTTTGTATTACTTCAAGTCGTTTAATGTATGTGTCTGCTGCACTTCCCCAGGCAAAGATTCCATATGAGAGTTGTGATTGAATGAATGCATGGTACAGTTTTTTTAATTCTTTTAGATTTAAGATATTTTGAAGATACTTAAATATTGATATTTGTTGTCTGATTTTGTTTATAATATTATGATTCTGTAGGTCCCATCTCAAATGCCTATCAATAATAATGCCTAAATATGTTATTGAACCACTTTCACAGATATTGAAAAATTTATTTACTCGTAATGACCCTAAGTTAGGTAAATTATTGGCATAAGATGTAAATGGCAAATATTCAATTTAAATAAACTATTCATATATGAATAAACATCACTGGACCCAAAACTGTGCCTTGTGATACCCCATATCTTACCTCTAATTTTCCACTTTTCTCATTGTCAATTTTAACAAACTGTTCTCTTTCTGAGAGATAACTTTTTATTAAATCGTATGCTTTCCCTCTAAAACCGTATCTATATAGTTTGCATAATAGTATTTTATGACACACAGTATCGAACGCTTTCTCGAGATCAAGAAATATACACAAGGAGGGTTGATTTAAATCCATAGTATTTGAAATAAGTGATGTAAGATGAGCTATAGCATCTTGTGTAGAGGTATTCTCTCTAAACCCATACTGTGTCTCGGAAAGTATTCTATGCTTATCTAAGAATGACATGATTCGTACTTTTAAAACTTTTTCTAATACTTTAGCAATATTTGATATTAAGGAAATTGGTCTGTAGTTGACGATTTCCAATTTACTACCTTTTTTTGAACAATGGTTTAATTTCTCCAATCTTTAGACTTTTTGGAAATTTTCCAGATTCTATGCAGTTATTAAAAATATATTCTAAAGGAAGAGCAATTTCCTCTGCAATCTGATGCAAAGAATCGGTTTCAGACTTTTAATAATATTTTCAATTTCTATTTCATTTGTTGGGGCGATAAAAATTGAATCATTCGTTTCGTTTTCTTTAACTTGTTCACTAGTGTCTGTATCGTTAATTTTTTGCCAATAGTTCACCAATACCAGTGTAGTGAGCATTGAATTCATTTGCAATGACTTTTTTATCATTTATAAGTTTGTTGTTAACTATAATTACATCTATTTTGGTTTTATTCTTTTTTCGATTACATATTTTATTTACAGTAGACCATAAGTTTTGGGAGGAATCAGTGTTACTTATAAGCCTTTTATAATATTGTATTTTTGCAGATTTTATTAATTGCGTTAATTTATTTTTATATATCATGTATTCGTTTTTAATTTGTTCATTGAACGGATTTTTAATCATTTTTCTACATAAAGCCTGTTTCTTGTTAGTAATCCATTCTTTCCGAGGTGATTTTTTATTATTTTTATTAATTTTTATTATTTTCTTATTATTATTTATGTAATTCTGTAATCTATTAATAAATATATTTGTTATGTCATCAACATTACAATTGATGTAAATATCACACAATTTTTCGTTTTTTAAGTCTATTTTTAGATTTTTATAGTCTGTATATGATTTGGTAAGTGTTTGAATTGAATTTAATATGTTTTTCTTTAAATTGATGTGAAGAATAATAGGAAAATGATCAGTAATAGATATTTCAAAAATTACCGGGACGAAATTGTCTAAATTGTCTCTACTCTTTATAAATATATGGTCAATAATAGATTGTTCCTGATTTTGAATTCTAGTATACTTATTTATGTGAGATATAAAACCATATTCACTCATTATATTTAGGTATTCCTGTACATATACTCCTTTACCAGCAAGGTTGATATTTATATCTCCCATAATAATATGTTCTTTGGCATATTGTTGAGCTTTTAGAAACTTGTAAAGTTCTCTATTGAAGTCGAGGACATGTAAACTAGGTGGCCTATACAGGGTCCTGCAACAGTGCGTCAAGCTTTCCTAGCGCCTTTCTCGTAAGAGATAGAAAAAAAATGTTTCATATAAAAATTTATTGAATTAAAAATCTCTATGCCGTAAAATTATTTTAAAATATACAGGGTGTCCCAATTTTGCGTTATAGCAAAAGCAAACATTTTTTTAAATGGAACACCCTGTATATTTTATTATTTTATAATTTGGATAGTATTTTATAACTTAAACCTTTTTTTGGTTTTTAATTTCGATATGGCATTTCCGAGTTATTGACGTTTTTCTGAAAAAAATGTAAAAAGCGGAGGTTCACAAAAAAAATTATTCTGATGTTGTATTTAAAATTTAAGAAATTTACTTTTTCCTATGGTTGGTCATAAGTACTGTTTATGTACCAGTGTTAAAAATTTGCACTTTTGAGGAACCCTGCCTTTGTATCAGACACGCCATTTTCTAAAATTTCAAATTGTCGTAACTCTTTTTTTTTTAAATGGAATCATATATTTTTTTAAATTTTATATTATTCTACATCTAATTTTCTACAAAAAATGTTAAGCATACCCTATACCTAAAAGTGATAATTTTCAAGATATAAAAGAATTTATATTTCAAACGGTCCTTGAATGCGAATTTGTTTTTGAATAGATAGCCATGACTGAAAAAAATGCATCTGTCAATTAAACAATTAGTTTGACATGTAAATGGGAGGTGTGAATTACAAAAAACAAAAGAAGAAAGCCTATCATCAACGAGGAACCAAAAAGACATTGGTGAAGGAACTGGCATAAGCGAGAGGTCAGTACAAAGCATTCTGAAGAAAAATCGATGTCAAGCATATGATATTCAGTGCTATTGGTGATTCCTTATAAACAATTTCAGGTTTTGTTAGATCCTTAGATCTAGCAGGTCATTTGGTGGGTCCATTCCTACCAATCCACTGGTTGGGAAAAATGAAATGCCCTCACGTCTTGTGAAAATTGGGCAGGTGCTCCGTCTTGTTAAAACCACACCCTGTTTCTTGTTAGTTAGGGTACATTAGCTAACGTTCCGGGTAATTCAATTTGCAAGAAGTACAAATACATAGACCTACTGAGGTGGCCCTCGAAGAAATGTTGACCTACAACATGGTTTCCAAAAATTCCGCCCCAGACATTCAATGCTGATGATCAACTTGTCTCATAACATGCGGATTATCAGTTAAATAATGGTGAAAATTGTACCTATTGACAGATCCGTTGTTATGGGATGACGCCTCATCCGTGAATAAAATATATTGGAAAAACGAAAGATCCTCCTGTATTTTCTGTCTTCTCCAGAAACAAAATTCGGAACGAAATTGAAAATCAGTATTACTCAGTTCTTTATGTAGCTGAATATGATATGCTTGATATCGATTTTTCTTCAGAATGCTTTGTACTGACCTCTCGCTTATGCCATTTCCTTCACCAATGTCTTTTTGGTTCCTCGTTGATGATAGGCTTTCTTCTTTTGTTTTTTGTAATTCACACCTCCCATTTACATGTCAAACTAATTGTTTAATTGACAGATGCATTTTTTTCAGTCATGGCTATCTATTCAAAAACAAATTCGTATTCAAGGACCGTTTGAAATATAAATTTTTTTATATCTTGAAAAATATCACTTTTAGGTATAGGGTATGCTTAATATTTTTTGTAGGAAATTAGATGCAGAATAATATGAAATTAAAAAAAATATATGATTCCATTTAAAAAAAAAGAGTTACGACAATTTGAAATTTTAGAAAATGGCGTGTCTGATACAAAGGCAGGGTTCCTTAAAAGTGAAATTTTTTAACACTGGTACATAAACAGTACTTATGACCAACCATAGGAAAAAGAAAATTTCTTAAATTTTAAATACAACATCAGAATATTTTTTTTTGTGAACCTCCGCTTTTTACATTTTTTTCAGAAAAACGTCAATAACTCGGAAATGCCATATCGAAATTAAAAACCAAAAAAAGGTTTAAGTTATAAAATACTATCCAAATTATAAACTGAAAAAATATACAGGGTGTTCCATTTAAAAAAAATGTTTGCTTTTGTTATAACGCAAAATTGGGACACCCTGTATATTTGAAAATAATTTTACGGCATAGAGATTTTTAATTCAATAAATTTTTATATGAAACATTTTTTTCTATCTCTTACGAGAAAGACGCTAGGAAAGCTTGACGCACTGTTGCAGGACCCTGTATAGAGCACTTATTAAAAAAGTTTCATGTCCTGTTTCTACTTTTAGATTAGTAATATTTAAATCAATTTCTTGTATATTGTGTCTGATTTTATGTAATTTATCGATGTGATAGGTGTATTTTAGAGTGATTTTTACGTAGATTAAAGTACCATAATTTTTATTTATTTTTCTTTCATTATAAATATTTTCATATCCTGGCATTTTGAATAAATTTAAGTTGTAAATTTTAAAAGTTTCTGTTAATATAATGATAACGAAATTAAAATCTATTAATAAAAACAGTGAATTCGTCAAAGTTTTTGCATATGCTACGAATATTATTATGTATAATACCCATAAATGCACCATTACCATTATCCTTTTTTATTTTTATATTATCTTCATGAATGTTATTTACCGTTTGCGTCTGTATATCATTAATTTTAAAGTCTCTAACATATGGATTCACTGAAAATGATTTAAGTTACTAATATTAATACAATTTAATTAAAAGTACCTATATAAATTACTGATTAATAACAATTATTCCAAAAATCTTTGAAATATAATGCTAATGCTAATTATTTTTCTGATTTCACTACTGCTCTAGTATTAGGTTTATGTAGTGTTGTTTTTGTAGTATTTCCTTTTCTATTTTCTCTCAACCGGCTGCTACTAATTTTGATTGGTTGGTTAGTTATGGTATCGATTTAAAGTATACTATCGTGCTTGATCTGATTTCCATTGGTCTTCTTGATTTGTATCAACGTTATTTGAATATTCAATAACCGGTGTCGGTGGGGCACTTCTTGGTTTTGGCTGTGTTGAAGTATTGCATGGGTTTGATTCAAGTAGTTATTCTGTTGAATATCCTATGTCGTTAATATATAGTCTTCCGGATTTTATATAGCAAATATTTTCTTGATTTCGTTTAGCTTCTTTAAGGTGATATCTTAGAATTTTGTTTCGCGTTCGTTCTTCAAAAGTTTCATCGTGGTTTATGTAAATATTCGTGCTTTTTAATTTATATCTGTTTTTTATTACTTCGCATTTCTTTAAAAATGAAATAAATTCTACAATAATCGGACCCGATTTATTTGTCTTGTATACTTTGTTTATGTCCGAAATTATTATTTAGATTTATAGAAGTTTGTTTAAATTTTCTACAACAAATTCAGCAATTGATTTATTATTAATTACTTTCAATCCAAAAATTGTAATATTATTTTTTATTTCCCTTTTTCGGATTTGCTCAATTTGTTCAATAATTTTTCTATTATCCGATTCGATTTCAAGAGTCTTTTTGTTTATCTCTTCTATTCTAAGTAACAGCCTCGTCTCTGAGGCTTCTAATTTATTAACTAATTCGTTCTTACATTCAATGATTTCATCTAATATTAATTTCCAATTAATCTCTTTATCCATATCAAAATATTTGCTTATATTGTATAACGACGGTTGTATTTTCTTTATGGACGTTTGTCTTCCTTACTGGCGTAATTGGTTGAGGCTTTAGACCGTTGGAACGAAGCCGAAACAAGACCGGGTTCAAATCTCGGATGGAGAGAGGTATCGTTTAGTTTTAGATTTTATTTTGTTGAACTTTTACTGATCGATGAATGTTTTGATTTATTTGACATCAGGTTTTCACTTAACCTCACTTTTTAGCACCGCACTACATTTGCGTTTATTATTTATACATGTGTCTTATCTTTGTACCCGCACTGTTCGTTCAGTTCTTATACTTCACTGAAATGGACGTAAAGTGATTATATTTCCTAATTGTATACACAATTATGATAATATTACTACTCGCTGTCTTCCGTGACCGTCACGTATATGAATTATTATTCATGTACATGTACTCTTACATATTATTATATTATTAATTAGTCAATTATAATATTCTGAAAACAGCAAAATCAATAATAACATTAAAGATGGATGAACAGATATCTATTCGCTCTAATTATATGTGCGTAAGTTATGATCGAAAAATCGCCTCCTAAGCAATATGAGATCACCCGGCTATAACAGTGGTATGAAGAAGACGTCACCTACGCAATATTCCCTAATACCGATCTTGTCAGCTCACCCTCCTTCTGTAGAAGAGGCATGAGCGTCTCTTTTGTACTCTATGGTCCGGTTCTAGAGAACTACCTAGAGGTAGCTCCTGAACATGTGGAGCACGTTCTATAACATCCCTCTTTATAAAAGAGCCTTCAGTATGATGTGCCACAGCATCGAGTTAAAGCATTCTTTGCGTTTACGGCTATAACTCTCTTGGCTCTAAGCGGTCCCCAATTAGCCTAGCTGACCAATCTCCTAACCTCCAGGAGTGCCTTGACTATCGACACACCTGTCCTGAATCTGTACTGCTCGACCTTTTTTCTTTATTCTTTATTAGCTTCATTATTCCTGCTAACATAATTAAGTAAATATATAATAATAACACAAACTTTAATTAAAAATAGACATGAAAAGTGGCATAAACATCATAATATAACTAAATCCCATTCACAGCTTGTTGAACACGTCACAAGAAGGAAGGGAGAATAACCACAAATTGTAAAGGCGCTGTCTACAGTTGGTATATTCTTCTATTGAATAGTATTATTTTTCGATTAGAAAACGTTTGAATTATGTTTTGAATACATGTTTACTGGATATGTTTTGAATGCTTTTTGGCAGGACAACTTCAATCCAGCATACGTGGGTGATGTTTCGAATAGTGAGAGTCTGTGGATAGGGAGTTGTTCATATTTTGAGTATCGTAAGTGTGGTTTATTTTGCGGTGGGTAACCTGTTCTTTGTATTTAAAGTTAAAGAGAATTATCTCATATATGAACAGACTATGCAAAGTTAGAGTGCTTGCTTAAATTTGCCTCAGCAGCTTTCGTTTGTTTTATGATTTAAAATTATTCTTACTGATCAAATTTTTACTTTCCCTATATAGTATATATAGGGGAAGTATTGTTTTCGTGCGTGAAAATGTCTGTGGGCGCTGTATCTCAAAAACGAATGATCCGATTGAAATGAAACTTCAAACTTAAGGTTTTATTCTTAAAAACTGGAACTGAAAAGCTTTTGGTGAACATTCAAAAACCGGAAGTGAATGTTTACTCGAGGCCGTTTTTTGTTTTTTTCCAATATTTTTTTAAATATGAAAAATATTACAAAACTCTGTTAAACAAAGGTTAAAAGAAATGAGAAACTGAAAAAGTTTTATTAAAACATATTTTTTATAAAATTCTAAACTATTGGGAAAAAAGTAAAAATTGAAAATTTTAAAATTTTTTACCAATTGCTAATAAACTATTGGAATTACATGAAAATAATTGTAGAGAATTAAAAACTTAACAAATCATTAAGAAATCCCAAGAATTATAATGAAAGGACCTTCATTTTAAAACAAATTTATTGTTTAAATAAGCTTTGTTTGAAATTTATTCTTCCAAAAATGTATTGTTTGTATGTTTAAAAGGGTGGGATAGTGGCATCCCCTTAAAATAATAACTAAACTACTGATTTATATATTTTTTAAATCTCTATCCCACCCTCCAATTTTTAAAATACTCTCAAGATTTCTAATAAATGCGCTTTCTTCTCTAAATCAATTTTTTGTGTATATCAATTGTTTTCTCTTCAAAAATATTGGTTATTTGTTTAAAATTGGAGGGTGGGATAGTTGACACCCACCCACCCTACATATTAATCTTACTTTAAACTAAAATACTGATTTATAATCTAAAAATAACAACAGCTAAATCGCTATAGCTTTTAAAGAAAACAAAATGATAACAACAGTGATTATAATTTCTAAAAAATATATAAAGTAGGTGGGTGTTCCCTTTCGTACCCTTCAGTTGTAAACAGATTTTACAGAATTCACATTTAATCACACAAACGTTATTTTATTCAATTTTCCAAGAAAATTTAATACTTTAATAATTCTCGTTGATTGTCAAGGCAATATTAAAATATGTTATAACATTTAATATTTGCTAGAAAAATCATTTTAAAATTGCAGTTAAAATAAGTTGAATTTTAGAAAAGAACAAAGTTGCATTTTATACTAAACAGTTTAAAATTTTCAGATTAAGAAAACAATTGGAATACAGTTGAAATATTTTTAAAATTACTTTATAAAATCAGACTAAATACGCCTAATTACAAAGAAGAAATGAGAAAAAATTTATCCAAAAAGCATAGCTAATACTAGAGTAGAAAAATACTAATAATATAATGTTAAAATCATTCTCTCCTTAATAAAACTTTATAATTTTACCACGAACAAAAAAAAAACAACTGAAAATCAGCTGTTAAATTACAGTTACTTAGAAAAAGACAGTTAAAAACAGTTGAAATAAAATAAAACCAAAGATATGCAAACTTTCTAAAAATACACATTAGTCTAATGTTTAAAACAACAAAAGAAATTTAAGAAAAAAATATAACATAAATATAATTTGCTAAGGAATAACAGTTGTAATATTTTTTTGGGCAAATTTTGACAAAACTGTTGCACCAATAGATTCATACTATCAAATATATATTATATAGACTAAGACAAAATTTCAATTATTTTTCAGTTATTCAATTATAATTTTCGCAATAATATTTAAATTAAAAAATCTTGCACAAATGGATTCCTACAATTAAATTTATTTAGAGCAAGTAAAAATCTAAAATTCTAACTATTGAATATTAAAATATGTTTTCAGAAATTTTAAAATAAATTTAAATTATTTTTTTTTTATTTAACCGAACGTACTCTTGACATACGACAATGAACTATGCGTTAACCTAGCGTCTTTTTTCCCGCTTAAACTCCAGCGTTCTCTTGACCTACCTCAACGTATAATTTGTTTGGGCAAGTCAGGAGTACGAGAGGTCATTGTTGCATTTTTTGTTAAGGTAGGTCAAGAGTACGATAGAACAAGTAATAATCGAGTTTATAAGGTTAAGATATTATTGTGTTTATTATAGTTTAATGAATTGACACAAAATTATAAAGCTTTTGAATATATAAAAAATTCCAAAAATCTGAACTGCTACAATTTCGCAACCGAGAAGAGAAATTTATTGAAAAATTACGTAAGGAATTACTGAAAATTAACAGATTTTTTTTGGAAATTAGAAGAAAAGATTCTATAAGAGTAAAAAAAACTTATTAAATGCAATAAATTGTCTAAATTTTTGAGATATTTTTTGAAAAATCAAAACTCTTGTTTTAGTAGAAAATTGTGCAATATTTTAAAAACTGTGAAGAAAAATCGCAACCTGAAAGGTAATCTTATTTTGAAATTGAAGAACTATAAATAAATAAATTGAAATAATAATAATTGAAACATATTTAAATTACCAAACAAATTTTTAGATGAAAAAAATGCTGAAAAATTCGATTTGTTGTAATGGTGGAAATTTTTCTCGGAAATTCTGGAAAATTGCAAAAACTTTTAAATTGACAGAAAAAAAAATTGCAGAAAAATTTAGAAATTTAAAAAAACTCTCAACTTGGAAGAGAAATTAATTAGAGAATCTCTAAAATATACTACAGTATTTAATAAAAAGAGATGTAAAAGCGAAATACTAGTCAACTCAAAAGAAATTTTCTTAAATTGGAAGAGTGATTCATAAAGAATAGAGTATCTGAAAATTTACTGTAATACAAAGCAAGAGAAATTGGAAAATTTTTAAATATTTGCTGGAAAATTCTAAATTCTTGAATTAATGGATTTTATAAATCTGAAAGCAATTTTTCGAAAAATTTTAGAACGCTTGACGAAAACTTTGCACTAAAGAGAAAAAAACTGCATATTATTAAAACTCCTAGAAAAAATCATTTGTAAATTTCAAGAGAAATTTCTGAAATAGAAAAACTTAAGATTTTATCCTTAAAAACTGAAACTGAGAAGCTTTTGGTGAAACCGGAAGTGGGTGTTTACTCGAAGCAATTTTTGTTTTTTTGTCGATATTTATCTAAATTTGAAAAACATTACAAAACTATTTAAACAAAAGTTAAGAGACTGAGAAACTGAAAAATATTTTTTTTATAATTTTGACATTTTTTGCCTATTGCCAATAAACTTTAGGAGTTACATAATGTTTATATAACAAGTAATTGTAAAGAATCCAAAATTGAGCAAATTGTTATGATTAACCTTTTTGCGTAAAACTCATAGTTTTAGAGAAACATATAGGGAAAGTACTATGATGGCCACATCACCATTTTGTATTTTCATATATCAAAAAAAAGTCCAAAACCTGCTTTAGAACATTCAGTGCATAGCAAGGCGATTTTACATAAAACAATACATAAATTTTGGCCGCAAGAATCACAGGCGGAGTTCACTGTTTCTCAATAATAGTCCACTCGACAGATATCCTTTCACATAAGAGTGATTAGCCCTTGATTTTATTCATTGTTGATTTATTTATTCGGAAAATACGCTGTACTTTTTCGTTTTCTAGATTACTTTGGTTGTCTTAATCGGCAGCGTCCTCACAAGTATATTTATTTCTCCGTCCGTGAGGTAGCCTGGACAATAAATGAGGGGTGGGGGGGGGGGGGGGGGTGAGCTCTCTTGTAGGATGTTGTTACTACAACTTATAAGGTTAACATGTCGATCTGGGTCGTGACTGGCAACGACTCTAACTGTTGTTCCCTTTGTTCCACTGTCTTACGATCACGGTCCAGGTATGGCTTTCTTCGTTTCTTCGATTAAGATGGAAACAGGGTCTTAACCACCTCCTCGGCTCGCGCATTTAACTTGATCTCGGGCACATAAACTATTTGTAGTAATTACGAATTTAAATTAACCCAAAATAATAGAACTCAGAATTTTGTTTGTATTTAATAAAGAATTTAAAATTTTAGGATAAATTAAAGGGATAACGTATTAATCTATACACCTAGGATTATTTAAGCGAGTTCTGTGCGATTTCATTTAAAATATGTAAAGTTTTTTTGTTCAAGTTTTTTTTTATATACTATAGATTTAAATATAATAAAAATAATGAATACAAAAAATATCTTGGTAATAGTTTTTGATCATTTGTGCTGCATAATATTTTTGATACGAGGGTGGATCAAATATAAACCGGATTTTTTTTAATATATCGGTCGCTAAGTGAAGTGTTATGCACGGCACCGTTAAATGTATTGGATGTGATTGTCAGGGAGATGGGAGGACATTGAATTGGTTCACTAATGCTTATTTCCGTCAGTAGTACCATGTCTGGGCACGAGGTACATACGTCTGTTGAAATTCTTCTGTACAGTTCGATGATAATTCGCTTTCGAAAACTCAAGTCCAATGGCATACATAATTTTTAAGTGGTCTCACAACGGTAGAAAACGGGAGGCGATTCGTGCTATCCGTATGCTGATTGAAACTGACCAGCGTTGCAATGTACGAAGTTACTGCAGAGGTAGGACTATAGTATGGAACTGCTCAATCTGTCATTCCTAATGAGTTGGGTTACAAAAAATACGGCATGATGGGTTCCTTGCCTACTGAGAGCAGATCACAAAGCAAACCTTCTTGCTGTCTGTGGAAAATTTCACTGTCATGTGATATGGGTGCATCATTACACATCAGAATCTAAACGAGGACTGGTTTTTGGGATATAAAACGGCATATTACTTGTTGATTTCCTTCATGAAAAACGTTGGGTCAATGTTTAGTTTATTTCTTTACGAGATCTATTAAAAAATACTTAAAATACATACATTAAATCATTTTAAAATTTGTAGCGTAGATCTTAAAGGCGGAGTTTACAACTTCTAGTTGTTCTTCCACTCGACCCATTATAATTTGCATTTGGTGCTAACATCTTTTAAGCGACTGCAGCCACTGAGGTAATATCTTTGCCATTTCTGGCCCATTTTGGGAGATCATATTAATGTATATACGTTGTCACTGGACGTCTTCATTCCTTTTTTTTCTTTAATAATTAATTAATCATTAATACATGTATACCTTATTATTTTTAATACAGTCGAAATGAAATGATAATTTTAACACCAGCAGACAGGCAACCGGTCGGATTGCATACTTTCAAAATACAAGACATAAAATGTTACCCTGCGGCGGAGAATCAATTAAGGAGAACAATCGACTGCCAAATTTATTACCCTCATAAATTATTCCCTGCAAAGATAAAGAATTTTAAGCGGACGATTTCCAATCACCCCTTCACCACCGGGGCTCCCGTCCCGTAAATTAACAAATTCCACCAAACAAGAAAATAATTGGAATACTCTTCATGTCCTTCAATATTATATATGTATATATATATATATATATATATATATATATATATATATATATATATATATATCTAAGATGATAACCCTCGAATGAGAGAATGGAATGAAGAGAGAGGCCGAGAATTATAAGCCTTATTATGGTTATTGTTACCCCCGGTTATTGTAGTTTAAGGAACGGGATCGCTAAATAACAATCTAGACGGTTGCCTTCGTCCTTTTTCCCTTATCCTTCCTCGTCTTTTCTTTGCCTCTGTTCCACATGAAATACTGTCCGCTCGCACACACACACACATTCACACAGTCGCACATACACGTAAGGTCTTTATTAAGTTATCCTAGAGTGTTTTCTTGCTTTTACGCACATGAAATTTGAATTAGGTAAGGGTTATTATCTCAGGGAGATTGCGATTTTTTCAGTACTTCAATTAGACGGACAATGGTTTATTCATCTGGAGTCATACAGCGTCGAGGTTAATGGTGCTGAAAGAACGGTCAGTAATTTTAAGTGGTCAAGTTCTAACCTAAGTTATATAGTAAAATAAACACTGAAATAAAATATGTAAAGCCTAATCACTAATTAATTTATATAGACCTCCCCTTTATGCAGTAAAGCATGTATGAGATCAAAAGTGTACTATCGCAGTGATATATGTTTTGAATAGTACTGGTGAGATAGTGTCACTATGTTTTGGGTTGAGTTGTGTGAAGTATTCTATAAGGATGAACTCAATAATTATTAACCAACAGACTAATGTCCAGTTATATTAATATATACAATTACTGTATGATGGAGATGCTACAATTTTGACTTGAATTGTTTATTGTGATGCTTTGGATTTCCTGTTAACAAAATACATTAATATACACATACATAAAAAAATACACTAAATTTTGAGCACAGGAATCACAGGCGGACTTCATTCTTCGGAATGTTCTTCCAGTCAAACCCATATAGAATGTTTTCATTTATTGGAATTCTGGAGAATTTCTTCTACTTTTGTCTACAACTGTAGATATTTATTTTATTTTATATTTCATGTATTAAGCATTCTGCTTAAAATTTGTAAAATTTGTGTAAATATTTGATTAATGTCAACATGACATACTGATGATGTCTTACATTAAATTAACGTACTCCTGACTAATCCCAATAAATAAAGCATTAGGTGATTGTAATTGCAAATATAATTAAATTTAAGAAACCTCTTAGGCGAATCGTATTATTGACCTACTTCAATAATAATAATTGAAAGTAATAATAATTCCTGTGAGAAATTATTAATTTCAAATTAATAATCAATAACCGTGAAACGAAACGGTAAACGGAAGCGGACGCAAAGAAACATCAAAAGCCGTGCGATGTAATTAGAAATCTCGATGTAATGCAATTCGGAAAGGCATCTTATTAGCGTTAAACGCGCCGCGTCAATATTGAAGGCACGTATTTGTCGGGGCGAAAATAACACAGGAAAGTTTCAACGAAAATCCTCGTAATAAGCACGGTTTCTTTCAACTTTATAACGCTTTGAATCGTTTACGTACATTTCAATGGGAAATATTCAACGCTGAAAATTACTTATTACATGGATGTATGGAGGCGGGACAAAGAATGCGAAATTGATTTTATCGTAATAATGGAATTACCGATTGATAAATTAATTTTATAATTTCAGATTTATTTATATTTTGATTGTATATAAATGATTGAATATATGATGAATACATTCGAAAATGTGAAGCGACAGTTGAACATTTAATCTTAATCAGGAGTTTGTTTTAAAGCTTTTTGAAGTTAAATAAGAGTTTGTGTTATTGTACTATAAAATTACAGCCATTTCTGCTTGTTGATTAACAAGCAGAAGAATTCCCAAACCTTATGTGGTCGTGATGAGTCACAGTACTTCATAGCGTCGTTTAGTTCGTCGTCCATGTTGAAGCTCTACATTTTAGATTAGGTTTTTTCGAGAAGAATGGCAGGGCTACATGTTCAGGCTGCAGAACAGATAATCAAGCTATCACTACTTAAACTTAGCAAGTTGTGTGAGCCTGAAGGCGTATGGATGCGCGTTATCGTGGAACAGAACCATTTCGTGATCAGCCGTAGTCATTTCATTTTGATAGACCTTTGTAATCTTTGAAGTATCTCACAGTACACAGCGGGGTTATTCGTTCTTCTGTGCTCGAGGTATTTAACAAGTAGTGAACCTTAACCATCAAAGATGACGGTGAACAACACCTTACCTGCTGCTGCTACGGCTTTGTTCTTTATGAGGGAAGATAGCGACTGATTCTTACATTGCACGCCGTTCTGCTTTATCTATGACTCGTATCTTGGTGACGATTCGCTGCAGCAATGTGGGGTCTTCATGATACTGAAGCAGATGATGAAGTGCGAACCCTATACCCATTCGGATCGGTCGTGAATAATTGTCCACATTGTTTCATGGCCATCCAATTTTCATCTGCTTGTCCCCCATCCCGAAAAAAACATCTGAAAATCCACCGCTTCAACTCGGATGACGAATTCAAAGACGTTGTGAAGGACTGGGTCTCGTCAAGACCACAGGAGTTCTGGAAACGCGGAATTATCTTATGGTGTATACCAATAAAGAATAGATTTATAACTACAGTGTTATTTCGTACCTTTTCATTTAAACACTTCTACTATTTAAAATATAAATAGAAATTAAATGACTTTAAACGATCGTAAAAAACAAAGGTATGTTTGTGATGGTCAAGTTAAAATAAACTTAAGGAGTAATGACAATTTTTTCCTATTAAGAAATAGTTGGAAGCTTCAGAAAATACATAATTTATTAATCGCTGTTATTAATAAAATATAGATTTTCAGAAGCGCCACAGGCGCTGTTTCTTGTAATTGTGATTCGTGTATACTCTAAAAAGGTAATTTTGTAATTCTATGTTTCGAATTATAGAAACGTTTCCATTTTTTGGTAGTCCACAAATTAAATTGTTAAAATCTATAAGGGAATTTCTAATAAACAGCTTGCAAGACTTGGTATTGCGCACCTGCTTCAAACCATTTTATTTTGGGTCCAAAAGCAGAAAGCTGCTGTTGACTCAGCAGTCAGATCATGACATTATTTAAATTAAATAATATTGGTTGTCCTTTTGTTTCAAAATTGTTCATATGATATAGTTTATAAACGTTATTATGCTTGCCAAAACACTAAGAGATTACTCACTAATAATATTTATTTAAATTTAAGTTTCTAAAAATTCTTCATTTGAAATACATTTTGATTTAAAAATAAAGTCGGGTCTATTGTACAACAACTTAATTTATTTTAGGAATGCAGGTATTGCTTACGATGGTTACTGCTTCTTATAAAGAACTTTACGATTTCGATTTTATCCAGAGTAATAAAATATTGATTGCAAATTTTGTACTAATCTTTGACGGACATATAAAATGTAGGTAAATAGAATGGCAGTAACCAGTTCAGGTCTGTATAAACGTATGTGGTTTACTGGTTATATATGATATTTTGAAATTTTAATTAACCCTTGAATATATTCTCACTTGCAGTAGCATTTCCATTAATTTCAACTCTGGAAATTACGTTTTGACTTGTGTTTGTAACTATAATAGGCAAATTATTAATGTAAGTTTGACAGTTTTCATCGATTAGTATGACTTCTCAGGAGCTAATTTTCTACAAATATAATAGTAATTTCAGCGGTTATCACTGAAATGTTAAATCAAACACGTATAATATTGAAATTTGGGTCAAAATATATTTGTTCCTACAACTGCCTCTAATTCAAGAAAATATTTTGTCTTTCTGAGGTGGTGTCACTTAGCGTCCCTACACTTCAGTCTTCGTGGTCCTTTTGTACGCCTCTAGGTGTTTTACTACTTGTGTACTTCGGTGTCTTCTATGAAGTCCAAAAGTCCAAGCTTCCTGACTGTCTCAATGCGTTGTCATCTGTATGCTTCGCATGTATACAGTAGCTGTTGGGGAGTTTCCTCTTCCTCCAGACACCCATGGCACAGAGTTTTTCCTCTTTTCCCATCCTATGATTTTGCTTATTTAGATCACAGTACCCAGTGATTTTAATTGTTCTTAGTTTCAATTTAATCATTGCATTCCCTTTTTGTGCTCCTCTGCTAGCTTGCGTGAGATTATGTGGGATTATTTTTTTTCCGGTTTTATTGGATATACTGAAAGCGGGTTCAGGTCCTATGAATTCACCTTATGTCCTTTGTTTGGCCAGCAAGTCGGCCCCTAAGGGTCCACTTATTCCTTGGTTCTTGGGTAATCATACTAGCTGTGTTTTTCTTGTTGTCGCCAGTGCGTTCAGCATGTTTCTCCAAGTCCTAACCAGCCTGGACTGAACTAACTCTATTACGTGTTGAACACTCCAGATAATTTCGGCCTGGAAGATGGAGGCATGTCTCCTCAGAGCAACCGCGAATTTTTTGCTCCGGTTACAACTCCTATAGATACCAGCCCCGGTTTCTTTAGTATATTTGGCCCCGTCTGAGTACCAGATGGTTCCTTTACTCGTTTTTAGGTATGTTCCATATTATCTATTTTGTATAATATTAACACTTCAAAACTAAATTAAAATAATCGACGTTAAAAAAATATTTATTGGTCTAGCGTCGAAGTTTAAAGCTTTTGTGTGGAGATCTTCTTGTGCCACTCGCAGAAAATTTAATTTGTCTATAGAAAAATCTAATAAGCACATGCATTTGCTTGTGTGGAGGATAGAAGTCGCCCGCCCACAATGCATGTTGTTTTTTCACTTTTCTCACGGATATTTTTTGATTTGATTATTAAAATATATATAAACCATATTTTAGCTTAATTTTAAAATGTGCATGTAGGGTGGGAGGGTTTGAAATTCTCACCACCAAACCCTCTGACATTTTTGGTCTGCAGGTCGCATTATCAATTATCTGTATGCATGATAGAAGCACCAGACCTTAACATCAAAAGTCTAATGACTGTATTCAGTTAAAGATCGTTTTTAACTTCACCAAATTTGGCTTTGGTAACATGTGAATGATTATTGGCGGCTATAATTTAGGTCATGTCAGATATTTTTGTTATTGTTCAAGATAATCATCTTTTATGCAACTAGGTCAAATAGTGTATTCATCTGAAATTTTCGGTCTACAGGTCGCATTGTCAATTATCTGTACATCTTTATAACATCAGTCATGATAACGAATTGCTACATTCTGCATAAACCATCAAGCATCAGGTTATGATTTAGAAATATTTTGGCAGATAAAAGCATAGCATATTGTGGTTTTCATGCTAAGATCTTTAATGATGAATTTATTTTTAATAATAAAAAAACATTTTCACAACTGATTCGATGAATATACCGTAATATTCTCATTTGAGTTATCTGTATTATTTGTATTATTTATAGATGTTATGTCGTTTCAAAAATAACCTTTCAAGTGGAAGTACGAATTTAATAAAATTTTCTGATTAGAACTGATGCTCGTACTCTCTGTCCATAGTCGAGATTCTTCTTAATTATCTATCTTTCATAATTACTCACATTCGAAGACTACAAAATCACTTATTAAAACAACTATTTTTCTGGCTAATACCAGAATATTGAATTTTACAAAAGTAATTTGCGTGTTACAAATAAAACATGCCAAAGCAATACTAGTTTTAATCATAAGGATTGTGGTGACCGTTACTACGTGGTAATTAATGATAAACACTTAACTAACGCACTTACTATGTTGTAACCACTAAAACTTATGTAATATATATATATACATATATTACAAAAACACACGACTTAAGTTTCGACGGTTTAATTTCATTATCAAGTGAAGCAAATTAATGAAGGAGTTCTATTTATACTAATGTGTAGAGGGTTGGGGGGTAATTATTGTCGGGTAGGTAAAAGGAAGGGGATTACGCATCGTTAACGGATTATAGATTTTTGAAAAGTGGCGTGTACGTTAAATGTGTTTGCAAACGAGCAAATTATATATTACATAATTTTTTAATGGTTAAAACATAGTGCGTTAGTTAAGTGTTTAATACTAGTTTTAATGTATTTATTTCTATCAAATAAACTAAAATTTATTGAAATTTATTGGACTTTAATATATTTTATTAGTTCATTTTTATCTAAACTTTAATGATTCAAATTATCCTAGCCTAGAGGTATATCCCTCGACATAATGAAATCAAAGTGTATTACTCAGGTTACTATTAATTCTTCTTTGCTCAGAACGTTACAAAAATTTTGGTGCGGAAAAGGTCAATGTTTTGAGGAAGGTTGAGTTTTAAAAATCTGGTAGTTACGTTCCTTAAAAATCAATATTTTCTCTCATAAATTTTGTAATTAGCTATTCTGCCACTAATGTTAGTACTTATAAATATATTTATTGTTGCTGTAAAATATGAAATGTTAACACTGCGCTTAATTTTTCGATTTCTGTTAAATTTCAAGATGGAGATCCGAAAAAGCATATTAAGCATTTAAATGCCAAAAGCCATGGATGTTTGATAAATTAGACGATGTGCATACGTCTGAACTTACAAAGTCTCCCCGATTATTATTTTCTTGCCTAACCATTTACAGTACGCAGTAATGATCTGCGATCTTACCAAAATTATAATTTAGAGGTTGATGCATGTTGACGGTAACCCAGCTGGAATTATCAGAATTGCATCTATTAAAAAAATAATTTAAAAGAAAAATACTGGAGAATACTTTTATCTGTTTTTCTTTTATGTACGTAAACGGTCTTCCTACAATCTATGGTATTACTGCTGAGGAAGGTAACTACAAATTGTGCAAGGCAAAGAGGGTATAGACGGACTCCAATAAAATTCTATTCGTCATGATATATTATGGATGCATCTTATCATCAAAGTGAATGACTCCATTCAGTTAAAGATCGCTTTTCACGTTATCAAATTGGACTCTGGTAACATGTGCATGCCCATTGGCGGTCTCGTCAAGCATTTTTATCATATTTTCTTATATTTTATCTGCTTATTTTTGTAAATGGTGGCAATGTGATTTAAATAAATACATAAATAATGCAACTAGATTAACTAGTGCATTCATCGATTATAAATAAGCTAGGGATTTTAATTTCACTGACTTGTAGAAAGGTTTTGAAGTTTAGTATTCCGAAAGAAAGAAATAGTCAATTAGACGCTTAGTTTAATAAATAATAATTACAACAATTATATATTTATTTATGTAATGCATGTTAGATAAAGTTAAATACAATACAATATAATACAATATATAGAAGTTACTTTTATTTACATGGCTACAAATATATAAGGGAAAAAGGGGGATAAGTAATTTTGCTCTCTTACATTAAATTCAAAGGAACAATTTCTTGAAGTGAAACAAACCAAGAGTTGATCAATTCTTTACCTAATATTTCAGACAAATAAATTTCTAACAAGTTTATATTTTTACTCAATAATATAATCACCCTCCTCATTATTAATTTTTTTTCCATCTAGTGTGCAGGTTTTCAATCCCGGACCGATAAAACTCACTTGGTTTTTAAGTAAAATATCACGAGATGGCATTTTGGATATCACCTAATTGGATATCATCTAATTTTTTTGCCACTAATAAAATGATGTATAGATCGAAATAAATGGAAATCTGAGAGTGCGATATCAGGTGAGTATGGTGGGTAGGTACTGCCTCACCCATCCCAAATTCATTATTTTTTTTCCAATGTTCGTCTTGCAAGTTTCAGCAAGTAAAACGAACAATTTCGCGAATACTCAACCAAAAACACAGAAGCGCATTTTTGGGATGCAAACCTGGCTTCGCAGTACTTCGTGATGATTCATTTGGAGACAGCGTTTTGGATTATCATATGGGACCCATTTTATGTCTCCAGTAATCAAAGAAATACGTTGCATCAAATGAATGGGTTGGCTATGTTCTCTTCGGAAAATTTATTGGAGACCTAATAAACCTGCTTTGCTTATTTTCCCAACCCAATTTAAATATTTTTAGATGGTCGACAAATTTTGATTAAGGGTGTTTAGTTGGTTGATTGTAAGACATGGATTTTACCCTTAGTTTGTCGCTGTCTAATGTTGTTGGACTTTCTGTTCGATAGGAGTCAGAGTCATTGCAAATATGTTCGATCACAACCCTTGCTTTACTACCCTTGCAAAAGCATACAATACCGTATATGCTCTTCTGATATTCGGCTGGCCCATTGACTCCAAATTGCTAAAAAAAGTTTACTATTGAATTATTTAGAAGTTTATCAATGCTAATAACCTTAAAATGACTTGGGCACGCTTTTGAAAGGCACAATGAACTGACAAATGATAATCAAAAATCGACATGTGCAAAAACGATATTAGAAGAGGTTTTCAGCAATACGGGTAAATTGCTACACCTTAAGGGAGCCTATGGCGTTTTGAGATAATTTTTTCCTCGACGACATATTCGTTAGGAGGGGACATCGAGTGGCCTCCTCGATCGCCTGAACTTATGCCCCGTGGTTTCTTTCCTGTGAGGGTACTAAAAGAACTGCGTTTTTATTGACCCTTGATCAGCTATCTAATGCTCTCACCAGAGAAATTCAGGCGATTACCGCCAACATGTCTGAGATATGTTTTCTTTAAAACGTCTTACTTCTCTGCTGGACCCTGTATTATGTAATAACAGGTAAAGTATTGATAAATACTCGGTTTGATTAACTAACAAAAATAGTGAAACAAACAAAATGTTTATCAATTCTGTACATATTATTTCATGTTTCATCAAGAGATAAGTAAGAGTAAGAAAATTATTCAAGAAATGTTATATTATGTGTTATCGTTCTTGTTTTTAATTTTTTCGCTGCGGTTTCTAACTTTTTATAAATAAAATTTTCCCTCGTTTCATTAAATGTTATTTTTGATAATGATTTAATGACTTTAATTTGTTTACATTACAAAATAAGAACATTATCCATCTCTTCATATGATAACCCCTTTCTAATCTTTCTAGAAATCAGAGTTAAGTTTCCTTAATGCTTAATCGATTATTATTTGACTCTGTTTTAGTTGGTAGTTCTAGTGATATTAATAAAACTAAATTAATTAAGACAGTAATTGATACTGGTAGAGCTACACTCTTGATGGAACGAGATATGTAAATTCAATGGGGTAAAACACTTGTTAAGTTCCATTATATTTTTATTTTCAGTTGCCTGACACGTGTTTCCCTATTGAATTTGATTAAGACAGTGTCACTAAATTAAGTGGGAGTGATTATCTAATTTTTAACAGTTCTAGGTAACAAGACAACTGCACGTATTCGTTAAAATGAAATGGTTTATTCTGATAACTCTCAATCAACACAGTTGGAAAGGTTTAATTTTTTATTGTTGATAACTGCAACATGTTTAAGCACAATGTGCCTTCATCAGGCAGATGAAGACTGTGTTCATCTGCCTGATGAAGTTACTGCGTTGTAAAATAATAAATAGTAAAATTTACCCAACTATCACTACCATGTTTAATTTCAAGGTGTTATGGAGTTTCATGTATTCGCCTTATCAATTCCATTTTTATTTCTTTAATGAGTCTATATATGAGAGTTTCAAGGTTTATCAAATTACTTCTGCTTCAATCTTTACTGTCGATTACAATTAATGAAATTTATAAATGTTATTTGGCAACTTATTATTATCACTGAATCATAGAATACCAGTTATTCTTTATACGTTCCTGTGATGGTCACAATTTTGACCACTGGTTGTCGTCTGACTCAGAGGTTTATCTTTATTGTCTTTAGCTAATGATTTTATAATAGTTTGTTCTAAATGCACACTGTTCTTTAGATATGGTTCGTTATATAAAAAAAATGATGTAGGGGAGTCTACAAACTTAAAAAATCGTAATTAATTCTGAAGTTAAATTTACATTTCGAAGATTATCATTGGTCATATAAAGAATTAAATTGTTGCTCCACTGTAGATTCTTCACTAGAAACTAACTATGTTGACTTCACTCACCTCACTGATACTTAACACTTAAAAGTCACTGAATATTTAAATAGCGAAGATTTTTGTTGCAATATTTCATGAATGAAATGGTCATATGTACGGGACACAAACACATACACGTTTGTTCACAAACTGTACATGGATGTTCATAACTTTTGTTACGTAAATAAAAGTCTTTATTTACTCATTCGAGTTAAAAGGACTCGAAATAGATATATTGCTGGAAAAAGAAAATTGGTTATTGTGGATGTTTTTGCTCTATATTCAACAATTTGCACTTTCATGCTTGTTATGCACCTAAAAATCTAGCTTACGTATTGATCAGAACCATTAATAAAGCTTCTTCTGCTTGTTGTCCTATTAATAAAACTAACAGCATGTTGATTAAAATTAGAGCTTCCTTTGGTTCAAATATTTATACAATAAGAAACCAGAGACGTTTATCAACGTTACTGTGAATCATTTTTTTTATAATGTAGCTTTTCTATTAGATGAATTTAAGTTTTTATCAAAACCATTAGTAAAGCTTTTCCTTCTTCTTTTTCTACTCCTAACGCATTTTGGTTAATTTCAAGACTTTTATACTGCAATATTCTTGTTTAGGTAAACAAAGATTTTAACACGCACTTAAAATGTCTAAATGACCATAAGATAAGGTGGGAAACTAATATTTCGTGTTCAAAACTAATATTTGTTGAAATTCATATTGGTATCACAGAATTCATTATGTTTTAATTGTTTTGAGTTATGTATTTTTGATTCTTAAAACTAGGAGATAATCATCGGGACATGTGTCAGTGCACTGAGCATAAAATTATGAAACAAGAGGAGAGTTATCATATTTTTACATTTTTGAGATCTGTAAAAAAGATATAACATTGGAAATAAATATCCTATACGAGAGAATTTAATGCGCCGTTTGTAATATCCACATCGGAAATTTATAGCCGCACTCAGCATGAACTATTTGAACTATTTGTTGAAATTTAGATTCTGTATCACTTCACTTTGCATGGACGTTGATGATTTATGCGGTATTAAGGGCGGCCACGTTATTACATGTATAAAATTTATCACATCCACGGACGTGTACTTTATTACATCCCGAACTCTACCGCCATTTAAGTCCCTAAAAATTCTCGTAAAGCATTACCAGTGTTTACGACCATCACTATTGAGGCATAAAAAAAATTTACATTTTCACGATAAAAATTTAATTAAAGTCCGCATATTTCTATTTCGCTCGCAGTAGTAGATTACAGCACAAAAAGAAACAGTAGATATATTTATTTGTGACATTTTTTATCTAGTGTATCTAAAATTTAAAAAAAAATACGCTGAAAAAATTTAATAAGAGAAAGTGTTGGACACTCTTAGCTAATTTGATTGCCATCAATTAAAAATAAAGGTGATATATTTGTTTTGAGTTTGTTTAGTAATCACCAATGACTGTTATTAAATGTGTTAGAATTTTTAGTATTTATGCATTTATTTCTCAATGGGCGAAAACTTATATTAAATAAATAAAATTCACTTGGTTTTATAAGTAATAAAAACAAAGTGAATTTTATATGTTACCATTTTATTTACTTTTTATTATTTACATGTATATATTTTTGAATGAAAGATTTTATAGTTATGACATTAATTACAGTCGTTAATAAAACAATTGACAATTTGTACATTTGCAAAACAATGTGCCGGCGAAGGAAATAATTTCCTCCCTCGGGGGAAGTGATTCGGACCGAAAAAGCATAATGGAGTTTTTATCAGCCCTTTGCATGTTTCCATTACGGCGGGCGAGAGATAAATTCGCGGGGCGGGAATAAAGCAATGCAATATTATCAATTAAAAATACAAAAGTACGATAATTGTCGTTATCTAGGCTGTCGGGGGCGGGCGGGAGAGGAGGGGAGGTGGATGCGGAGATATCCATTACTGTTATTCCGCATTACGTTCCCTAAATCGGTTCGCCCAGCGTCCCCAATTGCTTCGTTATCAATTTTATTTTCCATCGCATACATCTTCCTTCTGCTCTGCGCCGTCGTTTATTTTAATAATTAAAGGGAATTTTTGTTTGTGATTTGCGATCGTGCCGAGCACGCACGTCCACCGTAATGAAAATATTGTGAATTATTGCGCCTGTGTTTGCATTTTTTTTACTGCATACTATAAATCAGATCGCATAACTCTTACTGGTCAAGTATTCAAGTGTTGAATTATCAATGTTTCCATGGCGAGTATTATACTGTAAAATTAATAGCCAAAATCATCATTATTCTTGTTATAAGCTAGGATATTTTTATAAAACTAAATATTTGGGTTACAGGTGAACTCAAAGAAATTGTTCCATTTCTCAAATTTATTGTCACTGGTGATGAGAAATGGATAGTTTAGGATAACGTCATGTAAAACCGATGATGGTGCAAGTTTGGTGAATGAGCTGAAACTACTTCGAAAAAAAATATCCATCAAAAGAAGATTTTGCCCTCAATTTCGTGGGATTACAAAGGCAGAGTGTATTTTGGACTGCTACTACCGAACCAAATCATCAATAGTATTACCGTTAAAAAAAACAAATTGAATGAAACTATAAACGAAAAGCGGCCAAAATTGAAAAATCACAAGGGTGTTATGTGAGAAAGAGAAAGTTGCTGGAGTTATCCTGCAATTTGATGGACCATCTACCATTCTCATAAGACCTTTGCGAAACTGTTTTAGTGGTAAACAATTGAATTCAGGCAATAATTTTTTTTTTTGTTGAGATCAGAAGTTTTTTGAGTGTGGCATCCATGATAGTACCCCATCGAAAACAATAGAATAACTGAATCAAATTGTTTCTTTCAACGAAAACTCGCCTTTGATTTGTTGTGTGATCAGGACTTTTGACACCAGGAAGTACTTTTGTACGTGGGTACCGCCACGAAAGGACGAGATGTTGTTTAACGTAGTTTATTCAGTATACTAATGATCTCCTAATTTACAATTCTCAGACACACATATGAAAACTAAGAGTAAATAATGATAAATATGATGGTAGGGAGTCGTGTTAGTGGTGAGTCAGAGTAATTAGAAAAAATGTAAATTGACTGGGTGATTAGAAATTAGATGGAATGTAAAGAGATAAGTGTTAGTAATGATTGATTAAATAAAGTTAGCACAAAAATAGAAATACAGTGAAAGCATAATAAGAAACGATTGATAATATATACATACAAAATAGCAATTATGATTATTGACAAATAACTAAGACCCAAAAATATATATATATATATATATATATATATATATATATATATATATAGATATTATAACAACAATAAACAGGTGCAAGGGTACATAACAATTCTCCCCTTAAGAAAAAATATATATTTCATTTATTTATTTTTTTATATAGGTATATATATGTATAGATAACTGAATGAATAATATCAAATTACAAAGAATATTTTTGGTCCTTCCTTCCTTTCCTCCTTCCACTATTGAACTGGTTCCCATTTCCGACCTTGGTTCTTCGATTTCTACTCTATCTGATAAAAATCTGACTACTTCTCTTGGACTTGAATTATTATAATTGTTGATGCAAATGGATAGACAATCATTATAGTTCAAAATATTAAGCAAAAATCTCCACTTGCACAGTTGACATATACACAACAGTGTCAAGAGAAAACCTGCTATTGAACAGATAATCATAAACCATGAAGTATGTCTTATAATAAACGGTTTGTTCATGTTGTCTGTGAGGGCCTGGTACATTTTCTCGAATTGATGAGTGGCATGGCAAAGATCATCTAGGCTAGCAGATATTAAATAAATGGTCTCCATCTGAGGGATTGATTGGAGAACTCCTTGATGTCTAATGCAACAATCGCCCGAGTTTATATCTAACGGGGAATAAAGTTAGTAAAATTGTATGTGTATTTCGCTCCAGTGGATAACACAGTAGATGCTGTGTAGCATTTGCAGCGGGGTGTTAATTTAAAAATTCCGGATCCTTCTATGACGACAACATAGATTTGCTTTCTGCCTTCACATCTTACTGTTTCCAGTGATTTTCCTGAAGACACGTAGAGCCATGTGTTGGAAGTCAAGAGATGCCATATTTCCATATTTAAATTGATTGTTCTGGTTTGATACACGACGGATTCTGGACACGAAGGGCTGCTTCACAAGGTAGTTTCCCAGATGTCGACTGCATTAACGGTGTTTGACATATGCAGGTCTCTCTTCTCAGAATCTTGCAAGTGTCCAAGGATTTTAATCGACCGTATTGGCTTTTGGAATTTGCAATTGCAATTAAAAATGGACAAGAAGGGTCGATGTAAGAGAAAATAAATGAAGATGCAATGCTTTTTGAGGGAAATAGTATTAATTTAAAAATTGAAAATTATTTTACTTGAACTGAAGGGGTTCTAATTAGAAACATCACTAATTGATTGGAATAAAGAACTGACAGATCACAAATTGAGTAATATTCGTGAAAATCATTATTTATATTTATAGAAATTGGAAATTCTAATTCAGATTTTAATTGAACTTGTGATAATTCTTTTTTTTTTAAATTTTAGGTGTAATTATTATTGGATGTAAGATATTTTGTTTTGAAAATAGAATAGAATTAATGATGGTATTATATTCTTCATTTAGTTCTGTGCTTACTTGTAAAAATAAATTTTAATTATCACTAAATAACTGATTATTTGACAAGGTTTCTATGTTATTGTTAACTTGTTTTGAAAAATAATTGAACTTATTTATATTTTTATTTAATTTCTCTTCATTCGCTTTCAATGCTTCAGACGAATCATTAAATGCCTTGATTGAGTCAGAGATAAAATTAATTTATTGTTTCATAAGCAATTGTACATCGTGATTTTGATTTAATAATTCATTAATTGAAATACTATAATATTTCGCATCATCAGCATCAGGTGTACCAAAAAGCCAATTAAAAAGATAAGTACCACTGTTAAACTTACCACGGCGTTTTTAGAGATTTATGACACCGTTTAAATAAATAACTGTTATACAAAACAAAGTAATTATTGTGTTTAATTTGTGATTAAAATGTATAACGAAGTAGAAGCCTCCATCGTCAATGGATTTATGACCTGGTAAATGTAAGACGGTTTCAGCGTTTTCTATTATCTTATCGAGTTGAACAGTAATTAATTTTAATTAATCTGTGCATAGAGTTTTATCATCTAAATTTGAAAAAAGAACTGATGTGTTTTTTGAGAGATTTCTTAAAAATATTGAAGTTTATAATTATAAATGGACAAATTTGTAAAATAAATTAATGTATGATAACTATTTGATAGTTTTACCGATCCCAGGTTTTGAAAACAGATCCCAGCATGTTTAATTATTTTATTATAAAGTTGAACCATTTAAGTTTATAAGTAATGGTACAAGGTACAATTTTCGAAAGACAATTTTTTAGCTCTCTATAGAGACATATCAGAGATTAATTGGTCTAGTTTGTACAAAAGTACTGATGTTAATGAAGCCTGTGATCCTCCATGGATTAAGAAAGACATTCGAGAACAACTTAGTTTAAAACATAAGTTTAGGAAATTATATTTTAAATATCATTTATCTCATCATAAAAGAAAATATGATGAATTAAGGAGATCCTGCAAATACCCTATTTCTACTGCACACAAAGATTACATCAAGCATACTGAGGAACGAATTGGACAAGAACCGAACCTGTTATTTAATTACATTAATAACAAAAACAACTCAACGCGAATACCAGGAGACATGACTTATCAAGGAGCCGATTTGAGTGAACCAGTGAAAATTGCTGATAGTTTTGCAGATTGTTTGTCCTGTCAAGAAGTCTGGCGATGCAAGACAAGTGGAAAATTATCGTCCAATATCGATTCTTTGTTGTTTTTCGAAAGTTTTTGAATCAGTGTTAAGGGAGTATATTTACTACAGTGTGAGTGAGAAACTATCTATACAACAACACGACTTTCTAAAACGTCGATCGACCACTACAAATCTGTGTAAATTAACTCAAGCAGTATCAGAAGCTATGGATTCTGGCAAACAAGTGGATGTAGTATATACTGACCTCACTAAAGCCTTTGACAGGCTTGATCACAATTTACTAATTAGTCGCCTTAACGAATTTGGAATAAATCAAAATATTATTGATACTTTAATATCGTATTTAAGTAGCCGACAATTACTAGTCGAGATTAATGGTATACAATCAAAATGGTACACGGTCTCTAGGATCTAACTTGGGACCCCTACTGTTTCTTTTATATTTTGATAGTGTAAGTGAAAATCTAAAATGTCCAGTATTAATGTACGCTGACGATTTAAAAATTTATAATGTAATTGAATCTAATAATGACTTTGCAAAACTTCAAAAGGACCTTAAAACATTTAGTCAATGGTGTGTAAATAATAAATTATCATTAAATATATCTAAATGCAATGTACTGTCATTTTCTCGAAATAAACACTATTTACAATAATTATACAATTGATAATGTCACTATTACTAGATGTACACATGTAAAAGACTTAGGCATAACTTTTTATAGTACTCTAACTTTTAATAATCATATTAATAGGCTGGTTCAGGACTGTCGGAGATTTTGGGGATTATTGATGCGTAACTGTAGATCATTTAAAAACATTCATTTTTTAAAAACTCTTTTTACGACATATATTTTAAGTAAGTTAACATATTTTTCAGTTATATGGTCTCCTATATACGCAAAATATATTAGCTTGCTTGAAAACGTTCAAAAACGATTTCTTCGCTACTTGTATTATGTGAAATATAACGTCTATCGCTATGATAAACCATATAATGAATTGCTAGTTTAATTTAATTTTCTATCGGTACACGGAAGACATATATATGTTTCTCTGTGCCACCTTTATAAACTTATTCATTATAATATTGACAACCCCATGTTTTTAAATAAGTTTGATCTAAAAGTACCCAGACTAACATCGCGAAATTGTAGAACTTTCAGTTATCCCATTTCTAATAATAATTATTTTTTAAATTCTCCAGTTTACCGAATATCAAGGTTATATAATGAGTATCAGTATGTAGTAGATTTATTCCATGATTCGTATAAATGTGTTTGTAAGGATTTATTACTTGCTTTAAAATAACTGTAATCACTATTCTTGTATTGTGTTATTATTAGTAGTAATATTGTTGTAGTTTCCTATCGCTTGAAACTATTTTACTTATGTTAATTTAAAATTATTTGTATTTGTACAATTATTTGTATTGTATATTTGTGTTAT
This sequence comes from Ontholestes murinus, assembly GCA_963969525.1. NCBI lineage: Eukaryota > Metazoa > Arthropoda > Insecta > Coleoptera > Staphylinidae > Ontholestes > Ontholestes murinus. The sequence continues at coordinate 16,933,481 of OZ018388.1, forward strand.
TTCTATAATTACAGTGTAATTTTCATTAACGTTTATGATTTTATATGAACACTTATAGTTTGGTGCTATTTTTTGTTTAGTCCCGGTTTAGCACTTTTATCTAAAATGTAAACTAAATCGATTTCTGCAAAAACAACGTTATTGATTTTTTATCGTAATAGGTTTAAGATTTTATTTTGATTTTATTAAATTATCACGAGCACTTTGATGTATTATTAAATCTTAACTTAAGATGAGAGTAGTGGTCATCATATGTATAACGAAATTCAGGTGTTCTTGTTATTGAACTAGGAATATACGCCTTGTGACCATTAACATTAACTCAAATGGCAAAAAGTAAGTAAGCATAGCAAGACAAACAAATTCATCCTAATTATTTTGACTAGAGTTAATAAAATGTTTACGATATTCTTTTAAAGTTAAATGACTTTGTTCAAGAGTTCCATTTGTTTGTGGAAGATACGGACTACTGAATACATATTTAGTTTTAAATAATTTGTTTAGTTCTTTAACAACATTAGATGAAAAATCAGTAACATTATCCGATAGAATAGCTTTCGGAATTCCAAACATAGTTATAAATTCTAAGAGATCGTGGGCTATGGTTTTAGCTTCGTGATTTTTTAATGATTTGGCATATGAAAATTTTATTAAGTTGTCTTGCATTATAGGAATTCAACGATTTCCATTTTCTGTAATACTAAGTAGACCTACAATATCAAATGCAAGTCGTTCAAATGGAATTTGACTAGTAGTTGTGATTTCCATAGGAGACTTATTACAAGTTTTATTTATGTGACAAGATTTACAATTCATTATAAACTTTTTAATGTCTTTTTTCATATAACACCAACAATATTTTTCTCTTATTCTTTTATATGTTCGTATAAACCCTGCATGACCTGCGATAGATAAATTGTGGTTTTCGTTTGATATCCTTCAGATTTCTGTTTCATCAACTGGGGTGATTTTATTAAGAATTAACAACAACAACCTTAATATGTGAAAATAAGAATTGAATCATCTCGTTTATTATATCTTCTTTCAAATTTGGATAATACTTTGCTATGTTAGGTATAAAAATTTCAAATATTTCAAGTTCATTACGTTTAATTTTTAAATTTTGTAATGAATAAGATAAGTATTTTAAGATAATTTATCAAAGTGAATGTAATTTGAAATAAGCAAAAAATTGTTTTAGAATTATTATTACGAAGATGAACGAAATCATATAATTTGACTTGTGTATCAATGGATGACAAATCAAAATTGGAGCTAATATATTCGCAAAATTCGTTATTCTCATTTAAATCTTTATAAAATATAACAGCAATCGGAAACTTTATAAAACTATCTTCATCAATTGTCTCTACACTTGAAGTTGTTTCGTTTGTATAACGAAATTTGATAAATTCTTCATATGTGTTATGATTTTGTGAATCTATACTAAAAGCAGGATTTCTAGATAAAGCATCCGCGTTACTTGACCAGGTTTAAACTTAATTTCATATTCATATTCTTTTAATCGAAGCTTCCATATCAATAGTTTACTTGTTGGATCTTTGCAATTAAAGAGCCAATTGTAAGTTACAGTGGTTTGGGATCCGTTACTATTGTGAATTTTTGACCTTATAGATAGGGCCTGAAATGTTTTGTAGTCAATACAATTGCTAATAACTCTGTTTCTGTTGTTGAATAATTACCATCAGCACTATTAAGAGTTCTAGATGCATATGCTATAGGTATAACTGTACCAATAGCATAGTTAGAAGAGTCTGTTGTTAAAATAAATTCCTTATCGAAATTAGGATATTTGAGAATAGGGGATGAAGTGAGAATTGATTTTAAATAAACAAATGCATTTTGTTGAGAATAAAATATCTTTTTTTAATAATGAAACTAAAGGTTTTTAAATTTTTAAAAATTGGGGAATAAATCTACGATGATAGCCACAAAGTCCAAGAAATTGTTTAATTTCCTTGGGTGATTTAGGAATAGGGTATTCGACTACAGCTTTGATTTTATGCGGATTTGGGGAAATGCTTTTATCACTAATAATGTGACCTAAATAAGCTATTTCACAATGCATAAATTCAGATTTATCTGGTTGCAACAAAAGGTTATTATTGTTTTTAACTTATTTCTATGATCCTCTATTATTGAAGCATACACAACGATATCGTCTAGATAAAAAACGCATTGCACACCTTGAAATCCGGTAAGAATAACATTCATTAACCTTTGGAATGTAGCGGGTGAGTTTTTTAACCCCATTGGCATTCTATTAAATTCAAATAAACCTATAGGTGTGGAAAAGGCTGTTTTTAATGAGTCTTCTGGATCAATTTTTATTTGATGAAACCCACTAGCAAAATCAAGAGGGCTAAAATATCGTGAATGGCCTAATTGATCAAATATTTCTTCAATATTTGGAAGTGGATAAATGTCACCTACTGTGATTTTATATAATTTACGATAATCTATAACTGCACGCCACTTCTGTTTACCAAACGCATCACTCTTTTTCGGAACAATCCATAAAAAACTTGAATATTGAGAAACGGAAGGTTGTAAAAGGTGGGGCAAAAGTCCCGCTACCAGTTTGATTGCGCGCCATCTTGGTTTTGTGACGTTTAGCTCAGTTTTTCTTTAACCATTGTATTGTGTAATCGTCCAAATTTTATTATGGATAAATATACGCCACAAGAACGAGCAGAAATAGTGACAATATTTATTGAAAATAATCGTTCCATTATTGCCTCTCAGCGGAAATTGCGTCAAAAATATCCTAATCGTTCAGTGCCTCACAAAACCACAATTTATCGTTTACATGCGAATTTTCGACAGTACGGTACGACAGCAGAAAGTCCTCGTTCTAGAAGACAACGGACGTCTCGCCACGCTGAAAATGTAGCTCTGGTGCGCGATAGAGTTGCAGAGTCTCTAGAATCATCAATTCGGAGTCGTGGTTCACAGTTACACATTTCTGCACGCAGTTTAAGGCGAATTTTGAAAACTGATTTGAAAATGTTTCCGTACAAAATTCAATTAGCCCAAAAATTGATACCGAGAGATCATGATCAGCGAGTTGAGTACAGTAATGCAATCCTAAGGCTACCTGCTGAAATTGAAAATTTTTCGTCTAAATTGATAATGAGCGATGAAACCCATTTTCTTCTCAGTGGCCACGTCAATAAACAGAACAGTCGGTTTTGGGAAACACACAATCCTTAATTAATTCATGAAACATCATTGCATCCACTAAAAACAACTGTATGGTGTGGTATTCATGCTGGAAACATCATTGGTCCCTTTGTTTTGAAAATGACAAAGGTGTTAGAGTTACTGTTAATGCTGAATGGTACCAAGACATGATTTGAAATTTTCTTGTACCTGAAATGGAAGAGCAATGATTAGAGGACATATGGTTTCAGCAAGATGGGGCCAGAGCACACACAGCTCGTTCAATAGTTCAATTATTGAATGACGTTTTTCCACGAAGACTAATTTCGCGAGGTGGCGATTAAGCATGGCCAGTCAGATCTCCGGATTTAACAGCAGCAGACTTTTTCCTATGGGTTTTTTAAATCAAAAGTTTTTGTGAATAAGCCCTAAACGATTCAACATCTTAAAGACAATATCCGTCACGAAATTTAAAAAATTCAGCACGATATGTTGAAGGATGTCATGAAAAATGCCCTATAAAGAGCCGAAAGTTGCATAGCGAATCGCGGTCGCCCTTTAGCCGATATAACTTTCTAGTCATAACGAAAAAAAATGTAAAGACCAAATAAACTTTTTGTGAAAACCAAACTTACTTATCTTTTCTTTGAGCAAAGTTATAGGCAATCAAAATGGTAGCGGGACTTTTATGCCACCTTATATATTTTTTGTTTTAATATTTTTTCAATTTGATTCTTTACTTCTTCTTTGCGAATTTCGAGATACCTGTATATTTTTGAATTTATTTTTACATCAGTTGTTAATTTTATTTTATGTTGCATTACATTTGTGTGTTTTAGTTGATCTTCAGGTAAATAAAAAATATCATTATATTCTAAGAATATATTTTCTAGAGATTTTTTTTCTTCGAAATTGAGATGTGAAAGTCTGAGATTTTCTTAAAGTGAAGATAATATATTACATGTATTTAGAAGTGAAGAAAAAGTTGAGAATATTGTTAAACTATTCTCTTGAAATGGCTCTAATGTAACTTTAAGTGTATTAACAATGACTTCGACACTATTTGAATTTAAGATTGTAGTAATGGCTTTACCATCATCAATAACTTTAACAAGTGAACGTGCAAGGAAAACACCGCTACATAATTTTAATTTAGGATTTAATTTCAGGATTCCATACATATACTATCATATAATATTTTTTGTGAATTTTCAGACATTTTTTTTCATTTATAGCTTTAATAAATGCTTCATTTAAAGAATCAATTATTTGACATCTTAAAAACCTTGAAATATCCTGCACAGAATGATGATTAAATCTACTTAGAGACAATTCTTTGATAGTAGCAATTTACACTTTTTTCTCATCTTCGGTTTTAACTAGAATTGAATTTAAAATACTTGATTCTAATTTTGTAATCCTATTAATAAAAAATTGTACTGATTCTCTACTTGATTGTTTTATTGTATTAAGTTCTTCCAATAATTATAAAACATGTTTTTATCTTGGAAAATGTCTATCAAAATTTCTTTTAATTCGATCCAAGTTGAATAAGATTGACCAGAAAGCGTTAGCCCAATTTATATAATATTCTTTAAACTCTATGTGATTTCCGCCAAAAGATTTATGTATGAAAGAATACAAAAATGCAAGACAAACTTTCTGAATTTGACATTTTAAAATGAAAAAAAAAATGGAAAGGAGTTAGATTTTGGAAAAACGGACGAAAAAAAAAATACCGTTCGATTTTGATTGTAGAATGGCTGATAGGATGTCGGTTGCTGGTTTGGTGCCCCTTCCAAGGATGGAAATCCACCAGGAGTTGTTAAGGGATCCCACTTCTAACACCAATTTATGTTGCGTATTCAGGACATTTGACACCAAGAAGTATTTTTGTACGTGAGTACAAAAATATTACAAATGATTTCAAACAAAAGTTAAAGGCAATGACAATCTTGGTAAGTGTTATTAATCATGTTTAGAAACCTTTTATATTTTCATAAATTTCTCTTAATCAAGACCAACCTGTGACATTTTAATAAATATGTTCAGATTAAAATGTATACGCAACTAATATGTCTTAATGAATACGTAATATAAAGCGAATTAGTTGAAGAACAACTGTGATACAAAGATTCTACCGTTTTTTTGTATTTAATTTAATTACTTTGTAAACAGGAAAATTAAAATTTATATTTGTAAGTTATATCATAATCGGTATTTAAAATCATCAACTAGTATTCTAGTTAATATCTTAAGTTTAGTTAACTTATAAACCCATGTTTATTATCTAACATCCAAAGATACTTAAGTAATTATATCTTAATTAGGAGTATATGATTTACAGCAACAAGGTTTTACTAGTTTTTATGGTGATAAAAAACTATCTGCTAGAATTTAATTAGTTATAGCCTAACTAGGCATGCCATTTACATCGTAGCAACAAGCAAACTAAATCGCGTGCCTTCGCTCCATAAATAACACCTCACATGTAATTACTTCATACATAATCGAGATTTTAACTGTGTAAACCAATGCATGCCATAAGGGAGATAAACATGAATGAATTAATCGCCTGTTTACACACTAAACAATTTACGAATAGATTTTCAGCATAGTTAGTATGCAATATTTTATTTAGAAGTTGACGATTACCTAAGTAATAAGCGAAGGTAGACTTGTATCGAAGCGATTAGAATTGTATAAATATTATGACGAATATTCATACTTGCACATGCAGTTTATTTACTTTAGTATTTAATTTTCTAGTGTTTTAATTAGTGTATAATATACATAATACACATAATTAGTAACAAATATGTACGGATATCATATGTTTGCTTAAGGGGTTAGGCCAGTCTAGAGCCCTCAAAAATGGCCAAACTTTGACAATTTATTCTACGAGTAAGGAAAAAGCAATCGAATTTCTCTCTTACAGGCTTTATTAAACATGTATTTGAGTGTATTAAAAAAAATATATTGACAATTTGATACAAAATGGCGGCTACTGGGCCAATCTTCGGAATCACCTTTTTCAAGAGGGCCTCGACGGGCGACGGTGATTCTAGGAACTCGTGCTATCTGAACCAAAATAATGAACGGGATCTTAATCTACATAAGACTTGCTAGTAAAGTACGTATGGTTTTAGCTTTACATCAATTTTTCGCAAAATGGCGGACTTGTAAAAAAAAGGTTCAATTTTTGACCGAAAAAATGAGCAGTAAATTGTTTATTAAAAAAAAAGTTGCAAAGATAACAAAAAAAATCGTACGTAGTTTACTGGACAATGTTAATGTGAAGCTATAGTTAAAATTTCAAGTGGATACGTGCGATAGTTTCAGAGTACCATCGTCTCCCGATTTGAAAAATGCAGTTTCGAGAAAAACGTGTTTAAAGTTTTAAGTGCTGAAAATTTTGTATACCTTCAGTCTGCGATGCCACACATACAGCTGTATTGAGGAACTAGCACTTCCTAACGATCTTTTGGGGAACTATTAGAGCCACCAGACCCCGTTGGTACATTAATGCAGAGGGTAAGAGTCGTAAAAAGGGGACACAAGAAAGATCGTCGTTCGCTCTGAACGCTTCGACACAGAGAAAAAAAAAATTTCCACGATTCTACCGATTGAATAATGTTTTTAGGACCCTAAAGTGTACTTTAAGCAAAAAAATAAAATTTCGATTTTTTGAAAATCCTAGACTGGCCTAACCCCTTAATTCGTTACAATCCGACGCAGTGAGGCTAAAATAATAAAAAGTTAACCTATTTGTTTGCTTTAAACTTGCAACAAATCATATAGAAATGTATGCTTTGTTCTAGTTTAAAGAAAACAAATACTTGAATAATTCATTCAATTAAAACTTTACATTGCAGATATGGAATATCTGTACTTAATCTAAGCGCATAAATACACTGTATGTATTGAGCATAATCCGTTTCGGTATTAATGCGCACGTTTCCTATCAGAACTAGTAGACGACTAAGCCCGAAATTTATTTAGGTTTGTCTTTCCCAACTAGCTGGCTGTCTCTTGGAAATTAAAACTTGGGCCCCGGATGGCTGGGGCGGAGAGAGACGGGGCGAGTGGTAGGGAGTCTAACCCGAAGGATCAAGGCGATATTTCAAACTTACTTTATTAGAAAGTTTCTCTTTAGACTCTTTGTAATATAACTTTTATCGAAATGCTATTATCTGTATACCCCTTGTATTTCGTTTTATAGTTCCGCAGAAGTTACTCATAATATAATTTCCGAATCGCTCCGCGAAGGGATTAACGTGACACCCATTGAGATTTATCCATTGAAAAATTAAGTTGGAAAAGCGTTTCACTCATTTACTAATTATCCGAATTAAATACTTTTTTAAATTTGTTAGAAAATTCCAGGTACTCATTTAAAAATAATTTTCTAAATCTTCCGTTTTTATACATAATAATAATTCTTACTAATATATATAAAAAACGTTTTTTAAATTTAATATCGTTAAAATTAATGTTGTTCTTCTAGTTGTAGTATTGTACATTTAATATAATTACTTAGTTTTGTTTATATTAGCTAAGAAGTTAACTATTTTAAGAATTATTTCTAAACTATTAAAGCCTCATCTATGAGTTTACAAAAGGTATTTTTTAGATAGCAATTCTTCTTTGAATAATATAAAGTAATATTTTCATAATTTTTCTTATGAGAACTTCATCTATATTATACGTTTAAAAGTGTTTTTTTTAAATAAATATAAATTATTTGGATTAGGTCTTTAATTAAAACTAAATTTAGGCGTTTGAAATTTTTAAATTTATACAAGCTATAGAAAAAAAATATTGGATTAAGCATATACAAAAATTTGTGAAATATTTTCTGCTGGTTTGAAAAATAAGAAGCAATAAAGAACAAATTGGAAATCAACGAAGAAAAATACAGAAATTTAAATATAGCAGAGATATGGAATATATTTAAGAATGATATACTAGATAATGCAAAAACAGTATGTGGGTGGACAAAAATAGTAAAAATACAAAACAAACTGCCTGGTGGACAGAGGAAATTAAGACAGAAATAAAAGTAAAGAAAACGACATGGCAAATCTACCTTACGCAGAAAATAGAGAACAGCTACAAAGTATATAAAGAAAAAAGAAAACGTAAAGGAATTAATAATAAAGGAAAAGAGAAAAACATGGAAAGAATTTGGAGAGAAAATGGAAAAAGATAGTAGAGGAAATCAAACACTTTTTTAAGAAGTACTTAAATCTTGTAGAGAGACAAATAAATACAATACAAACCAGGCAAGAAAAAAAAAGAAAGGAAGATACTAACAGAGGAAAAGTAAAAAGTGGCGAGGTGGAAAGAATATTATTTAGAAATATGAAGAATGGAAAAGCACCCGGAGCTGACAAAATTACTGGAGAAATGTTGAAAAAAAAATAGGAGTAAAGGGAACGGAGATACTACTAGACATATATAGCAAAGCATGGCAAGAGCGAGAAATAACAAAAGAGTGGAATACGGTACGAAAGGTGATAAAAATGATTGTCAAAACTATAGGGGAATAACACTTTTGAATACAGGTATGAAAATATTTGAACAAATAATTGACACCAAACTGAGAAAAATCATAGAACCAACACTTTATGAGGCTCAAAGGGGTTTCAGAAAGGGAAGAAGCATCCAAGGCCACATTTGTAACAAATAACAGATAAGGCGTTTGACAGGGTAAAATGAGAAGAACTATGGCAAACATTAAGAAAGAGAGGACTTAACAACAAATTAATTACATAATAAAAGAAATATACAATACAAACACCAACGTGGTAATAAGAAACAATCAACATTCAGAAGCTTTTAGAACAAACGAACGATTAAGACAAGGATTGGGCCCAACATTGTTCAGCATACACATAGACGAAATATTAAAGAAGTGCACAGACAAGACTAAGAATAATATAGAAACACGCAAAGAATTGAAATCTCAGAAGGGTAATTCACAGACAATATAGTCATAATAGCTGGTGGGGAGAGACAACTTGAAGAAAGCCTAAATAATCTTTATTTCTCTCTTAAATTATAATAAAGTACAATAAGAAAAAAGTGCGTCACAATAAAGAAAAAATACAAGGAAAATAAAATCATATGTATACATTACTAATCAAAATATTCTTCTAAACTATAAAATTCTTTCTCGCATAAGAACTTAAACAAATTTTCTTTAAAATTCTTGATAGAACTAAATATATGGAATAAGACACTGAAGGAATATGGAATAAAGATAAATTAAACAAAGGTAATGATGAGAACAAATATATATAAAATTAGAGGACACATACATAGAACAAGTAGATACTTTTAGATATTTAGGAGTAGAAATAACAACAAATGGAAAACAGAAAACAGAATTGAACAGTAGAATAGGAAACACTATTAAACTATACTACGCAACAAATAAGACGTTTATTAACAAGAAGGAAATATCCAGCAAAACAAAAATAAAAGTATACAAGGCAATATTCAGACCGGTATTGATATTCGGATGCGAAATCTGGACACTGATAAGAGAAGAAATGAGCAAAATACAGGCTATAGAGATGAAATACCTACGGAGAGTTAGAGGAGTCACATAGATGGACAAAATGAGAAACACCGAAATTAAAAAGGACTTGAAAATAGAAACGCTGGACGAATTTATAGAAAGAAGACAGCTTAGTTGGTGGGGACATCTACAATGAATGGGAAGCACAAAGCCTGTGAAAGACCACGACAGATCTGGGATAAGGCCATAGAAAAACGAGGGGAAACATGGGCACAAGCGAAAGGACTCACAAGAAACACAAAAGAATGGGCAAAATTTGTACATATGAATAATTAGCCGAGGCACAACTTATCCCTACACCATCATATTATTATTATTATTATTTTATTAATCTAGTTCGACGTTTAATTTACAACACTTCTGAGCTTCATAGATTCCAACCGAGCAATATTATATCTGACAACTTACCTACAACTGCACCATCATATATATCCTCTCCTTATATTGAAGGTCTTACCAAATTACTGACAAAGGTCCTAAAACATGATAAAATAAAATTTGCATACAGGACAGTACTAACAGTAAATAGATTATTTACAAAGTTAAAGGATAAGACCCCGTTACTAAGTTTGTCGGATGTTATTTACAAAATTCCTTGCTCTGAATGCCCTAAAATATATATTGGTCAAACATCAAAAACACTGCGCTCAAGAATAACGCAACATAAAAGTGATACTAACATAAAAAAGGGAGATTGTGCACTAGCCACTCATGCAGAAACCACAAAGCACATGATCAATCATAGTGCAGTTGAGGTTCTGGATACTGAAAGACACCAAGAAAATAGACTTTTCTTAGAAATGTGCTACATTAACCAGGAATCTGATGCCATGAATGCGAAAACAGATATAAAAGGCCTAAGTGCCATTTACACATATCTTCTTAAATTACCACCTATTTGTTAATAAATAACACAATTTTTCTTTTCGCTTCTTTTCTTTAATAACATAAAATATATCAGTTGACTATAGCATTAAATGATCTCCGTGACGTCTAAATGTCCATGTTTTAAGATGGGACTTTACTAGCCTCGTTTCTGTAAGTATTAGTTATTGTTATTATAATTATAATGTTAATTGTATACCTTGTAGCGCCCTGAAGAATGGAACATAGTTTCCCGAAATATCGGCAAAGAATAAAGAGTATTTAGTGAATAGTCTCACTTATTGACCGATTACCCAATTATTTTTCAAGTTTTGTTATTGTTGAAGAGAAGATCTTAAATCAATCAAAATAAATTAATTAAAATAATTAAATAAACTAAAAATGGTTGAATGTTTTAAGATTTATTTGTTGTAGATTTACGAAATATTTTCGTGTTTTTTTCTAATTATTAGTTAATTTTCTTCAACGTAAAGGACTTTATTATATTTTTATTAACTGGTTTTTATTTTTTTTATTATCTAGTCTTCTATTTTTAAGGTTTTTAAAATATTCTTTTGTTTCAAATGATTATTTTTACTGGTTTTCTATTACCTTTTTTATTTCCCATATTTATCACCTTATTGCATTTCTATCAACTTTTGTGCATCATTTTGTTACTTATATATATAAACGTCTTTATTAACAAACAAATATACAAATAAAATAAATATAATACATGTATGATACAATGGATGTTACTGATTTAGTATGTAAATTTGTTACTTATTTTATCAATGTTTAACAGCAGCCTTAAGTATTAACTAAATATACTGATCTCACTGATGACTTACTAGTTGATATTATTAAATTATTATGATCTGAAAAACTCAAGTTTCTTTATTATACAGGGTTTATTATGAATGTAATGCGCATAATTTTATTTTGATGCGACTTTCCAGCGAGGTAAAACGGACGAGGAAATGTGGTGAAGGGGCTGCCCTTATAATGCAGCAGGTTGTCAGTTTGCTCCAAGCAGTATGTTTTTCAATTTTGTAACACGGCGCAATCGAGTTTTGGAAATAGTGCAACCGAATGATTCAAGATGCTTTAAGAGGCCTATAATTATGACTGCATTTCAAGGTCACAGTCCGTGAAGTTATACAGAACCGACAAATACTTGAATGGTGTGTGCAAAGTTTCGCACGTCGACTATCTATTAAACATCCAGCAAATCGGTGACAACATAAACATGTCCAAATTTGTGGTAAATGGGATAGTGACCGAGGACCTACAAATGAGGATGCGCGAATCTCGTGCCGAAAATGTTGACGGGATACCATAAGAAACTTCTAGTTTCGCGCTGTCCAGAATTGTTGGATTTAATTAAAAATAAGCCAAACTTTGTTAATAGGAGACGAATCCTGAAAAGAAAAGATAAAGCCGCGAATGGTACAAAAAATCATCCCCATAGCACAAGAATGTGCGGATGAGTATTTATTGCATCAAAATAATGCTGGTAAACTGCCAACTCAGATTTTTACCTGCTCAAGAGACTAAAAGTTTTCCTAGATAATGCTAATTACTTTAATATGGACCCTGTAAATCATGCTAACAAACAATATGCTGTTTAAATGTCTCTTAAAGTAAAAAGGGAAAGTTTTTATGGAGAAGAAGTGCAGAGAATGAGGAAGAAATTGTAAAGCAATGGTTACAATCGACAAAATTTTCATCGCATTCCTTCTATTTACACTTCTTTTCTTTCTCTCTACCTACCGTACAAACAGATATGATTTTTTTAAATAATATTATCCGTGTACAAATCCTTCTTGATTTACTTATTTTGCAGAATTTATTTTCAGAATATTCAGCCATTATTGTTTAGACTAACTTACCATATACTGCTTCATTTTTTACTATACCAGATATTTCAAGCCATATTAAAATTCGGTCGTAGTGCATTTATATCTAGATTTTCTGTTATCAAAAATTATACATCTTTTAATTCACTTCGACCCTTTACAATTTCTTTAATTTTGTTTTAACATATTGGCACTGATTAGATAATAGAAGTATTTATACCAGTAACACTTCTATATAGTATCTAATAAGTTTAAGAATTAGACCAGAGCACTAAAAATAGAATATTCAAATATAATTATTACTGTTCAAATCCAAATTTTATTTTCTGTTTAAAGTATTCAAATCAAAAGATAAAGCAAAATCTTGAGGAGTAACTCTAGTGCCCCTAATAATAATTTCGTTTTTAGACCGGATCGAACTAAAAAACAAATGGATCACTATGCTAAACTAAAGAGTGAATTAGAGAAGAGAAAGCTCAAAGGTGAAATTGACCTGCACATTATGTATCGTAATAGGATACCTTATATATCAAAGGCATATGCTGGACGCAATAAACAACTATCATTAAAAAACGAAATATTTACTACCAAACCTGTAGTGGTATTAGAACAAAATTATCTGATTTTTCACATAGCGTTAATTGTGCCGATTATGATAGTATTATTATTGCTGAAACGTGGCTCTTTAAAAAAATAACTAATAATCTACTTGACCTACCTAATTAAATTTTCTATAGGTCAGACCGTTCCATTGATGGTGAAATTAGAGGAGGTGGGATTTTAATTGCCGTAAAAAATGCTTTACTTCATCTTTCATTTCTCATGAGTATTCGATTGAGCAACTTTTTGTTTTGTTTAAATCTAATACAGTGTCATACATAATTGAGCAGATCTGTGAGTTATATGAATGCAACAATTTGATAATCTGTGGCGATTACAATCTACTCAATACTAAATGGAACAATCCATCTCAATTTAATCCCTCTGCAAATTGCCTAGTAAATTATTATAGTTTTTTAAATGCTAATCAAATAATTAATATCCTCAATTCACGAGGAGTATTTCTAGATTTATGTTTCTCAACTCAAACATCTCAATTGCACAATACCTTCTTCTTCCAAATAGTGTTCATCATCACGCCTATAATATTACTTTTTCAATGGAACACATTAAAAGTATTTTTACTTCTGAGAAGAAATATATGTTTCATTTGGCAAACTATGACTTATTGAATATGCACTTCAATGATATAAATTGGGACTTCATATTTTTATATAAAGACATAGATCATATAATTGATATTTGTTACAAAATTATTTATTCAGCAATCGATCAGTTTGTTCCCTATAAGTATTCTATCACTTATAATAGAACTTATCCACGTTGGATGTCGAAAAATTTAATCTCATTTATACGGAGAAAAAAGAAAGAGGGGCATATTGCGATTATTATTTATTTTCAAACCTTCGCGAGGAATGTAAAAATATGAGTACTTTGGATTATAATAATTATTTAACCGGTGTTGGATCTTCTATTAAATCGAATCCATAATATATTTGGCAATATGCTCAAAAAAGAAGATGGCTTCAATAATGAAATGTCCTACAACGGTAGAAATGCAAGCAATGGGCCAGATATTGTGAATCTATTTTAAAAATATTTTTCCCCTTTATACACAACTTCCAATTATCAATCAGGTTCAAATGATGTTTGCAGATTAAATTCAATTCAGGATATCGCTCTGGTCGTTACTGTTCAAGATGTATTTAGTGTCATCGTGAGTCTTAAACCAACCCATATACAAGGTCAGGATGGTATTTCAAATTACTTCGTTCAAAATTGTATTTTCTCGTTATGCCGACCAATTCATAGCTTATTTTGTAAATCTTTAATCTTTGGGTTGGTACCATCAAAGTGGAAGGTTATTCACATAATTCCACTATTTAAATCAGGATCCAGACGATGTATGGAGAATCATAGGGGAGTGGCTATTCAGTCTGTAATCCCAAAATTGTTAGATCGATTAGTTGCTCGTCAATTACAGTGGTCTTCACGACATGTTATAATTAGTCATCAGCACGGATTTATCCCTGGACGTTCCATTGCTTCTAACCTAATGTAGTATAAGCAGTATTTATCAAATGCTTTGGGATTACGTACTCAAGTTGACACAATTTACACAGATCTTTCCAAGACATTTGACAGATTAGATTTTAATATTTTATTAGATAAGCTGAGCTTATACGATTTTAACAGTAATACCTTAAATTGGTTATCTTCTTTTCTCATAAATAGGACCCAACATGTTAAAATAAAGAATTTTATTTCAGATGCTATTACTGTTACATCGGGTGTGCCACAAGGATCACATTGCGGTCCCGTATTGTTCGTGCTGTTTCTTAATGATCTACATAAAATTATTAAACACTGTAAATTTCTTGTATACGCGGACGATTTAAAATCATTTAAAGTTGTGAACAGTGTAAATGATTGCTGCAAAATTCAAGAGGACCTGGATCGTCTTAATGAGTGGTGTACTAAAAATATTTTATTTTTAAATATTAATAAGTGTTATTCCATGTCAACTTTAAAATCCAGAATTCCTATTAATAATACATATACCGTCGGCTGTTCAAACCTTGAGCGAGTTGATACAATCAAAGATTTGGGAATAACGTTTGATACAAAACTTTGTTTCAACACCCACATTCAAAATATGTCTATAAAAGCCTTACAAACGTGGGGTTATGTATGGCATATCGGCAAAAGCTAGATGGTGATTGTATCAAAACTTTATACTTCTCAATATTAAGTCAACTATTTGGACACCATTCGCAATTAGCAACATCAACAAAATTGAAAGTGTACAAAACAAATTTTTACTTTTATTTAGAAAATTTCAGAACTGCATCAGGTCTTCATAATTCTACGGCCCGCTTAATGGCACTTGCAAATGAATATTCTTGTTGTGAAATTTTTAATACATCATTGTCTAATCTAAAATTAAAATTAAAATATGTAATGTCAAGAACATTTGTTACAGGTACATGTTGATTATGTGGTATGATCTGTGTTTATATTTTTGAAATAAATGCGTTTATTTTTATTTTTGTTTATGAGTTTATGTATAAATAAAGTAATTTAATTTAATTTAACAATATTTTAGCCACTCTAGTAAGAAGTATTCATTTATATACGTTTTAAGAACACTAAATCATCGGCAAATCGTTAAAGCAAGTGATTTTCTAAAATTATTCACGATTAATACAACACTTCTTAGGAAGTGAGGGAGAACATTTTTATTTGGACAAACAAAAATACATTTAGAACAAATACATTTTAATTTAAAATAAGGGTTAGTCCATATGTTTGGGTCTTTCTGCCCCCTTGGGAAGATTAAATTGGTTCTAGGTTTTATATCGTACAAGCTACTGTAGAACTTGTTACGCTACACCCAAATTTATCAAGAATCTGTCAAAAGAATTTTCAATTACGTTCCATATATTATGTACAATGTATTACATCTTTGGAAACAAAACTTAGGTGAGGTACATTGATATATGTTACAATAAGGTTAGTAGAAGTTAATGTAAATTTTTTAACTCGTCGGTTGATAATATTCGAAACAGATCAAATAGAAAGAAACACTTTTGAATAAACCACTATTTTGTACTTTAAAATAATAATTAGCTGACAACAAATAGAAAAAAACAGAATAAAACTTGTTTAACTCGGCACATTCACCAATTTATAAATTTAAAGTTACTATAACACTTTAAAATTTTGTTAGTTGATCTTCAATTGTATATTATATTTTTTAATACTTTTTGGTAGAAAAAACATATTACTTAATTACTGAATTTGTCTTTTTAACTAATGACTTAATTTTTATGATACTTAATAATTATTAATTTTCCTCTAATATTATTGTAAACATAAATAAATAAATAAAAATGTGGAATTTATATTAAATTAGAATACAAAATTTATTTCATCGTTAAATCTAGCGTTAACAGTAATAATGAATGACCTGGCAAATAAAAACATAAATAAATAATCATAGTTTTATACGAACGCACCATTTATATAAATTACCCGATAAATACATGACATGACGCGTATAAATAAAATGCAACTGTACACGTGATTCGATAAGCTTTATTTATAACGTAACTGTTACACTTATATGCTTTGAATTATAAACGAGCACCGTTGTGTTTTATTCATAGCTACGTAGAGTGTAGAAAAGTGACTGTTGCATTAATTTAAATGAAAAAAAAAGTAAAGTAAACGCTGTGTTTAATTCGTAGTTGCAAAGAGTGTAGAAAATGGTTGAATTTACTTTGAGGGATGAATGGCTTCAGTGGACGTGATGAGTAACGCCAAGATAAATGCGTTGTGAAATGTGATAATGTTGTACTGCCTCTAATCACGTTTCCCCTCTAGATAAAAACTAGCGCCGCAAAGTGAGTTTGGATGTAATTAGTGTAGAGAAATGTTCGCACTAATAAGGAGGGGTTTGCAGAGCGGAGAATCACAGCGTGTCAAAGTGTGGATTTAGAAAATGGTGGAGGCGCCGGGATACAAATATTTCTTTCTTATAATTAAACCAAATAAAAGTTTAAACAATTGTAATTTTAATAAAATTAGTGTTATTTTGATGCTTAATCACTATTATATTGATCATGTTTCATTAAAGCAGAAACACGGGCGATGATTATAGATCAAATATTCTACAACATATGTAATTTTAAATTGATATAAATTGGCGGAATGTGCGAAGCACAATTTGAGAGCGTAACCGTAATGAGTTGCCGGGAATTTTACGCGTCGGCCAATAAAATCCTTAACGAGCTGAATATGCTGATGTGCGTTTTGGAGCGGCCGCACGGAATAATGGCTAATATGTAATAATATGTAATAACATTTGATACGAATGCATAATTTTAAACGAGCAGACAATCGATACGCTCTCATGCGGCACTTTGATTTTCATAAATCTCCATAATGCCCCGTAAATGCAATCCCATTGATGTACCGGGCGGGTCACACAAAAATCGGCCACGGTATATTGGCCATAAATTTAGCACGAAATTTATATACATATATATTTATTCAGGCATCATAATTTATTGTACGTTCGAGTGCGGACGTCGGGTGGGATTTTAAGTTTTGCGATCTGGCGTACAAATAGGAACTCCTTACTGCCATTTATCATTTATTATGTTTGTGATCTTTAAAGTTGTGTAGTCTCATATTTCATAATCTTGGCATTCAGTTAATACAGCCAGAATCTATACATGTAGGTTTAAATAAATATAATTTGTATAAAGATATTTTTTAGACATTTATCAACTTAAATAGTTTCGTTAAAATTAAAACAGAAAATCAATATTAACATAATTAAACACGCATTTTTTTTTGTAATACTACAACATATATATAGTTTAGTATAGCCTAATTTACAAGAAATAAATACTTTAATATAAATAAATAAAGTGTAGAATAATTGGTAACGTTCCTGAGAATACTTCTAGAAATCAATAAAAATAATACTCTTGTATACTTTATTCTAAGCATACCTAAACATTAGAAAATAATATGTGAAGAAAACGTACAAAAGTGTTATTTATATTGATTGATAGTCTTCACGAAACCCAAAAACCAACACTGGCTTCTAATATGGTTTTTTACCAAAATTGGCTTTTAATTCATTAACGTAAAAACAAAAATTAGTACTTAAATTTCCATTTATTCTCATTAAGTTATTTAATGGATAATGTTTAGAATAATTTGATGATATTTTGTGTTTCAGTTATTATAAATTCTACATAATTACGCATTATTTTTTGTTGAAATAAAAATCCAGTGTATTTATTATAATCTTGTGTATTATCTATTTTAAATAACTATATGATTAGTATGAACATTTTGATTAAGTACAACGCTGAATCCCGTTGTTTATCGACGATAAAAACTAACATTGGAAAGTTCCAGGCGATTTACAAACTGTAGACAATATGCGTTATAGCGTATGATTAACAATGGCGTTAAAACCCAATTGATTTTCCATGTAAAGCTCCCTCTCCTTCTGTGCGGTAGTATTTTCGCACGTTCGGAGCACTTCCTTATCCGCAGACAATTGATCATGGAGCTTTTAGTTATGTATGAATTATGCATTACAGGATGTAGATATAAGTACGGATTAAGCGTTTCCATTTTATGCTACCTGTAGAATTACCATCTTTGAAGTATTCCGGAATGGTAATCCCGAAACTAGAATTTAGTGGCGCCATTTCGAATTTCCTGCACGGGAAATTCGCGTACGAGCACACGACGAAATTCAATAGGTTTGTATAATCTACGTTATATACATTTGTCTATGATGTTGAATACTTGAATTTTACAAAAAGATGATGGCTGATGGGGTTCTTGAAACAAAAGAAATTACTGGTTAAAATTATTTCATATCTTCTTTTGTCTTTATAACTTAATTTAATTTGAAATAATGTTCATGCTACACAGAAATAATATCTATATTATCATTTAACTTGATTTGGATAAATATTATTATTAGCTTTAAAGCATTTTAAGTGTAATTATTGTTCTAAATAATTTCATTTTATTTCTCTGGGAGAAATAAGTTAAACATTCAGTTTAGTCTCGCTATGAGAAATTCACTAAATATAATATTAAATTTAATTTCATGTGATTCCAATTGTTTCAATAGAAAATTTTTTGTGTAAGCTTAGTATGGCTTTTAAATAAAAGATGCTATTTTAAGATAACATTTTCAGATCAATTTTTAATAAAACAATTACACATCATTGGTTAAATAAAAAATGTTATTTAAACGAAAATATTTGGTGTTAGAATCTAAAATGGTAGATTATTTATTTCTGAACATAGTAATGTACTTGTTATTAAAGTATAGTAAAAGTTTTTATGGCCCATTTTTGTTTCTTCTATATTTAGCTATAGAAATCACTAATGACACTTTTTGACTAGTAGACATTGATAATTTAATTCAGCCTTGATGTAATTTCAAATAAAAATATCATTTGAACAAGTAATTAGTCAACTTCTGGTATAATAATTTATTATAATTTGTTAAATAGTTCAGACTGGAGTTTTATTAATTCTGACGAAGATTGTAATGTTAAAACAATTAAGCTGTGTGATGTTCTAATGGACAATTATCAAAGAGCATTTCCTGAGCGAGTTGTCAATTAAAATAAATCATTTACTCCACACTGGTATAATAGTAAATTGCAAAAAATGAGAGAGACAATAAATTTAATTAAAGAGCTATATCGTAAGAATCCTACGAACAAATTAAAAATATTGCGGAGAAATCTCACTATTGAATATAAACATGAAATTAGCCGGTTGAAAATAAAAGCACATGATGATTATATTCAGCAAAACCCAACAGGTTAGAGTGGAAGAACATTCTTCAAGAGTGAACTCCGCCTTTCAGCTTGCTGACGAAATTATTTGTATGTATTTCTAATTATATTTAGAAAGCAAGTCTGATAAAGTACTAATAAATAAATAAATAATAAATAAATAAATAATATTAGATGTATGTGGAGACTAATAAATTCTCATAGAACCATTCCAACTCAAAAGCCATTGGAAACAAATCTGACTGCGGATGAGTTAAACAATTTTTTCATTAATGTAAAAACCGAAATTGTTCTAACCATACCACACATTGATGCCGATCCTGTTATTCATATTCCAGTGGTAAATAATAATATGTATCTGTATCTGTTGTCCATATTAGAGATATAATTGCATCGTTTAAGAATAGTAGGAGTCGGGATTTTTTGGTCTATCGCCATATGTCATTAAGTCTATTAGAGATACAATCATCCTGCCACTCACTAAACTTATTAATCAGTGCATACGAGAAAGTTGTTTTCAAGATTTTCTTAAAATATCAAAGTGTATACCCATTCCTAAACAAGGTGATCCAACTTAGCTTAATAATTATCGGCCAGTGTCAATAATCCTAGTAATTGTAAAAGTATTAGAGTTGGTCCTATTTAAACAAATATCTGAATACTTCGAGAGGAATGGTTTGCTAACACAATTTCAATATGGTTTTAGAAAAGGAAAGTCGACAATTCATGCAATTGTCGAACTTATTAGTAACATTTTAAGTGGTTTTAAATTTTATGGACTTATCAAAAGCTTTTGATTTTGTCTCACATCAAATATTGATTAGTAAGTTATATAGTTATAACTTTGTGCCATCTAGTTGCAGGATGATTATGTCTTACCTAATCAATAGAAAACAAATAGTATCATATGGTCACACTACATATCAACAGGTACTTGTCGCCCAGGGTGTTCCACAAGGGTCTCACTTAGGGCCACTATTATTCTTGATATACGTTAATGACTTTGCGCAAATATTTTTAAATAGTGAAATTAATATCACCCAATTTGCAGACGATACTACAGTCTCCATATCAAGTAGTAACAAAGAACTTATACTTAGGAGTGAAATTGTTTTTCGGAATAAATGTAAGACTTGGTTCGCGTTAAATAAATTATGTATTAATGAGAATAAAACTATAAATATGTTATTTACTTTGAGAGAGCATGAAGAATTTGCTACTAGCTCAGCTAAATTTCTTAGGCTGCATATAGACCATAATTTAAAATGGGATGTACACGTTGCTAATTTGGCAAATAAGTTTACCAAAAATATTTATCAAGGTGTTTTTCTCAAGATATTGTAAAAACTTCTTATTTTGCACTGTGTCATTCGTTGTTATCTTATAGATTACTGGCTCGGAGACACTCGAGCGCGATAAAACAAATATTCAGCTTGCAATGTAGAGCTGTTAGAATATTAGCAGCTATCGGATATAGGGAGGACTGTAAAAACAAATTTACTGAATTAGGAATATTAACGTTACCATGTCAATATATTTTGCAGTGTCTATTGTGGGTAAATGCACTGCAATTGTTTTATAAACTCCCACAAGATGTGAAAAAAGTTAACCAAATGTTTAAATCATGTATTAAATAACATTTACTTTCTAAAGCATTTTACAGTATCGAAGAGTTTGTGTTTTCAATGTTTTCTGACTTTAATGTGTATATTTTAAATATGTTTTCACCTAATTTATTTGTGTTATTTAATTTTATTATCTTAACAAATTTAATTAATTTATTTTTAGTATTTAATTTTAGAATTATTTTATATAATGAAGTTTCAAAACATTGTTTTATTAAATGTATTATATCTGTATAATTGCCTAGTGTAAACCTTTGTAGGTATTTGCACGAATAAACTAATTCTAATTCTATTTCTAATTGTCTACTATTAAAAGCTGTATCTTATTTGAGTTTCCAGTAATTTTTCTTTTAAATTTCTAAAGGTTTCTTCTCATTATTTCCCAAACTGAAAATAATTTGATAAAAAATAGTAACTTTTGCTTTTACAAAGTGTTGTCTACCATAACAAGTTTTATCTCATTTATGTTTCCATTAATTTTTCTTCTAGAAGTTTCCTGTCATTTTTCCCAAACTAAAAATAATTTGTATAAAAAAAATTAGAAACTTAGTATTATATGTCTCGATTTCTTGAATTTTTTGGATTACAGCAATTTTTGTTACATTTTTTGATAATTTTTTGTCATTCCTAGGTTTACTAATCAACATGTTCTTATATATTTTCATACTTGATAAGTATTATGCCTTCTAGATTTCTTCTCTTAGAATGTTTTTTGTGTTCAAGAAGTTTCTAGGAGTTCAAGTTACATTTTCGATAATTTTTACCACTTCTAAGTTTATTTTATAAAATTTAACTTTTTTTGTATATTTCTCTAATTTTAAAACCATTCTTTTTCTAAAGATGTTTGTTTTAAGAATTTAGAAATTCTCCAAAATCTCCAGAATATTCCAAGGAATTGCTGATTTTTTCGAAAAATTTTCAATATTTCTGGATTTATTTATTTATTTAATTCTTCAGTAAATATTCCCCTATAATTCTCTAATTTCTCAGTATTTAATTTTGAAAATTTCTACAATATTATCAAAAGTTCTAGAATTTTTTAACTTTTCTTTTCTTTTTTTTAGAGAGATGTTGCAAAGCATGATATTTTATGCGAATTTGCAGTGATGAGTTTTCTAAATTTTTAGTAATTTCCTATAAGATTTTTTTTAAATAATTTGGAAATTATGGAATTTTATTTAAAAAACCTAAGATTTAAATAAGAATATTTTAGCTAGAATTTTCCAGCAATTTTACTTACGTTTTTTAATAACTTTTCAAAATTTCTAAATTCATTTCTTATATAACTAATTAACAAAAGTAACTTAACCTTTCTTAAAACGTTTTAAAAATATTATTAAATTTAAGGGCTCTAGAATTTTCTGGTAGCTTCTATTAAAATGCTCTAGATGTTTCCATCATATCTTTTCTAATCTTATCAAATTTTTTTAGTAATGTTATTTTTAGATTTTTAGATTGTAAAGAATAAGCTCTTTGAGATTTCTAGAAATGTAAAATATTGTTAAAAAGCAGTTTAAAATTTTGGAAAATACTTGTGGTTTAAAAATGAACAATAAATAAATAATAAAGAAAACAATTATATTAAGTGGTTGACCTTTAATCGAAAAGAATTTATAAACAATAAAAATTGAAAGAAAGAACACCACAATACTGTATTTTCTCACCAAATTTTAGAATTTTGTAGCAATTTCTGTTGTTATTTATTGTATTAAACTTTTTTGTACATTTTCCTATGTATTTCTATGATTATTTATCATTATGCAATTATTAATTAATTTTATGTTATCGTTTATTTTGACTGAAAATTTTGTTCCATATAAATATATTTCTTCGAAACAAATTATTACCCTCAATGGATGAAAAAAGAATTGACAGGGTTAATTAATATAAATAAAAATAATGTAAACAGTATGGTCTATATAAAAATTATTGTAATTTTTTCTGAGCTTAGGAAAAAATGTAACAAACTGTCAGAATATGTATTTATCTAAAATAGAGATATTTTTGAAATCTAAGATATTTTGTGAAGATCAATGTAATAAATGAAACAGTTAGTAATCAATTATCTTCAATGGTTTATTTAAAACGTTAAATGTACATTTTGTCCACTAAGTAGATATTTTCAATAGCTATACTAGTGAGGAAAAATTATTGTATGATCTATTATTTGTTTATTTATTTACTAATTATTATATTTTTCTTTTGACCTGTATAAAACTCTGTTATGTGTATCAATAAATATTGTAATTATTAATACTAATTGTTTAAATTACTTTGAAATCTATGGCAAAATTATTTTGGAAATTTGCGAATGACCTCAAAAACAAAAAAAGCCAACAAAGTGAAATAGTTTATAATGATTTTATAGCTGACTGGACCAACACCGTGTTAATTTATTTTCTGATTATTTTTCTTCTATTTATACAACTTTTTTGAATTTTAATTTTAACTGTACTCAAAATTATTATATTCTAGCCTGGAAACTAGTCACCGATGTTCAAGGTGTATGTAGTGCTATTATTAGCCTAAAACTAAGCGAATCCTGAGGGCCTCATCAAAAATCAACTTATCTTCTACAATATATATATATATATATATATATATATATATATATATATATATATATATATATATATATATATGTGTGTTCTTGAGTTTTGTGAAGATTATATTAATAATAAAAACGCGTTTTTATTAGCTTCTAAAACGTTACATTTACTTTTTACGTCGTCAAATTTTTGCCATTATCTCAAATTTATTTATATTAAAAATAGTGCCATCCAGACGTAAAACAAGTTTTATTGTTCTAATTCATAAATCAGGCTCAAGGGTACGTTGATAACTATATAGGGATATGCATACAGTCTGCAATTTCAAAAATTTTCGACAAATTAGTAGCCTGGTTGTCAAAACAAATTATATCTGGGTGTCAATATGTATCACACAGTTATGACTTTAAGCATCCAACTTATCCTATTGAATAGTTTGGATGAACATCTTCAGATAGACACCATTTATACAGACTTCATAAAAACGTTCGATAGAATCGATATTGCTATTCTGAATTGAGGAGGCTGTTACTTGTTAAAACTCGATATCACTTAATAAAATATTGAAGGTACCATATACTGTGTCAATATTATTTTTATTTCTATGACAATGTTGTACAAATGTATATTAATTGTATTACTTTGTTATTTCTAAGGACCTGTGTAAGCCACTTGGCATTAGCACCAATAAACATTATTATTATTATTATTATTATAAATATTGTAGTAGAAATAAAAACATTTGAGAAACCATATACTGTTTTAGTATTTTATTAAGAAATTTCTATTGTGTTAAACAAATTACATTCAATTGGTTTTTGCAACAAAATGGTCTCATTTCTTTCATCCTTTCGTGCTGATCAGGAATAAAAAATATGTTTCAAAACCAATGTCTGTAATCTCAGGTGTACCTCAAGGATCTCATTGTGAACAGATCATATTCACACTGTTCATCATTGATCTGAATGGTATTATTACAAAACTCTAACTTAGTTCTTATGCTGACGATTTAAAAATAAAATAATTGTTTCTCAGAATGACTGCAATGTTGTTCAGGCTGATCCTTTTAAACGAGTGCTGTGTATCAAATTGTTTATTCCTAAATGTTAAAAAATACCTTTCTATGTCAGTTTGGTCTCGCCATTCATTAGGGTGGTATTCAAATTATTTTTGATTTTGTGGACTTTCAAAGTATCCAAAAAGTCTTGCATAAAATATATTATTTTTCATGGCAATATAATGTAGGATTATTTCCAAGTAGTGTATACATGGATATTAATCGGCGGTCGCAATTTAGAGAGCTCAATAGGGCCGATTTTTAAAAATATTTTACTAATTTTACTTCCAGTTTTGAAGAATTTTTTACTGAAAACCGTAAATATAAACTAAACACCAATAATTAACATACTGAATACAAAGTTCTGTTTGAAAACTACTTTAACACAAATCTGTGCTGTTTAATACATACTATAATGTTCGGTTATTTAAGAACTGTCGCTTTACCATAGTCAAAATCTGTTGATATATATTTTTTTTAATCAGAAAGGAATCTCCCATTATTTGAATTGAGTGAGTTACCTGTAGGTAATAGTATTAAAAAGAGATCAGAGAAATTCTCTATAACGGGAATTCCGACCACAGGGGCTAATTACGTGTACTAATTGATCATAAACCAAGCTTTCGGATTTTGTTTGAATCCTTCTTCAACAAAAAATACATACAATATGTATGTATAAAATATTGCACATGGAAAAACACGGACTTTTCTACGTCGGTTTTAAAATTTATTGAAATTACGTCGCACACTAATTTTTTCCGTGTAAATTTAAAATTTTGGAAGTTAAAAGAGTTAAAATAGATAAAAAAAGTTTAAACAATTACGGTTGTCGGAAAACTTAAAATATAATAAGAACGATCTCATTTTAACAACATTATTCACAAAGTTATTTCTAATGTCTTTTTCGAAGAACATTCTCCTTCTCAATAGACCAATTGTGTCCTTTCTTTCAATTAGCTTGACCAAATACAAACTGTTTTAGCAGAGAACCCAATGTTGCTAATAATATATCTTGCCCAATTGTGTTGCAAGCACGACTATGATCTAAAAGTATCAGTACTGTTACTTTTCTATCGTCTGTAGCTTCACATATCATCAGTAATACCTAGAAAATATGACGCACAATCGTCCCCTTTTCTAAATCCAAATTGGATATCGATATCAGGAATTACATCATTTCTTTTTAAATATAATAAAAATTGATCGTTTATAATAATTTCCACTAGCTTAGAAAATACTTGTAATATGTTTACTGCTCGAATGTCTTTAAACTACACAGAAAATTTATTTTTTGAAATCGGTCCTATTAAATTCTGCTTCTAACTTGCTGATGATATTTGACTTAAAGAGATGGTGTTAATTACATGTGCCAAAAAACATCAACAACGAATGAACAAGAGTGTAGAATCAAGCTCAAGTTAATAATATCACATCCTTTTGCAATACTTTTAATTTTAATTTAAGAAAACAAAACCTCAGTTTCAGTAACTAAATTAGATTTGATCATTTATTAAAACCTCGATATTCACCTATAGACAGTAAATACATTGACAGTTTTTGGAAAGCTGTTAACAAAAAAGTTTCTAAATTTAAAATGTCATGATACTTCTTTGGCAATGCATCTCTGCGTATTAGATCTTCCCATATTTTCTTAGGGCTACTATTTTCACCCATATAAGTAAAATAAGTTTTTGTTTTCATTATTTATTACCTGAGTTGTATAATTTCTCAACATTTTATAATAATCCAATTGGACAGATAATTTTGTTTTTTTTTTAATTTAGAGAAACTTTATCTCAGATATTAATTTAATACTTCGGTTATCCATTTTGATTTTTATTTCATAACTATAATATATCTTTCTGGGGCATGTATAATAAATAAACTGAAGAGTAACTCATTCAAAATATTTATTTTGCAGTCAATATCATTGTTTTTATAGATTTTATAAAAGAGTAAATTTTGCAGGTTATTATCAATCTGATCTTTATGCATTAAAAATTTCTCTGCGAATATTTTTAGTTGTTAGAAAAATTAAACATGGCAATAGCGCATATATTATTTTATAAAGTCATTGTAGCTTCAGATATAAGCATTTATCAATTGTGCTTATTAAGTTTGGAAAAATAATAAGTTTAAAACACCTTGCAAAATAAATTATATGATGGAAGAATAAATATTTTAAAAGTCTGATAAATAAACTTCACTTTCTATAAAATATGCCATCAGCAAATTCTCCCGGCTTTGTAATTCACCTTTATTTATTCACTTTCTTGCTTGTGGCTGCCATCACCAGCAGCTTCTCAATACATGCACGATATACACCACACATCAGGTTTTTCCAATATCACTTCTTTAAGCAACTAATTTTTCCTTTATCCTAAACAGATTTTTACCATAAATAGATTTCTTTTAGGACTGTTTGCGACAAAATTTTCAAGCTACCTATTATAATAATATCATAAATCATTAAATAAGAAATGATTTGTGTTCACAACTTATTTGTATTACTTAGTTTCTTAACTATATTTGATTACATTATTTCACACAACAATTATTCACCACTTTCTAGCTCAATATAATGGTTTACGTAAAGTGTTTTGTAAATGAAAATAACACTCAGTTTATTCCTTACTTCACTTGTTTATTAACCGGTAAATACACATTTCGTTCACAAGGTGAATATTATCAACAACAAACTTTGTGAAGTAAAGTAAGTAATATTTTCAAAGGATTTTAAATTTATATTTAAATATAAAAGACATATATTTTAATAATTGCTCATTTAAAACGAGGCGAAATATTTTTTAATAATCTCGATTTGCTCTAAAATTCATTTTTTTTCCCTAATATTTCCCTTTTATAATGAAAGTTTGCCAAAATTAATCGGAGAGGAAGTAATAAACATCTATGAAACAAACCAAGTAATTTTTAATTTAAACCAAGTTACAAAATTTTTAGAGAGAGAAAACATCTTTATTAATAGAAGTATTTATACAGTTTTTTATGATGTGAACAGAGTACAGACTTGAGGTTTCTTCTAATCATCGGCTATCGACCCGCGGTCTTTCAGCCTGGATTTAACTGTCAAAAACGTCATGATTACTAATGTCTTACGAAGTTAACTGTCTTCTGTCATTCCAAGGTTATGATCGCTAATGTCATTATGAACTGATGAGATGAATTGATGAATGGTGATTTGTGGATGTTTTGGTTTTGGGTTGACTAAAGGGTTACGAGGATTACACAACTGGTTAAGGATTTCAAGGTTGTGGAGATTTGTGGCAAATTTTTGGGATAGATATTTCAGACGCTCTTCAATAGGGATTACTTGGGTTAATTCATATAGGAGGGTATTAGATGGGTTATGAATGGGATTAAGAGGGTGTCTAATTTTAGTAAGGATGCGAAGGGCTGATCGTTCTGCTACCTGGAGGTTTTTTAAGACGGCGGGACGGGGATTATGGAATAGGATAGCGGAGTATTCAAGAAGAGGCCGACAAATCGTTTTGTAAATATGGACGGCTGTGTGTGTCGATATGCCTTGATTTTGATACGTTAATATTCTAAAATGTCTTGCTCTCTTCTTGACACTCGCTTTAAGGTTTTGGGTGTGGTATTTGAAGGTTAATTTGGGGTCAAATGATATACCTAGGTATTTGCAGGATTGAGAAGGTGTTAGTATGTGGTTATTTATTGTTATTGTGTATTGAGAATTGTGAGGACGATGAAAGGGAATGAGGAGTTGGGATTTATTTGGATTAATCGATATTCTCCATTTTGCGAACCACAGTTGTATGGTATCAATCAGCCCTTGCAATGTGGAAAGGGCTTTGTTTAGGGTGGATGCGTGGGATATGAGCGCTGTATCATCTGCGTAAAGCCAAAATTTTTATTTACCACCTTAGTTTTTTTTTGTGTTAATATAGTAGTGCAATTTTTTCTCACCAATTTTTTGCAATCCTTTTTCGTACGTAATTGCATTACACAGTTTTTAATTTACTAACAGTGTTCCATTCAATGCAGGTGCAATCATAAATTTTTTCGTCACGGCCCGTATTAAACTCTACACGTGATGCGATCATAAATTTCGATGGACTAATAAATAGTTCAATAAAGCGTTTATTATCCACCCCCGCAGTGAGGTTCACGGTTGGGGTGCAGCGCTGACGCTAGTGGCCAATTTTACGATATAATAAAACCGCAGGTTTTGCTGCTGATTATTGGGGGTACAATGCGCCGCGAGTTTTACAGAAACGAATACAAGTCTTTTTATTGTGGATTGGCGTCGAAACGAAAACAGAAAAAAAAACTGCAACATTGTGAAAATCTGTACATTGTTAGAAATTTTATTACTTGATCAAATTTAGGAAACAATTTATAATAATACGAAATAAGTCATTTGGAAAATATAATAGAAATGTAAATCATTATAGATAAACAAATATTATAAGGAAATGTATAATAGTTAATTAAATATTGTACATATGGCTGAAAGCACATAGAATGATAGCCAATTAAGGATAAAAGAAGATAAATAGTATAAAAATTGTTGTGTCGTAATATTGTAATACTATCTTCAATAAAAATGTTTATCTCTTTCTATCGTATATATTACGTATTTTGAAATTATTTATATAAAATAATTTACTTAACTTAAAGTAATATATGTATAATGGTTATTTTTAAAAATTTACTAGTATAATTTAAAGCTGGAAAATCATTCACAGCAGTTACGTATCCATATATTCACGCAAACTATAACTATTTATATAATAAAAAAGTTATTCTATTCCAACATGGTGCACTTTTCAACGTTTATTACCCACATGCATGTGCATATAGCCGCTGTACATTCAGCCGAAAACGTTTCTCGTTGCAGTTATAATATTTCATCGCAATTCTTGAAATATTAAGGAACAGAATAGAGCCACGCAAGTCTTCGGTTAAAATTTTATCCACCACACACAGACCGGGGATATTCCTCAATTGCATGTCCGGTAATGTTTCCAATGCACGACAATATATTTGTCTTTTCACGTGTGCGTGTGCCTAATGACCATTTAAAAACTTTTGTTTACAATAATGATACAAAAAACTTAATTCTTGGGTATACAAAAGGAAGTCATGGTTTGTTAAGTGTAATTGTAGGTATTTTCGAATAGAATAAGTGGCTAGGTTATGAAATTAATTCAAATAAACGCTTAGTATAAAACGAACTTCCCTTCCATTAAGAGGGTACATATATTTATTGAAGTATACAAATCTAACGAATTGAAAAATTTAATAAATAAACTTTGGAGAAATGTTTACCAAAAACTGTTTAGACAATGTTATCGCGAATTACAGTGTGTATAATACGCAAGTTAAACATGGAGGATTATCTGATCACGCGGGATAAGTTGTAAACTTTGATAATTACGTACGAAGTAATATAATGACAGAAAAAATATGTTTAAGGAACAAACCGCAAAGAATTTATTTCTCTAATGGTTTATAAAATAATTAATCAATTCGAGGGACAATAATTAAAAATTTTAAGAAAGGTTGTAATTTCTATAAATTGGATAATATTCATGTAGATGCTATACGGTTTCAACAAGACGAAGCCATGCATCTTTTAGCCCGTAAGATAATTTAAGTGTTTTCAAGTACACGTCCAGAAAAAGTATTAGACAGTAATGATACATTTTGTGGTGGTGTAATGTAATTATAATTAACCACAGTTTATTTTTAAATCTAGTCTAAATTTTGTTTAGGCTAGCAAACTGTTAAGAGATTATACATCTTATGTTTTCAAAGCTATTAACTTGTGAATTGTTTAATCTTAATCAAATAATTATTTACTATTATCTTCAATTATTTAATGGGAAAGCTGCAAGAATTTTTATCTTTACAATGAAACTATTTCTATGCAGCTTTCAGCCTTATAACCAGAACAAAGTATAACATAATCTGTTAAGGAACTTATAAAGCTGAAAAAAAATACATATCAATCCTCAGTGTAATATCTGTCCGTAGGTATGAGACAGGTAATATACTAAAAGCTTATAAAAAAAGAAATAAGGAATCAACAAATTACTGACATAAAATAATAATAATACACAACAGAATAAAAGGTTTATCGAATGTATTAAATAAAGTAAGGGCACAAAAAGTATATATTGACATGGCGAATAAAATATTTTCATGTAACAGAAATTATCGTTAACTAACCAAACCATTTTATTTATTGTCTTCTTGAAGTCCAATATGTGTGTTGTATTATATGGTTTGAGTGCATTAATTAAAATTAAAAAAAAAATGTTTGACAATTACTAAAGCTAACTAAATTTTTCGAATTTAGCTCGTATTTTTAAATTATTTAAAACTTATAGAATTTATAATTAGAATCAATCTTCAGTATATAAATAAGGAAATATAATAAACAACTGCTTATAAAGTCATGATCCAGATTTGACTTTAAGAACTCAAACCAACAGATCACCAGAAATTCCGTATATTTTAGAATTGGCTTTCACAATACAAAGAACTGCTGATTTTTACAATAAAATAATATGGAGAAATGATGTCCATTTTTATTAGTATGGCTATGAGAATCGCCTAACTTCTTGCATCTAGTTTTTTTAAATACGATTGAATACATGTTGAAACTCAATATCATTTAATGAAATACAGATACAGAATATTGTTTAAAAAATGTATTTATTTCTACGACAATGTTTCACTAGGATTGTGAAAACTCTCCTACTATAGAAGAAAAAAACAACTAATCCAGAAAAGTTCTCTATTTGGTGTACACTATGACCTGAAGAAATCATTTTTCTATACTTTTTAAGGATGTAACCGGTGGTTCTGTTACTTTCAACAGTGTACGCTATCGGGAGATGTTAAACATCTTTTCTTGCATGAAACTAATGATTTAAACTTAAATTACATGTAATTTCAACAAGATGGAGCCACATGTCACACAGCATGTAAAACAGTTACTTTTCGTGCGGC
Organism: Ontholestes murinus; assembly: GCA_963969525.1. Classification (NCBI taxonomy): domain Eukaryota; kingdom Metazoa; phylum Arthropoda; class Insecta; order Coleoptera; family Staphylinidae; genus Ontholestes; species Ontholestes murinus. The sequence goes on from OZ018388.1 coordinate 16,965,615, forward strand.
CAAATACCCTGGTAGTGTAATGCTATTTCTCGAAAAACTGTTACTAATTTGCTTCTCTGGGTTTGTTTAGTGTCATAAATTAAATCTGAATAAGTAGCCACTTTTCGTAGTCGAGAAGTTTACTTTCTCATTGGGCTCGCCCAAGATCTTGAGTCTTATGCATGAATACGCCATCCAGGTGGCTCGACTCGACCAATCTGATTTCTATTGTTTTATTGCCCCAGCTAATTATTTGGTCGGTGCCTATGTACACCACTGACGTCGGTATTTTGCTCTACTGCAGCGAAACATTGTTAGAACTTATCCCATACGTATTCTCGTACATTATTTCATTGTTATAACATAACAACAACTGCATGCAATTACTATTGCGTAAAATAATTACATAATGTGGTGATATGGCTCGTTGCTTATAATACTAAAATAGCTCTAATGTGACAGGATACGTGCTTCAGATGACATTGTTTTTGTTCCTTCACTTAGAAGATGTTTGTGAGGATAAAGGAGCTATAAAGCGGTTTTGTAACCATCGCTATTTGTTCACAAAACTTTAAATTCAAGTCTAAAAAAACTCCTGCACATTCTATAAAACAGATCCTATGGTCTCCTAGAAATATATCCATTTTACTACTAGTATTGTGAATTTTTCCAATAGGTCCGAACAGTATGGCTTTAATTTTAGTTGGATTTATGATCAGAGAGTTCAATTCACATTGCTTACAAATGTATTGATCACCGCTATCGAATTTTTCACATGATTCCTTATAAGTTTTATCTGAAAACGAAATATAAATCTATGTATCATCCGCATATTGGTGTATCTTACTAAAGCGTAGTCCAGTAAACAAGTTGCTCACGTATATTGTGAAAAGTAACGGTCCCATTATTGATCCTTGCGGTACACCTCTATTAATAGTTTGTGAGGGTGAGAGTTATTTTTCAAGTATCACTTCTTTTAACCGATTGGTTAGATACAATTTAATCAACGTAAATAACCTATGCTTGCATCCAATATATTTCAAAACGGCTAGAGATGTTTTGTGGTTCAACATGACAAACGCTTTGCTATAGTCCAGGAGGATCAGTGCAGTTGATTATTATTATCTCGTCCACCCAACACATAATCGACTAGATCTAAAAGTGTAGTCTCCCAACTAAGGCCTTGTCGAAATCCAGACGTTTCTCAGGTAATATATTATTGATCGTCAAGAATTTATTAATTTGTATCGACATAACTTTTTCCAGTATCTTCGAGAAAATAGGTAGAATATGTATGGGTCCTAAATCATTTACTATCAATGGTTTATCCACTTTGCATTGTGATATTATATTTGTAATCTTACAAGAATTCGGAAATACACATTCTGTTAGACAAGTATTAATTATATATAAGTATGGTAAGATATGTGGAGAACATAATTTCATCATCAGACATGATATGTTATCCCACCACGAAGCATTAGTCTTTATAGATTTGGAAATACTTGCTTCATCAACCAATTTGAATTGAAATTCAATATTTGTTGCTAATAAATTATTTTTTGAACAGTACTTTAATATTTCGGCATTATCTCTATCAGTAATATGTATAGAATTTACGAAATTATTGTTATTATCATGTGAGCTCATCCAGTTAGGTAATTATTTGAGTTAGCTCATAGCTGTTAAGTAGTTTATTTAATCGTATAGTTCGAAAAGTTTTTGATTTTATTTATGATAAAATTCCCAACAAGAAAAATATAACTACACTCCATAATGAAATTACACAATTCAGTGTCCAATTTATAATGTTGCGAGTCATATCACTTTCAACCTGGTGCCTTCCCCACCGTTAGGTCGATGAGGAAGGACATGTGGATCAATTCAGCGAACGACTTGAAAGCCACAAACTTGTGGTACACCTTCGGCACCTACGCTTCCTTTAGAGCTATGACTAAACATTTAACCCTTTCGCATTTTATAATTTTAAAGTAAGCCATACCCTGAAGGTCGCCCACGTTAATCCAACCGTTCCTGTTCTCCACTTGGTCCATAATACCGTCGGTCCTTAAAATCTTGCTCTTAATCCTTTAACGCTGGAATCTATATATTTTTTAAATTATTTAAAAAACTAACCTTTTTAGTACATATAGCAATGTAAATAAAGGGATACGTTTACTTTTTAATGAAAGAAACACTTTAGTTTTCGAAATATAATGCATGATCCTATGAACACGCTAGACGCACAAGGGGTCAATAAACACATTTTTCAAACTTGTTATTTTTATTTTCAGAATAAACTTATATTTTACTTAATATAGAATTTAATAAAAAATTATACATAGTCATAAATCACGTTTTTGACACGGATTGTACTTGAAGAATTGAGGCTCGCACATCTACGTCTGTTACATGGTGCCACTAAATACCCACTTCCAACCAATCGGACATCGTCGGAAATTTTTGCCCCTATTGAGCTAAATTAAGATGTCGATGGTCTACCAGCCGCAATAGGCAATTGTCTATAATTTTGTAGGTAGCTGGTAACGACGACTCGTCGATATTCAAGTTGAGGTATAGGTTCCCCACTTTTTCTCTTTATCAGCCAACAACCAACAGAGGTTCATTGCTCCATCCATCAACCACGAAAATAAAGGTTAGTACCACTTTTTCCACGAATGAAGATAAATTTTTGTTCATACGATCTGTTCGACCCATAAATTTATTGTATTTCTTAATCATAGCTAGCTGTGAAACTCTAATTTTGCTTCTTCCTCAGTTCCCCAACAGTGTTGTTGACCCATTTGACAATGCTGATATTTCTTTTCCTCGCATATCGCCTTTTCATATGAATCCCGGGTTTGCTTTTTATTGAAGTATGTGAGGGCAAATGACAACTTTTAGGTATACGATTTTCTCTAAACGTTCTCGTTGCACCATAGTCTCTCTAATACAATTTATACTCGTAAATAACTTATCAATGTATAGTTTATAACTGTTATTTTTAGTGCGGAAAATTCTGGAGAATTTGCGGTAAGGCTGCAGCAGTACTTCCAAACCTTGTTATATATACGTTTCGGGAATTCGTATTTATTGACCAAACTTTATAATCAAATCGAATTGGCTTGCCTCTTATAAATAAGCTAGAGGGGCATACCAATAAGAACGCTTGCTCAGAATTGTATTCTACCCAGATAGATATAAAATTGCAAGAAAGACTTTTAGCTTCTTGGATGTTTAAATTACTTTTTTATTTTTAAATGTTAACTGGCTTCAGATCGCGGTAAGATTTCCACATAAAATCTTTTGCTTTTTTGATTTTCTTCTTGACTTGAAATTGACTCGACCTTATCTGAATTGTTCAAAAGAATTTGAGCTTGATTTTGCAATTGACGTCCACTAAGGTTGTCCATTAAACCCTTCTCATCTTCGTCAGCAAAATCACCATCTCAGTCGACATTTACTTTCGGTGGTTCAACATGAATTCCCTTAGTCATGTCTATATGGTCGATATATCAACAAAATTGTAAAAATGTAAACAATTTTGCTAATAATTGAATTATTGAACTTTCAGCAAATATGATGATTTGTTTGTATATTTTAAATAAATAGTTGTTTACTAACCTAAAATATATATTATGCGCCGCCTCGATGTCAATAAGTGAACTCTTACTTGCTTCCATGGATCACACAACACTCTTCATTTTATATGCAAGAAATATATCCACGTGCATTTTTTGGATGTTTTTAAACAAACAGATAAGAACCTTTTAACTCAAGTACCGATAGACTAGGGGTCGTTTAAATGTGACTATGCTGCCTCCGTGATCATATGGACAACCCTCTCCCACTGGTTCGTAAATAATCGCTCCCACCCAGTCTTATACTTATCCGCAAATTTATCCCTATTCATTCTCTTAAGTATCGTTTAGCATGGTTCAGTATTATCACCCTTTCTCAATTCTTTCTTTACTTATACCATCCCTAAAGCTATTTTTTTTCTAATCCAAACCTATGCTGGTGACACAGCTCTATAAACCTCCCACAAAATCCATTGTTCAGATGTATCTAACTTACAAAAAGATGTTAACTCCTTCACTGCATTGGCCCACATATGGCATCTGACAATTAACCCCTCCAAATCTTCCATTGAAGACTCCTGACTCCTTCCTCCCTCTCCCTCTCAGTCAACAATCATCTCCTTCTTCGAAAAGAAAAAAAAATACTTACCTTGGCATCTGTGCATTCTGCGGACCTTCCACAGAATCCTTCACACAGCTATCTCTAACTTACAAAAAGACATTTTCTCCTTCAATGAATCATATGTCCTTTCGCATTTAAACCCTCTAAATTTTTAATTTACCTCCATCGTAAACTCTCCACTCATTCCTTCTTCTCCTGCTCAGTCTACAATCACCCCTCATCAAAAAAAAATTCTTACCTTGGCAACTTATTTCAATACAATATTTGTTCCTCAAGCAATCATAAAAAAACCGCATAAAAGTCTACTAGAAGAACTACCTTCTGTTTTCGCTGAAATCCAGTCTTACCAAACTGTCTTCTACTATACAACTCGACACCTATATTCATTCATTCATCAGACCCGTCCTCGAATTCCCACACGTCTTCTTCACATATGGCATCTCGCAATTAACCCCTCAAAATCACCGTATCCCTCTCAGGCAATTATCACCCCCTTTTTCGAAAAGAAAACCAAATTGCCGACCTTGGTTTCTTATTCTGTGAATCTCCCAGAAAATTCAGCTATCTCTAACTGACAAAACGACATTAACGCATTCACTGAATTCTCCTACATATGGCATCTTCAACCCATCTAAATCGAAATACATCGTCTTCGATCACCCTTACCTCCATCGTAAACTCCCCATTCCTTCATCGTTCTCGCTCTCAGTCAACAATCACCACCTCATTAAGAAAACAAATTTCCTATCTTGGCATCTTATTCAAACAAAATTTCAGTTCCTCGGACACCAAAAAAAAATCCGCAAAGAAGTCTTCTCGAGGCACTGTCTCTTCACTTCATTAATCAGTCTCGTTCAGTTTGCCCCCCTTCTTAGAAAATGCTGACAGCTCTTATCAGACACCCCTAATGAAACTGTCTATAAACACGCAACGTCTTCTTCTTTCTAACTAAGAATAACACGACTGATCAGCAACTTTACCACCCGTACGTGCTTCATTATCTATATTAAACAAACTCTTAATAGAGGGGTCTAAAAATCATACTTCTCGGAGCAGGTGGAGGACGACTTTTCAGAACGATCATCCTCTGATTTATTTGAACAGGTAAAGTAGAAAGGGAGAAAGACGGAATTAATTAAATTTAAAGTGTTCAGAGGGAGAATGGATATAGTGGAGATAGGGAAAGAGAGAATAAAAAAAGAATTGAAAGGGTCAAGAAAGGGAATTAAAAGCTTTTAGAGAGTAAAGAGGGTTGAGATTACATCTATTAGGATACTTAAAGGAGAAGAAGCAAAGAGAGAGTAAAAATACTTGAGAGAGATTAGAGAGGCAATAAAGAGAAGTTAAAGAGCAGAGAAATATGGAGAATAGAAATAATTAAGAGAGTAGAGGGGTATAGAAAATAAAAGATATAGAGAAATAAACAGAAGTGATAACGTAAAGAGCAAATAGTATAGAAAGAAAAAATTACTACAATATTTTCAGAGAAAAGAAGAGAAATAGAAAAAAAGAAAATTAAAGAGATGCAGAAAAAGCAGACAATAAATAGAAAGTTAAAGGCAAAGAGCATCAAAAATTATAGTCCATAATTTGAGAAACTGAGAAGGTAGAAAAAATTTGAAACCATAAATTGAGGAATTTAGGAGGTAGAAAGAATGAAAGCGCAAGCCAATTTAAACATTTCAAGTAGAAAGAGACATAGAAATATTTGATAATGCTGAGAGTGTAATGAGGGAGAATGAATTTACTTGAGAGAGCAGAGAGATAGCGTGTGTGTGTGTGTGTGAGAGAGAGAGAGAGTAGAGAGGGTGCAGTATAAAGAGAAGAAGAGAAGAAACAGTAAAGAGAGTAAAATAGTTAGGGAACAGAGTATGGAAATGGTAGAAAGATAAACAGATACATAAAGACTAAAGGAGTGATAAAGAGTAAATAAGAATTTCTTTTTGTACTTATTTTGTAGAGTGAGTAGGAACTAAAACCCGAGAAGTAAAACATGTCTGGCTGGAGAGGCGGACTTGCTTTTTCTTCACGTTCCGCTTTTCGATTGGTTTCGACTGCTTGACCTAATGTACAACCCTCTTGAATATGTTTAATTTTTTTTACGCAGTGTGTCACCGCTCGGTGCTTTCACAATGCTGCTTGGTTCAACACCTTTAAGCACTGGTTCCACTTCCTCATTTTGATAAGTTGAATACCAGTAGTATTACCTTTCTTTCGCATGTTTGCGTTTGCGGCCAACATAATGTCACATTTTTTCTAGCCATCGTATGTCATTTTTTGTTTTGTTTAGGCGTGATAAATGTGTTTCTCCTTTATAGATTTTGTGATTTAGAAACTAATTTTTCTTTAGAATAATTTGTACCAATTTTTGTAAACAATGAATTAATTTACGTTTATTTAATTGAAGTTTTGAATGTCGACACTTTGTTTCTAACCAGTGCTTGTAATTGTTTCAGTCGTGGGTTATAAACATGTTTATTTTTTATTGATTTTGTGATTCTTAAACTAATATTATACGTGAGGTTACTTTATAGAAATTATTCAAAACACTGAAATTTATTCGCGTTTCTATAATTTTAGTGCTGCAAAACTGTTAATAGCCATTGTACGTCAATTTTTTTAGTAGTAATTATAAAATATATGCATTTTGTGATTTTTGCACTAGAGATACATGATTATTTTTAGCCATGTTTTGTAAACACTGATACTAAATAGTTAGTTTATTTTAGGTTTAGAGTGATTTTATATTATTTCTAGAGATTATGCATTAATTATTTTAGTTGTAGGTTAAAAATACGTTTTTTATTTTTAGAATTTTTGAATTTGATAAAAATCGTACGTGTTAATGACGATAAAACAAGTTTTTTCGTTTTATTTATATTTATATTACTGTTATAACATGTTATATAACATGTTTGCATTAATTATTAGTGGTGAAAACATTAAAAAAATATAGATTATTTCGATTTAAATATTTAGTATTTCAAGCCATGATATTTTAACTGGTTAATGTTGATGTGTTATTGATTATTTATTATAAATTAAGGGGGCTAATTTCGACTATTCATAAAGACAAGAATAAATTTGTGGCATTAGCCTCTAAACTTTACACAATTGTATATTATTAACATGCGAGGGTTAAGGTATTATTAATTAAGATTTCATGCGCATAAATGATGAAGGGAAATTACACACATTTCCCGAGTTAATTTGTCCGACAAAAGAGCTAACGATTTCCAGCCGTGCATTACCACGCGACACACGTTCCAGAAAATGAATACGACCATAAATCATGCATATCGTAATAGGGAAACAAAAACAAAAATCAAAACACAATTAGCGCCCGTATATCACCGGCTAGGAGAAAAATCCGGGGATCGTTGGATTAGCATAATATTTCCGCGCTCGGGGAACCCCAACGAAAAAGATGTGTTTTTGATCGCGGCCTCACCGCACACGAGACCTGTTTAGTCGGAATTAATGTCGAAGACACATGCATAATGAAGCTGACGGTTTGTGCATGCATATTTTACACGTCTTTTGCGGCTCATTGTTGGCTCGCATGCGAACTTGTAGTACCTGTTTGAACCTCACAATGGAACAAAGATTGCATGCGGCCGTGGATGTTATTGCGCTTACGGAATTTAATATAAATGTGTATTTGCGGAGTGGTGCGCGGGGAATTCACCAAACTGCACTCCGCAGAGTCGGTTTTAATAAATTATGAAAGTTAGTTTCAGCATTTCTTAAACGTGTACACGTTTTACGACGTGCAGATTTTACGTTTATGAAATATTATTAAATTATACCTTAAACATTTATAGTGTTTAAAACCCTTTACAAAAAATCATACTACTTTGAAAACTAATAGTTGAAAAAGGAATATATTGAGAATTTAAAATACATAGTTCATATTATCTTGAATTATGTGAAGATTATATTAATAATAAAAGGGCGGTTAAATTCCATTCTTCACTGTTTTATTATTATAAATTACTATATATCTATTGAATCGTTTAAGTCTCTTTGAAATACATACATTTTTAATATAGCCTCTTAAGAAATCTATTTATAAAAGTATTTTACATTAAAATTCAACTGGCCAATTGGCCAAAAGATTAAAAACAATATTTGTAATTGTATTATTTGTTTTAACGTTTTAATATTTGTTATAACTAGAATTAAACCACCGAAGAAAGATATGTATGTTGTTATTCTATATAAATTAATATCATCTTTAGATCATAACTCATCAAATGAATCTACTAGAAATGTGGTTATTATAAGTCTATTTACAATCTTAACATATTTACATCTACATAATAAAAACTATATTCCTAATTGTATTCAACTGACAAATTTTGAACTATATGTAGAGAAATTAATAACAATAAGTTAATTTTAAACTTTCGAATTGTCATCATTTTTAAACACCCCGTACAATTACATAATTGCATTATTCCGCGATGCGTGGAATTCCTCGTAAATTATTAAGCACACGGCTGACACAATATCAACCAAGTTTCAGCCCTCGCCTTCGTGCAGAGAGGGTGGGAACCGCTCCCGGTACTTCCATCTGCAGCTCCACCTACACTTACCTTCCTGGTGTTGTAATGATGGATGTTCACACACTCGAGCGAACGTCTTCTCAACTCATCCACCATCGCCCCGCGCCCTTTTGAAAGAGCGACACATTTTCTTCGCCCATGGTATCGATTGCGCGATATTACATTAGAACTGCAAATAAACAGTAAATGGAAAACTTTTGTGGACGTCCCACAGAGGGTGGCCAACAGAATGGGGCTATTAATAGGCGAGTTGTTAGATTTCTATCGTTTATATACGTGATAGGGCATGGGAACTTTGCAACTGTCATCTAGTACACCAATACATATCTTTGGACGTAGATATTGATCTTTTGGAACCTCTTATATATAAAATAATAATAATAATAATAATCATTAGTAATATTGAGTAAATGCAAAGCTGTTGAGTGTGATCAAATTTATTATCTTTCAATTCTTTTAAAATAGAGTGAAGCATAATATTTGCTATATATTATTTTTTTTTTGTTAAGTAATTAATTTTTTTATAGTTTATCGAATTTATATTTGATCATTTTACATTAACTTTTGTCATTTATACTAATATAAATAATAACATTTTCCTTTTTAGCTTTACTGAATATTGCAATTGCAATTTTCCAGAGTTTGTTCGATAGTACAATAACTATCTGCGCACGGAGAATTATCGTGCATCAAGTCTGTTGAGCAAACATATGTTCGTGACATGTAATTACAATATTCATTTCATACATGCGGTGAAAACTGAAACTGTAAGAATCATTTCAACATTCATGTAGTTAGTTATTAGTAAATGTAATACGTGCATTTCAATTTGCATATTCAAATTGTTGTATGTGCTCCATTATTAATTCGCTACAATGTGTAATATTCATATATTGGCAATCCATACCATTATTCATAATTATTCAGAAAGGCACTAACATTAAGAACACGTTTAAAGCTGATTTGATTAGATAATAAAATGAGCATATTATCTGCCTGTGATTAACACATACTTAGGGAGATATAGTATATATATATATACACGTTGTCCCCTGAAATTTTGAATATGAGTAATGTAATTTGTATTATATCTCGATTATTATTATTGGTTGCTATGGTTGTTGCTGCAATATGCATGTCAATTTGACATTTTGAAGCTATAATGTTAACAGGAATTTTATGATCATCTGGGATATTGTTTGGCTCAACTAGGAGATGTTTTCGAACATTTAATAAGATGAACATTGCAGTTACTTGTTATTCATTACGTCAGCATTGTGTCCGTAAAAATAGTAATATTAAAACAACGTGTAAATATGTTTCATTTTGATTCGCTATTTTATTACAAATTACAAATTAGTGATTATTTCCCGTTGGTCAATCAATTAAAATAAGTGACGAGCGTGGTAACTAAGCAATGAGTAATGCATTAAAATGCCCGTATTCAAAATTTCAGGGGACAACGTGTATATTGTATATATAATAATAAAAAAAGAAAATAATATAATTTTGCCACTCCTGCAATACTACTCTCCACAATATCCTAGCTAGCGAGCGATCCTCCCTAAGAGCTTTAACCAAAATCCGCCAACCTAGCAATCCTCTACATAATCCTTATAACCAACTCCTATATGACACTACCACTGTTATTCCCTTCAATTAACGCCTTCTGTACCTCAGTGAAAAATTTTCCAAAAATTCCTTTAACCATCACATCCTTTCCCTTTACTGCTTGCGCAGAAATCTTAACCAAATCCCTAAATACTACACTACCTTTGAATTCACCGCATCACATCATCCATCACCATCACCAGAGATAGACCGAGGAAACACATCGACACATGACAAATCCAGGCTGAAAGACCGCTGATCGATAACCATTTAGCAAAGTAACAAACAAACATCAACTATATCATTCATATATTATATTAGTTGTATTTGTTGTTTGTTAATAAAGTTGTTATGTATATATATATATATATATATATATATATATATATATTGCAGGATGTAATAACCGTCACAGTTAGAGAAACATGGGAGGTGGAGTAACGGGTAAGCGGCTGGGTCTGCTTAAGAAAACTCTTCTAAATTACTGCCAATATTTCGCCAATTTACTTTTCGGCTTCATCAGGGCTCTGTGTATAACATAAGGCGCAATTAGTTTAGAAAACATAACCTCAATATAAAACGCGGTGACTTACAATTTGTGAGTTTTTGAAAATTGGTAAACATCCGGAACATGGTGATATATTGGGAGTGAACAACTATTTTAAAAACGGTGAGACCGACACAAATGTATGATGATAACAGATTAAAAATTGAACAGAGAACCGGTTGACAGCAACCAAAAGAAAAGAAGGTCGCGAAGTTGACAGTTATTAGAAAGGTGACCTGTTATACCGACTATGTTTCCGACATCAAGGGGACATGGCGGGAATTTTTAAAATTGTAAATTGAAATATTTGAAGGGAAATATATGGCAACAATATTTGTATGATTACGAATTTACATGTTAAAACTAATTCTATCGGTTTTTATAAGCAAATAATATATCAATTAATTTCGAAATTTGAAAAATTATGAAAAATTATGAAAAAGTGAGAGAAATTTGAGAAACATATAATTTAATTAAATAAGTTAGAGTTAGGTTACTAAAATTTGTTAACATGTAGCAATTTATTGGCTGACTGAATTGAAAGAGTTATAATGATTGTGACTGTGTGATTGGGCTGTTGTATTGTTTTAAAATTTGTTATTAATAGCGCAACTAAAAATTCCAAATTTGAAACTCAACAATAATTCCCACCATAAGGAGGAAAATATTGGAGGTGTAATAATTTAGGTACACGATTAGGTTGGTCTAGAAAGAATTTTGAATAGTTTTGGTCGAAATTGAATTTTGGTGTACAGTTGATAAAACTTACCTTATTTGGTATATTGGTAACAACGAGTTATTCCTAAATTTTTTGATTACGGTTGGAACTTTGCACTGAGAAGGTAGGAGTATATTGCGCTCAATCCATCTGTATCTGTTTTCGAGTTTAAAGGATTATACTATTTAAGGATGTGAGACATTTCAAGAAACAATCTAGATTTATAGAAGGATTCTGAGCACAATACACTCACACCATCAAGATTTATGGTGTGCCCAGTGATGTTAGCGTGTTGGGCCAAGGCCCATTTAGGTTTTTTATTTCTGATGTCACTTTTGTGTTGTGTGACTCTGGATCTCAGCCACTGGCCAGTCTGCCCAACGTAAACACCGTCACAACCGCCGCAAGGTATAGAATAGACTACATTGCATCTTTGACCTTCCGGAACCTTATCCTTCATCCTTGAAATTATAGGTGTTAAATTTTGGAATGTCTATAAGTTTTCTGTACTTACAAGGGGGGGGGAGGGGATGTGATGAGGGGGCTGTTGATTACACGATCTGAGGGGCTGCTGTATATCAATTTCTTAACTAATAAGGGAGGGTAACCGTTGTTAATAAAAATTTTAGTAAGTTTAGCGAGGTTCGTAGGTAAAAATGATGGATGGCAAATGGATTTAACTCTATCTTTCATTGCAATGACAATGTTCCTTTTCTGAAAGGATGGTTTGAATAATAGTTAATGTATCGACCAGATGACGTTGGTTTTTGGTACCAATCCAGAAAAATAACACCATCATTGCGTCTGATTACTTTAGTATCCAAGAACGGCAAGCTATTGTCGGTTTCCTCCTCTATAGTGAATTGAAGGTGGTGATTAAATTCATTAAAAACATTTAGCAAAGTGTTTTTTTGATTAGCAGGAACCGCACAGATCAAGTCGTCAACATATTTCTTAATAAAGGGCAATTCAAAGGGGAGTTTGGGGATAACCTGGTTATTCATGGTCATATTTGCAAGAATAGGACTAAGAGAGGAGCCCATTGGAATACCAAGAGTTTGTCGATAGAATTTGTCATTGAACATGAAGTAGCTATTGTTGAAAATGAATCTAATTGTGCGGGTAAAGTTAGCAAGATCAAAGTTGCAATGTGGAACAATTTGCTCCCATTTTTGCTCAATTATGGAGATAACTAGGTCAATACGTATGTTAGTAAACAAGGACACAACGTTCAAAGACACTAGTTCGTGGCCTGGTGGTAAATTGTAATTGTTACATTCTTGAGCGAAGATGAACGAATTTGCAATGTCGTAGTTATTATCGCCACAAAAAGACCTAGATAAGATGTCAGCGACATGTGCAGAGATTTGATCAGTAGGAGTATTAATTAATTTTGGGAGTAAGTAAAGTTTCGGCGAAGTTGCATTATACTTTGTGAGCCTTTTTGCTACTTGTTCGTCGATGCAACCTAGTGTACATAATGATTTAATTAATTCATTGCACTTTTTTTGTGTTGTAAAGGTGAGATCACCTTTTAGTTCTACATATACATCTCCATCAGATAGTAGAGTGTCTGCTTTTTGATTGTAGACATCCCTATGCATAACCACTGTGACCGCGCCTTTGTCTGCATTGAGAACGCAGATATTAGAGTTGGAATTAAAGAAACTTTTGCACAAGTCCCAGGCACCATTAAGAGGTCCCTCCGGGTGAGAAGAGTGAAAGTAATTTATAATTAAATTCGTGCATCTTGCTCTAATTGAGTTTTGAGATTCTGAATGAAATGTCTCTATTATTGATTATACATGTGATAAGAGACGTGGAATATCCACATCATATTTACTGTCAGGCAAACTGAACTTAGGGCCCAGAGAAAGGAAATCAAACACGTCCTTAGGAATCTCAGTTGTAGTGAGGTTTTTAAACCACTTGCTATTGTCCTTGAACATTGCTACCTTCTTCACATTAGTTGTTAGTTTGTTAAGTTTGCTACATATTTATTTTTAGTGGTGTTAAAGTATTTATTGTAGGATAAGAGTTGCCTGCAACGAAACTCTTCGACAATGTTAGATGGTAGTGCATTTTTGACTACGTTGTATGTAGTCATAGTCATATTTTTTTCTAAATTTTAATTAGGGGTAAAACATATATAGTAAAAGTACCTCAAAGAATTGGAATTGTTCCATTTCACAAAATAACTATCCTCGTATACAAGGAAATTAAAAAAAAAATATATAAGCTAATAGAATAATGCCTAAAAGTGAGTAAATAATGGACAAACCTACATACCACTATGGTATGAAAAACATTTTGAATTTTATTATACATTTCTGATTGAAAAACCAAAAAAAAAAAATATATAAAAACCATCCAAAACTCTATAGAATTTAGTACAAGTAAACAACTTACAAAAAGTAAAGTAGACAATTTAGTCAAAATTAAGAGAGGAATATTCTAAGGAGATGCGGAAAAGTCTAGTAATATAAGAGGTTACCTTCCTAACAGAAAAATTCTCCAAAAATCCTTTCAACTTCCATATACTATCCCAATATTGTCTTCCTAGAAACCCTAGTATAAACCCTAAATTTAAAAATCCCAATTCAACCATATTTGATTTCATTTCATCATTTCATCCTTTTACGCAATAACGACTGACGCCATATGACTGGACAGCACAAGGCAGAAAGACCTCTGGTCGATAGCCTTTTGACAAATTAATACATTAACACCTCATTCATTATTCATTATTCACTATTACAATGTAAATATGTACAAAATTTGTTAATAAATATGTAATATATATATATATATATAAGAGGTTACCATAAATAATAAATATTTATGCATGATATCAGTAGGAGTATTAAGTTATGTAGAACTAAAAGGTGATCCCACCTTTACAACACAAAAAGTGCAATGAATTAATTAAATCATTATGTACACTAGGTTGCATCGACGAACAAGTAGCAAAAAGGCTCACAAAGTATATGATATTTGCTCTATATTTTATATATTCAGTTGGTCGATAATTAAAATAATCCAATCGATGTTAACTTAGTATTAAGTTGAAATGTGTCTACATTTTTTGAGAGCGTATTTAACTCAATTATCCTTTATCCTATCAGAGTAATACGTCTGATGAACGAGAAGGCTTTAGAAAATGATAAATATCGATCGCAGTATTTAGAGATTCCCTAGGGAACATTTTATAACGTCTGTAGATCATTTATCATACTCAATTGTACAATACCACACATATATTTCATTGATGATAGGTGTGATAAACAAGATGATCAAACTAATATTATCAGTATTTAGAATAGAAATTTTATATCATACCTACTGTAATGTGGGGAAATATGACAAAACCAAAGAAAAGTAATATAACAAGCCATAACAACCAAAAGTAACATAAAAGTAGAAGAAAAGGCATACAAATGTTTACAAATAAAATAATAACCATTAGTAGATGTACTTAAATTAATAAAACAACGTTTAGTTGGAAGTTGTTGGATTATCGAAGATTGTATCATTTGTAAGGCGACACGTTGTAACGACTTTCAGATTATTTTTGGAAGACAACAATAAAATACTAACAGTTTACTTAAAATATTATATTAAGAACTGCTCTCTTACAAGGTTCATAACGTAATCATATAAATTTGAGAAATTCAAACAATACAAATATATGCCAAAAAAAGGGGATGAAAAATGTTTTTCGTCCTCATTGGTGGACATGGATAAATATAGACCGCGCTGGATTTCTCACGCATAAATTGCAGATTGTCGGTATAAGATCAGGTATTTTAAGAAAAAAAGGAGTTCTCTGTCTAGCCCAAACATACCGCTGCCCTTGAGGGTATGACGATTCTTCTGCTTTATTTGCCGAGAGACTGTCAATCTGGTTATCGACCTATTCGATTCACCTGTTCTGTTTGTTTTATTGTCCATCCATGGATAGTTCCCGGATATGACCAACGAGCCATTATATCGAATGCAAGTTACCCTCATTCATGACCACTAGGTCCGCAATTTCCACATTGCTTGTATTCCTGTTCCACTTGGTCCGAGGTAATTGTTTTGGGAGATATTCCCTTACCCATCTCTTTCAGAAGTATTGCTTTATTTACTGCAGGTGTTAAGATCTAGGTAGTCTTCCAATTTTGAGGTCACATGGGCTTGGTGAGTGAGTATTAAACTAGAAAGTGACTAGAAGTTAGGAAAGTGGGACCGTTTGGGTCATTTTATAGATTACAGAAAGGTTGAGAATCAAGGACGGCCTCAATCTGAGTCATTACTGTCCACCAGTAAAAACGAAGAATTCTCAACATTGAATGGTTATGTTCTGAACATTCTAAGTGAGCAGTTGTTAATAAAATATTTTAAGCAAAGAGTTACTATTGCAAGATATTACCATAAAGGTGCCATCTATTGTCTCCAACTGCGCTACGATGATGAGATCAAAAAAAATCGAAACCTGTTGTTGTTGACAGGGAACAATATTTAATGTTAGTTACCATTTCATTTTTATTTTCGAACAATCATCCAAAAGTCGTTACAAACGAATCTTTGATAATCCAACAAAAGTGTTTTGCTTTATTATAGAAACATTGCTAAAATTGTTTCATCACATTACTCATTTCTCATATACCTGGTGGAGCCAGGATGCGTTGAAACAATTCTAGCGATGTCTCTACAAAATAAAGCAAAACTCTTTAAATATCCGCATGTTATTTAATTAAGTGCTTAACAGAATTTTGTCAAGTAATCGCCTCACCAACGCAATAGAAGTACATTCCTTAACATCTTTATAAATAGGAGAAAAAATAAATTAATGATAGGTATAGTCTTTCCCACAAATAGTAACTGTAAAAAAACATTATTTTCTATAGAAAATTAAAATAGTTTTAAGGTTTTATTTATTTCAAAGCAGCCTATTCTAAATAGTTATTTTGATCGATACACCTAATATTTTCGAAGAGCTTCGAAATTATCGGATATATAGATATAGAACTATAGTTATGTGAATTACAATACTTTCAACTAACTTAGTTATATATATATATATTACTTTTATTTCATAAATCAGCAATGAATTAAATATTTGCTTTAATGAATTTATAACATACCATATAATGTTAAAACAAATTTAAAGTAGTCAGAATATAAAATTTTGTACTTTTCAAGCTACATTTTTGATGGAACCAATGTTTAATATATTTGTTTTAATTAGTACTTTTGTCATGTTCTATTTAGGATAAAACTGTTAATATAAACATAGAACATAACAAAATTATTAATTCAAACAAACCCATTAGTCAGAATTTATCGTAGAAGATTTATCTGGTACATAATTAATTGGATCACAGTAATTGATTTGCATAACTGTTAGTCTTAAAATCATAACCCAATATAATATTATTGGTACTTGTTTGGCTTACCTTTGATTTTGAAAAAGAGAAAACTTTTTTTAACGTAAATATTAGTTTTTAGGTTCATAAATACCAATCTAATCATTTATTAGAAAAACAAAACTTAAACGCTGTATTTCAAAAAACGCTAGAAATTTTAAACTACAACTTTATGTTTCTTATCTGATCTATAAGTCTTTGAAGTAATTTCGCCCTTGTTTTGTGTTTTCGATTTTTTTCTTTGATTTTCAATTTGTTTTCAATTTTCAATCATTAACAAGAACCTAACAAAATAGAAAAAACTAGTATAATGTATTCAAGAACGCTTCAGATATTAACAAACATTTTATATTTAATTTAAAATTGGTAGATTACAGGTAGAGCGTCATGTAATTAAATCGCTTGAAATTGAGTACTACTACTGTTTTGTGTGCACCTGAATCTGTTAAATAGAGGCTAAAAATTATTGGAAATACAAATCTCAATTTTATTTACATCGAAATTTGTTTCATAGAAGTATCTGTTTTATGAATGTAGGTAAGGCATTAAATTATAACTATGCACAGTAAAAAATATCACATTGACATACATATCATAAAATAAATCCAAATTGGACAAAAGAAGCCACTAGCAATAGCAAAAATATTGCATCAATGGTAATAACAACCTGCTGCTTATTATCGACCATAGTGGAAGAACACTGCCATGTGAACTCCGCCTTCAAATCATGCCACCCAAATTTCAAAGTTTTTAAAAATCTAGGTTTTTTGTATACTTTTTTGTAGTGCTTGGAAAGTCAATAAACTAAACTGATGTTAGACATTCATTTTATTAAAATATGGTCTACAATCTTCAATATAGTTTAAATTATAAATAATTCTAACAGCCTTTCTCTACGCAGAGAACATTTGCTGTAGAATAATGATTCCATAGAATGATTTTATAACGGATATATTTTTAAAGGAATAGTAATGGTTTGGTTTTAATGGAAAATTGAGAATAATTTCGCTATGCAATATAATAAGGAACAGATTAAATTTACATCTAAGTTTATAGAATTATTATAATTAAAAGACCGATTGAGATGAGAGCTCATACAGGGTGAGTTTTTTTCGATGTTCTCTATGGGGATCTCGGAAACCATAAGAGATACAGAAACGGTTAAATGGGGAAAGAAGTGTAGATTTACGAGACAAATAAAATTCCACTTTCAAAGTTTTCAAAAAAGTCAAGGGTAACTAGATATTTTGAAAAAAGTAAAAAGTGTCAATTTTTTCAAATCAATATATCTCGGTTTTTATAACAGGTAGAAAAAAACTGTAAAGGACAAAGTTTTAGATAATTTTATGCAGATTAATAAAAAATAATCAGAAAATTTTTATCGCCATTATTTTCCGAGATATGACGCAAACTTACATTTTTTTTAATGGAAACCATAGTTGGCTGTGATCTCATTCAAAAGGTAATTTTTTTCTCTTTAATCCAATATGGCATACGACATAGTTATTTCTAAAAATGAGTGAGTTATAGTCATTTAAAATTTTATTATAAATAAAAAATGGGTAGCCATGAAAAAGATGAAAGTAAAACAATTGCAGCTGTTTATAATATTAGCAATATTGTAATCATTAGTTTTACAGAGATAAATCAAAATGAAACAACTGCATAAAGTAATTCTATAATTATCAATATATCAATAGGAGAGAAATTTTAATATTAAAAAATATAGTCAAAGAGTCCACTATTAATACTATTATGACATAAATTATATTTTTTAAAAATTGAATTTATGGCTTTTTGACTATTCTCATGTAAATTGAATTAAATGTTTCAATAACAACTAGTTTATGATCCACCACAGATTGATATGATTTTTCATATACTTTGTTTTTTTACATAACCCCACAGAAAAAATTCTAAAACGCGCAGATCGGGAGATCTAGGTGGCCCTGGGATTGGTTTATTTCTTACCACTTATGAGTTAGGAAAAGCATCATTTAAATAATTTGTAGAGCCAACATGTTATTAGGTGAAGCACCGTCATATTGGAACCATTTCAATCTTGCTTGTAATGATAAATTTAAACAATCGAGCGTATCTTCAAATGTTTTCTGAAGAAATTGAAAGGAATCAGTTTCACTTAGTGAGCTTTCAAAAATATATGGACCGAGAATTATTAATCCAAACACACCATGGATTAAACCCAAATTTAATTTGTAGTTTTCTCTGTGAAACTTCTCGTGGATTCTCTTAAGTTCATCTATGTTCATTGTGGCGATTAAAAATATCACAATTAGTGAATCGCGATTCATCTGTTCATAATATTTTTGTAAGAAACGTATTATCCTCTTGACAAATGGGTTTATACCACATACAGAAGGCCAATTGATAATTACAAAATTATTATACTTATGCTGGTATTCCATTTTTATTTAACTTTGTAGAACTAATAATTATAATATTGCTATTATTATAAACAACCGCAATTGTTTTACTTTCATCTTTTTCATGGCTACCCATTTTTTATTTATAATAAAATTTAAAATGACTATAACTCACTTATTTTTAGAAATAACTATGTCGTATGTCATATCGGATTAAAGAGAAAAAAAATACCTTTTGAATGAGGCGATAGCCAACTATGGTTTCCATTTAAAAAAATGTAAGTTTGCATCATATCTCGGAAAATAATGGCGATAAAAATTTTCTGATTATGTTTTATTAATCTACATAAAATTATCTAAAACTTTGTCCTTTACAGTTTTTTTCTATCTGTTATAATAACCGAGCTATATTGATTTGAAAAAATTGACACTTTTTACTTTTTTCAAAATATCTAATGACCCTTGACTTTTTTGAAAACTTTGAAAGTGGAATTTTATTCGTCTCGTAAATCTACACTTCTTTCCCCATTTAACCGTTTCTCTATCTCTTATAGTTTCCGAGATCCCCATAGAGAACATCGAAAAAAACTCACCCTGTATATTTTTACTAAAAAAATATACGCTTCTGTGTTGTATATTTTTACTAAATTCAGCTCGTACTTCAATATTACACATTATATAAACCCCCTGTTTTTTTGTGAAAATGTACACCCCTACATATTCCAAAAATACTTTACTCCTAAATTGGACGCCTCGTTCATTTCCTGTGTGTGTCGCGTACAACAGAAGCTCGCGATCAAAAAAAAAATGAATAAATGGCCTTATTGAATAACATGATTTCGCAAATACGAGATTAAATTTACAATCGAATCAAGAGGGACTTCGCGTTCTTTCAATAACAAGGCGGAGCGGAATTGATTTTGAAATTTAATTCGGCGAAAAGGCGGTCCGCCCCCCCAGTATAAACAATACGGTGGAGAGGGCACGAATTTCCATCCGCCGACCAAATGTAAAATATCCTCTTGTTTAATTCGACTAAGGCAAATAAAACGGGGGGAGCTTTAACGAAATATCGGCCGATTTTAATAAACGCAAAAGGGTGTCGAACTTTTTGTTGTAGCCCTTGGCGTGATTATGAATATTTAATTTTGATTTTTGCGCAATAATTCGGTTCGTTTATAATTAAATTTTGTAATCGATAGCGTTTATTTATTGGGTTGGTGTGAGTGAGTATATTGGAGGCAATTAGTGGTGAATTAATTTTTTTATATTTAATATTTATTAAATAAATTTACACGGTATAATTTTATAAGTGTATGATTTTGTATTTAATTATTTTAAAATTAAATTATTAATTCTCTCTGAATAATTTTTATACCTATCCTTACACTGAATTAAATATTCATTATATTTTAACCATTAAATAATATTTGTAATTTAGAGAAAGTATAATTTATTAAACCAAATATTGTATTTGTCGTCTCTATTCTCTTGAACGTCTTCGATTTTTGATTTACGATCATATCTATTCGGAAAGCTCTTTAGAGAAATCTTTTTAGGCATTAACTTACAGTTGTGTATTAATTTTCTGAAAGTTAATTTATAATCCAGCTAATAACCTCTACATCTATGAAAAGAGCTATGCAATTAGGAAATCTAAAAATCTGTTCACTTCAATTAAATCTGCGATCACTTAAACTAATTCCTGGTCCCAATTAAAATTTCGCTGTTTATGGCTGGGAAAAAAAGGCGAAAGCAAATTGCCAGCGGCGTCCATTATTAGCAATATGTACAGGATGGTGGTGCGATTAATTAATACAAAACATCGCCGATCACATGCAATCAGGGCGGGAAAAGGGGAGGGTAGAAAAAAAACGGGCATAAATTCAATTATAGAACGGAATGGGCCGGGCATTGCAACGCAACGGATAAATATTAACGATCTCGCATTATTTTCCAATTTGTATGTAAAAGCACGAGCCCCGCTTGTATTCAGATATCCCGAAAATAATATTTATAACAAATAAAGTACGAACAAATCGGCGATGAGAAATTATTTGCGGGGATATATGGGATTATATTGCTCACGTGTGTGAGGGGTGAAGGTATTAAAAGTTATTACGTGGGTGTTTTTTTACAATTATAAGGGTTAAAATTTAATTTGAGTTTTTGTCAGTTTTCAAAGCTAGATGTAAATAAATCAATCATAGAAAATGAATATATAAATGGTGAGAAAGACTTAAAAATACTATTTTTTATTCTACTCATTATTTTCGACAACTACAGACTGGTTTCGAGCCCTTGATCTTCACAACCTAGTTTCAGACAAGTTAACCAATTGTCATTCTTAAGCCTGTATATTGATAATAATATGTTTATTTAAGTTGGAGGCAAATATGTAAAATTGATCTTAAATATACCAAAAATAGATATTGTAAAGCAAATAAGCTAAACTATTGATTCAATCTCATGAAACACACAACAAAATAAGACATTCAATTATTGTTTCCTAATTATATCTAAATAATTCAAGTGCCTCGTCAATCAATTTACTGTTTCTCTGATCACAACATCTATAAACTGGTTTCAATCCATTTTTTTCATCTCATTAGCGCAGCACAACTAAGGGCAAAAGCACGGAATTTTTGATTTTTATGTAAGAAAATATAATAACAATAATACAGTAGTTGAAAAAAGTAATAATCTATCTTTAAAGATATAAGTTTAAAACTTTCTCAGTTTTATATAAGAAATGTATAATAATAATACAAGGAGGTAGTTAAAAAAAATGTCATAATTATTACCGTTTAAACATACCAAAGAGTAATTATATCTCTCGACATTTAAATTATTAATTTTCCTCGTTTATTTATGATGTCGAGATCAAACAGATTCATGCGTCTGATGTTAAAAAGTACTAATTACTGTATAGATTACGTCTGCGTTTGTTTTAACGCTCCACCGACAAAGCCATTATTCATAATTACGCCGCGGAACTTTATAATTTCGTAATATTATTATTGTTATAAAGTTACGAGAGTGTATAATCGCCGAATCCTATTATAGGCTGGATAACATTAAATTGTCATTACGAAACGTAAGGCGTTCCTTATATTTTCGGAATAATTCAGAGATTTCTGAGGCGAGATTTTATTGTATTATATTTTTCTGAAAATATACATTTAGTTTTTTACTCTTTGCTACTGATTTTATTTTGAAACAAAAACAAAACTGACGAAAAAGGTGATAATTAATTTTGATAAATAATCTCTATTATTTATATTTATTAGAATATTATGTATATATAAGGGTAAGTTAAAACATAAATAAATAAATCATAATAATCTTTAAGAATATAAAAGTAATACAGAGTAAAATAACAAAACATAAATGACTACAAAAAGGTAAGCCAAATTAGTAGCAATGAATAAGATAATAATAGCGTGCAAAAAAAAGAAAATGTAGCATTACATAATACAGTGTGTTTATTAAACATACAATAACAATTCAGAAGGGTTATTCAATGGACTATTTTAAGAATCTTTTGTCCTATGATAATTTTTGAAAATCCTGCTTTATTTCGAAGATATAGAGCGCACAAAATTTTCGACAATAATATTTCATTACATGCAAACTTTTCTAATCTATAAGAACTATTGAAAATAACTAATTCCAGCTACTATGCAATAATCCAATATTCTCCTCATTGATTGTCGAACCCTTTTAAAAAGAGCAGGGTCCTTTCTGATTGTGTGACACCCAGCAATTATTACATTTCACAAGTTTTCCACATTTTCCACTAGAATAGTGTAAACTATTGATTTTAGAAAGCCTCTTAAGAAATAGTCTAGGAGGCCTAAGTTCGGGGATCGTATAGGACATGACTGAGGTCCACCTCGGCCAATCCAGCGATCTTCGTATGTTCCTGTTAAAAACTAGTAACGACATAAAAATGGGCTGGTGCACGTTTGCAGATAGACGTCAGTGCATTGCTTGTTTACAATGGTACATCCTCCAGAAACTGAGGTAGCATTGGTTTTAAAAAGTTGTAAAACACGCCAGTTCTTGGTAGTAGGTCCAATTCCATTCATCAAAATTTCAGCTCAAACAATCAACAAGAAATGATTTTTAAGTATATCGTATGGAATTTGTTTAGCCCACACGTGGTTTCTTTATTGTATTTCTGAACAAAAATCGCTGCAACGGTAAACATAATCAGTAGCTGAGAAATTGTAACCAATGTGTGCAAAAGCCATTATCATAATGCAATATGTGAAGGAAAATAATCAAGAGAAGTGCCTGAATGCGTTTTATATGATAGAGGTACAACAAATAATCTCTAGGAATATTTAAAGTACGAGGGCGAATCAAATAAAAACCTTAATTGACTCAAATAAAGTTTGTATGTATTATTGTAAAAAAATGAATATGTTTTTATCTTTCTACATAGTCTCCGCTTTAATGTACACATATTAATTTTTGAAAAATTATCATTTGCAAAACTTGGTTATACGAAAATATATCTGTCAGTCAGTTACAAATGTCAAATTATACTGTTTTTAGATCGGATCGTACTATATGTGGTCAAATTAGAGGGGGGGGGGCGAAATATTAATAGAAATTAAGAAAAACTTCAAATCATCATTAAGTTAACTTTAAATAAAATAAAATATGTATCAAATAGTCTTTACAATCAAACATCATTAATTTTGGGCTAAATGTGGCATATAGGCAAAAATCTGTCAACGATTTTCTTCGAACATTAAAATGTATTTCGATGCCACCTAGAATATGCACCTACGGTTTGAACCACATTTACTACTGTTAATATTGAGTGCTTGAAACAAGTCTAAAAAAATTCTAAAATGCTTGGAGTTCAAGAACATGTTGTATAGGACCGGGTGAATAATTTATAATTTAGCATAGGCTCAATTTGTCAACATTATTGGACAGTAAAATAAAGATGTATTTATGCTTAGTTTATCGGCTTCTTAAAGGTTCCCTCAACCCTCCGAATTTACTGCATTAGCTTTCCTCCCATGTCCTTGCCAGAATAACTCGTTAGACGCAGCTTTTTTTTACTTGAATTCACATAAAACCACTTCTAGAATTAACAACTCGGCAACGCACATTTGATATCTTCGACACTTTACCAATTATATCTCCAATATTTCCCATTAAATTTTCTCTAATTTTTCTCGTGTCAAAGCAGCTGTGAAGGAGAATTACACTTCGGATAAGCCTCTTCTTTTCTCTCGATAAGCCAGTTTGGCTTCATCAAGGATGTTGCTATAATATTCAGCATTGACTGTACGTCGATCATCTATTTAATTCTAAAAATTAGTTGCAAGAACTTTTTTCCAGGTTATCTTCAGTGCTTGCTTGTTCAGATCTAGGGTGTAATGATGCACCCGTATTTCATCAAAATTGATAATGTGACTTAAAAAATCATTTCCTCCTGCTTAGCATCGCGCCAAAAGCCTTTCATAGACAGCAAGACGGTTTGATTTAAGATCTTCCGTCAATAGGCGAGGGACACACTTTTTTGGCAATTTTCAGTGGAAATGACTTAGCAAGCAGGAAGCAGCAATTTTGTATAGTACAAGTCGCAGGTCAGTTTCAATGCTTGTTTGTGGTCGGTAAGCATGACTCACGTTTTCTACCATTGTGAGGTCACTTATATTTTTTTAGCCCATTCTTAGACTTGAGTTTTCAGGGAACTGTGTAGTTAGTTGGTAAAAAAAATGGGTAGGTTTTATGCCTTCCTGCTCTAAAAGTTTAATAATGATGCGTTGCTCAACAGAAGTATGTAATTGGTGCTCAGACATGGTGCTACTGGCGGCAACAATCATTAGTAAACCAAATAGGAGACATCCCCTCCTCTTGATAATCACCACCACGCAAGTACCGCACGTAATACTATACTTAGTGACAGATAAATGAAAAATTCTGGTTTATATTTGATCCTCCCTTATGTTTGAAATTTTTCAAGTAGAAGTATCTGGATTTTCCTTTATTATATCCAACATATTTTTGTCATTGACATTGCTGATCCTCCACTTCGTTTCAATGTTCCATCCTCATGAAGACGAAATCAATTAAATGAACTGCCATGAAAACTTTACAAATAGAAATCAAATGAATATACTGAAAAAAACATTCAGTTGAATTTTATCAAGAAAAAAAATTAATTTGATGAAAAAAGT
The DNA here is from genome assembly GCA_963969525.1 of Ontholestes murinus. NCBI lineage: Eukaryota > Metazoa > Arthropoda > Insecta > Coleoptera > Staphylinidae > Ontholestes > Ontholestes murinus. The sequence continues at coordinate 16,991,242 of OZ018388.1, forward strand.
TCAGCTGAAAAATTAAACAGTTGTGATTAAAAAAAAATCAATTTACAATGTATGCCTACAAAATTAAAGTTTACAATTTGTATAAATTTTGTCAAAAGAAAATTAATTGCACGCTACAAAATTAGCTGGAATCTTGATATAATTTAAACAATCTTTAGAATCAGCTAAATTTCTAATAAAACAGGATCATAGATTTTTTTAAAGAAATAATATAATAAAGAGAATAGTGGCGACCGTTACCATGCGATAATTTATACTTACAATTAATTGAAAAGATTCACTATGTTTTAACCAATTTGTAGTTGAATGTGAATTTGTCAATCAGTGAAACAATTTAAGTTAAGAGTTTGCTTATAAACCAAAAGTTTCATAAGAAAAAACAATTAAATCTACTTCGTTGATATCACACACAGGATTTATTACGTGACTATAGTTTCAACCTTTAAAAGGCCATTATCAAACGTACAGTTTTAAAGGTTGAAACTATAGTCACGTAATAAATCCTGTGTGTGATATCAACGAAGTGTATTTTCATTTAAAGTTCCTGATTCAAGATGTATCACAAAGTGATGGCTTCAAGCATTAAACAATTAAATCTAGTTAAAATGTTTAAAAGTTAAAACTGCAGAAAGATATACTACTAACTTAAAACTAAACAGTTGAAATATAAAATGTATTAAAATCCTTTAGTTCGTTGTAGTCTTAGTAAGACTCACTGTTGTATATTCATGAAATATTTTCATATTTTCAAACAGGTGAAATTTTACAAAAAAAACAATAATATACTAACAATATTTAAAAGTTTACAAAAAAGAATAAATGTAAATTTAATAAGAATTGAAAATTATTTCAGGAAATGTGATTTTTAGCAAAGTCAAAAAGAGATTTTCTCACTTGACTTTGCTAAATATCATATTTTAGTCCACAACATATATGTTGATGACGTGAAAACATGCTTCAATTGCAATTCAATCAATTTTGATCTAATCTTATTAAAAATATTCACCCCAGAATTAAATTAGAAGAAGGCAATAACAACAAAATTAACTTTTTAGATTTAACGTCAATTCACAAAAAAGGAACAGGGAAATACTAAAGTCTAGGGATTCAAAACCACTCAAACAAAATAGCGTTACGGAAAAATTGGAAATTTATAAATTCCTGTATTTATGGTACTTCCAAAGATGGTCCAATAAAAGGTATTACTCATTTTAAATATCTTTACCTTTTAGACCCCCAATTAACAAGCAAACATCTAACTCAAATTTCAAAAATAATATTTTTAGCCAGGTTCGTTGTAAAGAATTAAATTCAAAACAGTCGAATCAATATTTGTCCGTCATAGTTGGAATGCCAATGTTGCAAATTGATGAACTAAAAAATTCCAGCATCAGGCTGAAAATGCAAGAATAAGTGATTTTTTTTAGAAATCGTATTAGAAATCTGGTGAAAACAATGCAATTGAAATTAAGATTTTGTTTATAAATATGCAATGAGTTAGAATCAAATTTATTGATTTTGAGGAATTCTTAATTAATAAGTTATTCAATTTTGTTGCTGTTAGTGAGCTAACGAAGCGAAATTTTGGAGGTTCGGGACACCCAAAAGTTTCTTCTTCAGCAAACTCTTTCGTCTACTGTATTTATTCACTTGATCTTTGTATTTTCATTTATATTAACATTCCTACTGTGCGTAAGTGCGTCACTTCAAGGTTTCTTTGACAACCCTTTTCTTGTCCTGTATTTGGATTTATCTTCATTACTGCTAACATTTCTGCAATGGCCATGACACTTCAAAGAATCTTCTTTTTCTGTATTTTTTTTTTAAATTCAAATCTTTATTCAAATATTTACAACTTTAATAGAATATAGATATATATGTATATTCATCTGCCTTCTTTCCTCTTTCTACACTTCGAGATTGGCGGATGTTTGTTTCTATCTCGGGCTATTGGTATTAAGGGATCGTGTGATTTTTTGTTCATAGTTGTATATAACGATTTTATTTCTATACTTTCATTAATTTTAACATCAAAATTGTTGATGTAACAATCATATCACTTTCCCTCAATTTTTCAGTAATCATTAACAAAAGAAGAGCGTTAAAACTGACAAAATTATATTAAGAAATTATCGATAAAATAAATATTTAAATAATACACAAAATGAACTCTGCCCACTCTACTTCATCCAAAATTTTACGTATGATTTTTGTAATTGATTTGCTTTTTTATGGATTTTTTTAAAAAGGAGACCAAAAATTAAAATAAATAAATAAATACATAGAAAATTTTCTAAAACATTATAATCTATACAAAAAAATGATATAAGAAAGAACTATCAAAACAAAAAATAAATTTAAAATATTGGTTACAGAATAGATTTTACAACTTTAATAATAAGTACACTTAATCTAACGTACTTTTGACCTAGGTCAATGTGTAGTTCATGTAGGTCAAGAGTACGCTAGAATAAACTATGATCTAAGTTTATAAAGCTAAATTAAATCATTATTCGGTTTAATATAGTTTAAAGAACACAAATTTAGAACTATACAACCAAACTCAAGAACTAAACGTAACAAATATAGCAACACTAAATAACATACTTATGATCTACAAAATCAAAAATAACCTTATAAAGAACAACATAGCATTACAAACAAATAAGGAAATTCATGAATACTCAACAAGAAGAAAATCGGAACTGATAACAGAAAAATATAAAACAACAAAATACTCTGCAGCCTTAACAAGCAAAGCAATAACACAGTACAATAAACTGCAAAACCACGTAAAAAGGTTAAAATACACTACCTTCAATTCAAATTAAAAACCTAATAATAAACAACAAAATCTAATTAACAGAAAAAAAAGAATAGAAGAAAACTAAGAGATCCCACGATACCATTAGCCTGGAATGGGAACAATGCCCGCAAATCCCAAGGTGAAAACAGGGGGAAGAAAACAAGAAGGAGCAAAAAAATCATTACATATATATTTGTATTTTCTTTTTTTTGCAATAAATAAACCTATTCTAAAAATAATATGTGGGTGTAACTTTCGACACAAATCTCTCCTTTAATGCACACACTTCTAGTATAAGCAGAAAAGCATTACAGATCTAGGGCTTTGTGTGGCATATAGGTAAAAATATGTCTGAGAACATTACCATATATTGTGCACTGCCACCTAGCATATGCATCAAGCCTTTGGACGCCATTTATTACTGTTAATATGGACTGCTTGGAGTAAGTTGAGAAAAAAATTCAAGAACCTTATACAACAAGTACCGGGTGAATATTTTAGAATTTTGGATAGCCTCAATTTGGTTCCTTGATGGTTCCTTCAATCTGCTGCAGCAGCTTTCATTTCATGTCCTTGACAGAATAAATCATTGGACCTAGCTGACTTGGATTTCACATAAAACTGCTTCTGGAATGAACAACTCGGCAACGCACATTATGAATCTCACAAATAATTATTGTAAATATTCATGGTTTGATAATTCATATTTTACAAACAAAGGTATTTCTAATATTTCAAAATAAATTTTTTATTATACTTATCTGAAAACACTTTGATTCCATATGCCTCTAGAATAATGGAATCGTCACTTTTTCAGGCGACCGCACAGAAAATGTTTGTTTGTGCGGTCTTTCTGTGCGCTAACCAATGTTTCCATAGTAGCAGATAAGGTTTGAAGTTTATTTTTGTGTCAGTGAAAGCCAATTTAAAAAATGTACTCAGACTTAGATGAAAATCCTGATGTTCCAGACGACATATTAGCTCAAGCGGCTCAAGTAAGTGCAGATTTACTACCGACAAAATCAAAAACAAGATACGAAAAGGAATATGAAATATTTAATGAATGGCGGGCTCAGAAGAATATAAAAAATGTAAGTGACGATGTACTTTTAGTCTATTTTTCGGAAAAGGCTAAATCTATGAAATCATCAACTTTGTGGAGTAGATTCTCCATGGTAAAAAGCTGTTTGGCTATTAAAGAAAATATTGACACGAACATTTTTCGAAAAACTGTAGCATTTTTGAAGCGTCAAGCGGTAGGTTACGTACCAAAAAAATCAAGAGTTCTTACAGCAGAACAAGTAACTAAATTTTTATGTGAATCTTCAGATGAGCAATATCTATTAGCAAAAGTAATATTAGTGTTTGGAATATTCGGTGCGTGCCGTCGAGATGATTTAATACGTTTAAGTTTAGACGATATTAAAGATAATGGTAGTTTTCTTGTCGTGTTTTTGCGAGATGGAAAAAATCATAAATCGAGAAGTTTCACGATTTCAAATGAAGGATGTACATTCGAGCCCTGCACACTTTACCGCAAATATGCAGATTTGCGGCCTAAACATATGGAGAGCAGAAGATTATTTGTAGCATACCGAAACCGTAAATGTTACGCTCAACATGTTGGATGCCATACTATCAGTGGTATCCCCAAACTTGTTGCGAAATACCTAAAACTAAATGATCACGAAAAATATACCGGACATGGCCTAAGGCGTTCTTCAGCAACCATGTTGGTCGAAAGCGGTGGTGACTTGCTTACTCTGAAAAGGCACGGAGGATGGCGTTCTTCCAGTGTAGCAGAAGGATATATAGAAGAATCTATACAAAGAAAAATAGAAGTTTCAAGGAAATTGTTTAACCCATCTCATGCGGAAAATACAACATCTGCAATTATAACTCAAGAAAATGAAATACTAAGGGGAATAAACTTTAACAATAATACTAATTGTACGATAAACCTTACTATTAATAATAACAGTTCCAATTAAATATGATTTTCGTTAATATTAACTCTACTTATATTTTCACTATTATAGATATTACAGTTTTGAAAAAAAAAAAAATTATCAAAATATCTCTCTTAATATTGTTGTTTTCAAATAAGTATAATAAAAAATAGCGTTCATTACACGTCCAGAAATGGATTTTTCCGTGCTTGCATGACTTCCCGTGTTCGGCTCCGCCTCACACGGGAACGGTCACGCGCGCACGGAAAAATCCTTTTTTCTGGACTCCTAATGAAATATACTATTTTCAAATTTTTCTCGTGTCAAAACAGCTGTGCATGGTCGAGTGTTGTCATGAAAAAGAATTACACTTTGGATGGGCATACCTCGTATTTTCTCTCCATAAGCCAGTTTAGCCTTTTTGAAGGATCTAGTAATAATATTCACCATTGACTCTATGTCGCTCACGAATAAAATCAAGCAGAATTCCTTTTGTATCCCAAAAATTAGTTGCAAGAACTTTTCCTGCAGACAGACTAGTTTTCGTTTTTCCAGATGGAGCTTCTTAGGGTTACCTACACTCCATGCTTGTTTGTTTAAATTCTGGTTTGTAACAATGCAACCAAGTCTCATCAAAAGTGACTTAAAAAATCAACACATCTACTTGGTATGGCGCTAAAATGCTTCCACAGATAGCAAGACGATTCGTTTTGTAATTTTCTGCCAATAGGCGAGGAACCGACCTTGCCAATATTTTTCAGTAACCCAACTAATTGTAAATGACTTATTAAGCACTTCCGAACGATATTCATACCTCTGCAGCAATTTCGTATACTACAAGTCACAGGTCAGTTTAAATTTCAGTAATGCTTATTTGTGGTCGGCATGCATGACTCACGTTTTCTACCGTTCTGTGGCCACTTAAAATTTTTATTCCATTCGTAGACTTGAGTTATCAGCGAAGTGTGCAGTCGATGAAAAGTTCGGGAAGGTTTTACGGCTTCCCGCTCCAAAAGTTTTTTAAAGTGCTACTGGAGGCAATACGTATTAGTAAACCAAAAAGGCGTACTCCCCTCCCATTGACAATCACTCTGAACAAATTAAAATGAAAAATTCTTGTTTATATTTGATCTATTCTTTTATTTGCAATTGATCAAGTAGAAGTATATGCACCTTTCACTATTATATCATTACATTCTCTTCCACGTACTGTCATTGGCCTTGCTGGTCCTTCACTTTGTTTCAATGTGCCTGTTTCGTGAAGACCTTGATGATAACTTTTAATTAAACGGTTACAAAATTATAAGTCCATAGATCAAATGCATGTCAGTTATCTCGGCAATCTTATTAATGATAAAATAAAAACACTAACCAAAGGACAGAAAATAAACATAAAACAGCTTCAATAAATTCAGCAGATACCTAATGATCTAAAATAGTTGGGCCTTATATGTTTTTTCTCTCTGTATCTTCGAAATAAAGCGGATTTTCAAAAATCACTAAATGACAAAATATTCTTAGCTGAGAGAATAACCTCTCGAATTTTTGCCATATGTTATATTGTGTATAAACCAAAAATATGTTGGAATGGCAACGGGAAACAAATCAAATAATCTAAAGGAAGGTGAGGAAGAAAAAATAAAAATAAAAGCCACTACATAAATATATTAGGAAAAAAGTATAAATGAAATTTCCTTCAGAAACCTTTGGTAAGTTTTAAAAAAATATAGAAGAAATTTCCCAATTCAGTTAAAAAAGTAATAAGCCAAAGAGACATAAAAAGTTTGTAGCAATAACCATATTATAAAAATAAATTGGAAAAACGACTAGTGACAACAAGGATAAAACTAAAATACACGCAAAAACAAGTATATAAAAGACAAAAATACCTAAGGTAAAAACATTTTAAGTAATTAAAACACTGATAGAAAATGTTTGATATAAAACGAAGAAAAAAAATTGACAGAAAAAATAAAACAAATAATATATTTTATAGTGCAAATAACTATTTGTGCTTTTTTGCAAAGACAATCGACTATAAAAATTTTCTTCTTCTGCACATGCAGGTTGGCGTCTATTTCGACTATTTCTAACCTGTTGTTGCTCTCATCAAATCAGTAAACCCCATCCCTGTCGACTTCCTAATGTTATCTTTCCAATGCCGTGGCTATATAAAACCCAAAAACGAAAATTTAATAACAAAAAATTACAAAGATATTAAAATGATACATCAAGAAATTAAATTTTTGACCATTCAAAATTAAATATGAACATAAAATAATGGCAAAATATATGGAGGAAACGATGAAATTATAAGAAGCAAGGAAAAAGTAATAAAACTAGAAAAATCTCTAGGCGCAGAGAGCCAAAATAATATATTTCTTCTAACAAAGAATAAAAGCTTAAATTTCAAGCTGTACTTAAGAGCCAATGGGCAAAGGTAAACTCACAGACATTTTTGTTTTCTAAACAAAACTGATATTTACAAAAAAAATAGTAATACTCCAAGCAGCAGAATAATTTATTTTTTTATATGTAAAAATAGAAAAATAACATACGTTATACTAAGAAGTCATTTCTTTCAGATAAAATTGAAAAAAATATGTATAATAAGTCTACTACTAAATCTAAAAGAGAATATCCATTGTATATGTTGATAATGATCTAAAACAGGAAGGATAATTTGTATAAAAAATAGAGGAATATTAAAAGAATATTTGCTTTACTAAACAAAAGTGGACCGCACCAAAAGATAATAATTTTCAAAAAGAGTAAGCTAGAAACACACAACTTAATCCAAGTAGAAGTTCTTGAGGTCCACAAAGAGGTTTAGAAAGTAAGTTATAAATAATTCAATAATTCAAAAACAAGATGTTGATTTGAGAAAATAGAACAACATAAAATAGAAATAGTAATATGAAATATAGAAGTTTCAAGACAAAAGAAAAAAATAATAAGAACAGATACCAACAAGTAGAGATGTACTTTCTTTGACTTGAAACATTTCAATATTTTGTTCAAAATTTATGTAATCATGTATTTTGTTAATTTTATAAGCAGGAGAAATAAAGACAGTTAAGATAATAGGATTATAAACTAAAATAATTAGGAGATAGGTGAAAAAATACTACACTGGATATTATCAAAGCTAGTAGTAGGGGAGGGGATCATTTAATTTTTAAGCTAGATAAAATCAAAACAAGCCTGAAATAAAAATATGGAGAAAAAAAGACCGCAACAGTTGATGCTGCAAAAAAGGGTGAGCATAGTAAATTTAATAAAGTATAAAACATGGAATATAATTATGATATTGCAGATAAAAACTGATACAAAATTTAAAACAAGAAAAATTTTTAAGAATAGTATAACAAAGAGAAAATAATAAACTTTTACTATAAAATATAACGACATAAAATCAAGAGTATTAAAATAAAACAAAGGAATGAAATATAATTCCTCACTTATTTAAAAGATAACAGAAACTAAATTGGAAAAAGGAAAATTATCTAGAGTAAATAAGCTTATTATAGGAAATTTTAAAAAATCTAACAAAAAACCATTCCTAAATGTAAGAAATTTTTAATTTAATAGACATTAAAAAATGGCAAATCCTAAAATATATTATACAGTGCACGCCGCTTAATGTGATCACAACGGGACTCGGGGTTTTTGATAACAATAACCGATTGATAATAATAGCCGAAAAACAAAACTTTATTTTAAATAAAAATATATAACGTAACAAACTATAATAACGTAACATTTTCAATTGTCTACAATTATTTGTTATATAACTTTCATGTTGCTTCAATAGTTTATTAGCAATTGGCAAAAAATGTCAAAAATTTTAATTTTTATTTTTTTTCTCGAAAGTTAAGAATTTTATAAAAAATATATTTTATCAAAATTTGTTCAGTTTCTCATTCTCTTGAACTTTTGTTCGAAAAGTTTTGTAATATTTTTCATATTAAAAAAAATATGGGAAAAAAACAAAAAACGCCTCGAGTAAACACCCACTTCCGGTTTATGAATGTTTACCAAAAGCTTTTCAGTTTCAGTTTTTAACGATAAAACCTTAAGTTTAAAGTTTCATCTCAATCGGATCAGTCGTTTTTGAGATACAGCACCCACGGACAGACAGACACACACACACAGACACAACATTTTTTTTTCCAGAAATTAGTTTAATGGACTCGGGAGACCTCAAAATGGATATTTCCGCAAAAAAAAAAATTAAAAAAAAAATCACGATCACAATACTTCCCCTATATATACTTCGTATTTTGGGAAAGTAAAAATGATAACATAAACCGAAATCATGATTACTGTAAACGAAAATTTTTGTATGTAGTATTACACGTTCGGCCCGTTCTTCGCAAAAGTGATAACAATATCCGATTGATAACATTATCCGTGATTCTAATAAGCGGCGTCTACTGTAGTAATAAAATAATTGAAATTCAAAGTAGCCTACCAACTTTATTTAGTTATTTATTCACGTTTTACTGTAAAAGATTCTATTATAATTATTAATATCAGAAATATAAAAAATTAAGATATGCATTAATAATTATAAATGTTTAGATTGCAGGATTTGTGGGAGGAGATTACCTTATGTTCTTTCCCTCAGATCCCCTCTTCTGGCTAATAATAGCCTATTAATGTCTATTTTACGTGAAGCTATTTTCATTACTTTTATTTAAGATGATGATGAAATAATTTGAAATTATTGCCCAAAACGATATTTAATCAATTTATATCATATATTAATATAAGTTATTAGATTATACTTTCATATATTTATTTTGATAATATTTAGAATAAAATCTAGAATGTATTTAAATGTATTTTTATGTATGTAAAGCGTAACTTAATTACTTTTGTATATCTGTAAACTAAGTCGATTATTTAAAAAAAGCATTATGAATATAAGTACTAACATATTTCTATATTTTAATGACTATAAATAAATCCAGATATTTTCATTTAATTTACTCAAAATTGCATGGTATTTATTTATAGAGTTTATTTGCCGAATGGAAGTTTTGAAACGTAAAAATCAACATTGTATCAACATCGAAAATAATCCAAACCATGATTGTATGCCATTAAGATGATTAAATCAAATAAAATTGTGTGTTAAAGTTGAACGTAAAAGTTTATACGAAAAAAAGTTTGTACCTTTAGAATTTATATATTTAAGGGCGCGAGTGTGCCAACTCGCAAAGCTCCAGCTTTTAACTTTTTTAAGCTCCACAGAGCGTGGTTGTTTCTTATATATATATATATATATATATATATATATATATATATATATATATATATATATATATATATATATATATATCCAAAGTCACGCCATTCCAGTCGCGTTTTTTTTTTCGTTCCTCCCTCTTTGTTTCGGCCCGGATTTGCGTTGTTCCTTACACCAGATTGGACTCAGTCTGTTTACACGGTACTTAGGAAAAGCTTAGGTAGAGGACCCAGATCCAGATTCAGGTATAATGCTCTTAGATTGCGATGTTGGTCAAACACAAACTACACACCCCCGCTCTGCCCGCCCGCTGCCACCGAATACGGCACAGTGCCACCGATTCTTCTTCACTTCCTGCCGGATTACGGCGTGTGTTAAATTATCCCACGTTTATTTCATCAATACCGAACCTTAATCCTGTTTATGTGTCTGCCACCTTTACAAATGATACACTAACGCTATATAAATTAGAATCACGGATCCCAACTCGCCGTGAAATCAACCCTATAACTCAACCTGTCTACCCGGGAAGTGTTTAAAATACGCGTTTAAGTTTACTTTTCCTTAAAGCCGATTACATTCGGCGCTGAAATATCGCATAGGATGCAAACAAGTTAATTAATACGTTTAAAACAAAGCAAGAAGTATATAGTTAATATTGTAATAGCGAACACATCGACTTTAATACAGTTTAGTCAATTTAGTGATTCGATGAAATTAGTTATGCAATGTAGAGAGCTATTGGTATGTGGGATGTAGCCAATGGGTCGTCTGCAAAATAAATCGAATTATTCGGAGAGTCCTGTGGGAATCCTCTGGACTGTGCCAAAATGAAATCATGCGACCCTCTGCTGCACAGGACGTGTCAAACCCAATCTAACTCATACCTATATCGAAAGCCAATGTGAATTTGCAATTACGCCAACTATTGCGAGCCCATGTATGGAACTTATATAATTATTGTTTATAATTGAGGGGAGTTAATTAAAACCGGTAATTAAATTAGTAATTAAAAGTTATTAATAAAATATTAGAATCATTTTATACATTTTAAAACATAATTTGTATCTCGAAATATTCTGTTTGCACATTTCACCAACTACTCCTATGGATGATAATCAAATATTACTTGATCACATTAGTGGTATGTATTATCTTAGATCACTATTCATATGTGGTGATTTCCCACACTTTAAAGGATATTTTGATAACAATAAAAATTAACATTCTAGTGTAGATCCATTGCTACATTTTATTGATTTTAATTGTGTAAAACAAATAAATCATATCACAAATTCACATGGAAGTTTTCTGGATTTATTATTTGTATCTTATAATATTGAGACGTTGCTGGATGAAAGTACAAATCCACTAGTAAATATAGATAATAACTGCTTAATAAAAGTGTGCAACGTAAATTATTAAAATATGTACATTATTAACAAACTGGCCAATATCTGCCAAGAAGATATCCATACCAATGTCTCTTAAACGAATTTAGTATGGTAACTGTCAGAAAGCATCACACATATCTAATACAGAAACATTTCCGTCGACAAGTTTCTGGGTGCCTACCAAGCATGGCAGACACTTTTCTCAAAGTGAAATTGGTGCTTTTAAAAAACCTTAAGCATTTGTAACGGTATGATCAATTAATATATTTTCCCAGAAAATGAGCAATACTTCTATAACAGACCCTGTATACAACTTTTCGTCCTTGTTATTGTCTTTATGGGTATCGACAGTCGGTCTTTCAGCATGTATTATTTCTTACTTTTTTGGAAATTGGGTTTTTAATCAATTCGCATGATACAATATTATACTATATTTATTTAAGGAAGCAAAAATATGTAATTTATATTATAAATAACCTATAGGTTTTATTAGACTATTGACAAATGTAATAATTTTTCACATGCAAAATTATGAAATATAAATTTCAATTCACTATTATTTTGTTATAAAAATTCGTTATTCAAAAAAGGTGACACTGAATTTATAATTAAAAATTTCGATTGTCTCAATTTATTGTCTTTGTGAAAAAGAAATATTGTTATTTTACCTTAATATTTCTTCCTAACGTTTTTTAGTACATATCTTTCTTGAACAAAACATATTGTTAACGAATTAAATGGTGTTTATTAACAACTGAAGGTTTCCCATATAAAAACAAGTTTTTTTAAATATTTTTAGAGGTTAAAATTTACAAACAAAAATTTTAAAATTATGGATACATTAAATGAAAGTTTGAAAATAATGATAATTAAAAGATTATATAAAATTAACTAATTAGTGTTTAAAAGTTTTTAGAGGAAGCCTTAGTGTTTGTTTAAAATCCTTTAAAATGAACCAAAATTAAGGTTTTGCCAATGGAATTAAATGTCAAACAAAAAAACAATTTAAATATTGCAAAAAAGTAAAAAGAACGAATTGTGGATCTATTATATGAATTTGGAAACTAGAAGTAAAAAGTTCTTTCTGTTCTGTAGGTGACTCTCCTAGTGGAGGTTGGCAACTATTGCAGCATATGATATCCTATCTGTTGTTGCTCCCATCAGATATTCAAATCACATCCCTGTAGACTTTATAATGTTGCAGAACCATGGCATTATTTTCCTTTAAATGCCTTTCGTTTCTTCGTTCTTTCCCTAAATTATTAGAGGTAGTGGTTGGTAGAGTTCGTGCCTTATTACAAGAAGAACGCAAACTGTTCCTCTTTTTGATATTGAGTAGGTATATCTGCTATAAGCTCACCCTTCGTTGGACTTCTTCATTCGATACTTGTTCGGTCAATGATATTTTTTGCAAACCACGCAGCATCCCCATTTCGAAGGTCTCCTTTTTGTTCTTAGTGGATGTGTTTAGCGTCAAGGCTTCCATGCCTTATAACAGCAATTGCCATAAATAGCATTTCGCCATTCGGTATCACATACAAAATACTAGCACTTTATTAGTTAACATTTTTCTCATTCTCATAATGCTATAATGCTTAGTTCTTTGTCGGGATCAATGGCCTCGTTCAAACAACAACCTAAATATTTAAACTTTGCAACTTGCTGGATGTAAGTTCTTTCTTTGGCCCAAGCAATTCTGAGCTAGAACTTTTAGTCCAGTCAATGCATCTCTGGTGCCCATAATATTCCAAAAACAAAATTGTTTTGCTTCTATATTCTATCTGCATTTTCTGAAGATTCGAGTATGTATTACCCTAAGAATTATGTCAGAATATACATTTTTCATATAATAAGTTAAAGAGAAACACTAGTTTATCTGTTATTTTCATTAACTAGTTTCAAGAATACTGCTGAATTGTTTGTTTGACAGACTATTCCCGATTTTGTTCTTCTAAATGCATATTCGACTTCACTTTTTAAAATGCTTAGAAGTTTGGTTACTCGACTCCGTAGTTTCAATTTAGGTCTATTTTCGTAAAAATATAATTGAACGTGCTTTTCCGTAATTGCTGGCTTGCTTTTGGTTGAAGTTTAAAATATTTCTTTAGGTATGACTATGCTTTGAGATCTTTTCTACATACCCATTATTGATTTAATTTGTTTATTTGTATTAAATTTTTCGTGTTTCTGCTGTAAGTTCTCGATGTCGACCCATTGTTTTCGCATTCAATTTTCTTTTGCTCTCCATAACTCCTTCCGAATTATCATATTCATGCACAGTTAACCTGCCAATGATTTCTGTTTTTCGAGCCTTCTTCTTTCCAGGATGATTTCGGTCATTCATCCAAAAGTTCTAAGCAAAGAATTGATAATGATAAATATATGGCTTAATTTTTTAATATGGCATTCCTCCAGGCGGACGGGCCAAATGACAATATAAAGTGTGAAATTTGCAATGATAATTTAAGAAATAAAGTATAGTGCGCTAGCGAATCGTGCAACATTTTTACATACAAAATGTTTGGAAGAAGTGGGAAAACTCTTCTATGTGGGAAATTAAGCAAGTGAAAAACTGCTTAAATAAAAGTTGAATCGAAGTGACGTCCTGTAACAAGCATTCTGCAATAGTGAATTGTAGCATCTTGAAATTGATGCACTTAAAAGTGAAATTTTTTTACATGAACTTATGTTGGAATATTGCATTATTAACGAAATAAAAATGAGCAACAATATAAACAGTAACTACACTCTGAATCTAAAAATCGTTACAATAATCAATCGGAAATATATCAGTAACATCATTATCGAGATTTCTCCTAATCTTTTCGCATCTACAGGAGTCATTTACATCGGATGGCAGAGATTATGCATCGAAAACTATTTCCACGTCAAGAGATGTTATAATTGCTATTAATTTGACCACGTGAAGAAAAACTACCCAAATACGTGTTTGAAGTGTTTTGGCGATCACGATAATGCAGAAACTATGAAATGTGTCCCAGTTTTGTTCTTAAACGCAAAACTAAACCTGGGGTAATAAATGTATGCCATATGGCGAACGATATTAGATATTTTTATGCCTACAAAAAGCAGGTAAAAATTATTAAAACCCAAAAAAATACGATGTCGTACAAATTTGAAAGTAGGTAATTTAAACTGTAAACTCGTTTCTAGTATTTCCGAATGTTCAAAATCTGTAATATCTAATAATCTTGATGTATTTTGTATAACTGAATCGTGGTTCAAACCTGAAATTCCAGACAGCTACTTAAATATTATAGGATGCAATCTTCTTAGAAGCAATACATTGGTAGATCCTGGATCGTGATTTATTGAAGAATTAATCCATTAAACCGTGTGAAATAATTATCTCTGGTGAACAACTGCCGAGTAAAATTAAACATTTAACTTCCTCACCAACAGAACCTGTAAAATTAGAATCAAACAAACCTATTTCGATTCGTTCCCCATCCACCAGGGGGTACCATAAGGTTCTTCTCTTTTCCCAATTCTGTAGAACATCTTCTGTCACGATATATTTATTTATTTATTTATTTATTTAATAACGGGAAACCCCTTTTACAATAAAGATATAATTACAAATATTATTACACTAAATGTATATACTAAAATAAAACTAATAAACTAAACTAACCTACATGTACATGCCTCTTAAACCTAGATTTAAACGAATTATATGAAGAATTAAATATATCGAACCAATTTTTTTCATTAAATAAGTTAGCACAACGCATAAGACGACCAATTGAGTTATTACCGCTAAAATTGGACGTAAAAGTTTTCTCGCGGAATATTGGTTTGGATCTTAATTGACGAGTATTATCAGAAACATAAAAATCTAGTTGTTCTAAAAGATAAGAGCAATCAAACATGCCATTAACTAATTTGTGATATTCGAATAATACACACAAATCAGATAGACACCTACGATCCTCCAAATCATGCATCCGTAAGACATTTTTGATATTCGAATAATCGCCTTGAAATTGGGTAATACCAATTTTATATTCTATTGACCTAAGAAATTTATGTTGAACCATCTCTAATGCTTTTTTATTCGTTTAGGTATAAGGTGACCAGATAATAGAAGCATATTCCAGGTGGCAGCGTACCAAGGCGCAATATAAAGTTTTAATGCAATGCACGTTGAGATGTTTACCAATACGCCATACAAATCCCCATATTCTTAATGCCTTACCGCAAATGTTTGTTATGTGTGAATTAAAAGTCAGTTTCTGGTCGAACAATACCCCTAGGTCACATGTTTCGTTTTTCTTCGTTCATTTCAATGGTATAAGTAAAGTCAATGCAATGAGCACGTCTACAAAATGAAACTGAGCTACACTTCGACTTGTTTAAAAATAATCTGTTCAATGTACACCATTGATTAATACTGTTAATGTCTTCTTGGATTAATCTGCAATCGTTTATAGAATTGACACTTTTGAATATTTTGACGTCATCCGCGTACATCAAGAAATTGCAGTGTTTTGTAACATGCTGTAAATCATTAATAAACAACAAGAACAACATAGGGCCGCAGTGAGATCCCTGAGTTACTCCCGAAGTTACATTAATTGTTTTTGATGTAAAATTGTTAAGATGCACCTTTTGAATACGATTTTGCAGAAAAGATTGAATCCAAGATAATGTTAACTTATTAAAACCTAAGGCATCCAGTTTGCTCAATAGAATGGAATGGTCCACTCTATCAAACGCCTTGGAGAAATCAGTGTAGATTGAATCAATCTGGTAGTATTTATCCAAAGCGTTTGATAGGTACTGTTTATAGCATAGCAAGTTTGAAACTGTGGATCTTTTAGGGACAAAGCCATGTTGCTGTGGTGCAATTATTTGATGAGACATCCATGCTAACCTATCTGCGACCAATTTATCCAACATCTTTGGAATTATTGATTGGAGACAAACTTCTCGATAATTTTCTACCAAATCAATTTGGCCAGATTTGTATATTGGTATTATATAGCTAAGTTTCCATCTGCTTGGAAATATACCTAATGACAACGATTTTGACATGAGTTCATAAATAAGACCACACAGAGAATAAATGCAGTGTAGCAAGAAAAAGCTCGATATGCCATCAGGACCAGGGCATTTACTAATCTTTTGTTTTAAAATCAGATTAAAAACATCTTCTTTAGATATAGACCACATAATTGATGGTGTCACTAATGTATGCTGAATTAGATGTATATTGATTGTTGTTTATACACGGACGAAAAAAAATTTGCAAAAAGGTTAACTATCTCTTCACCATCAGAGCCTTTGCATTGCTCGTATTCCATTACCATTGGAATACTATTTTCATTTCTCTGTTCAATAGCATACCTCCAGAAACTACTAGGATCTGAAATAAGTTTGGATTCAATGGTTCTTAAATATTTTTTATAGAGCGACTCAGAAAGTAATTGCATTGTCGGCGAAGATTGGAAAAAAATCATAATCATCCGACGAACCACTTTCCTTGAAGCGTTTGTGAGCTATTTTTTTGTTGACTAATAGATTTTTAAGTTCGCCTGACATCCATATAGGATAAGTCTTATTACTTAGACAAACTAATGTTGAGGGAATATACTTATCGATGCCAGATTGAACAGCAGTATAGAAGCTGTCTGTTATTTTGTCAATATTTGAGTCATTCAGTAATTCCGACCAGTTTATGGAATGAAAATACATGTTAAGAGCCTCAAAGTCAGCCAGATGGTACATGTAAATTTTTCTTTTTGTTTGTAGCTGTGGACTGAATGTAAGAGGCAATGAAATATCATACGCCGAGTGATGTTCGCTTAAACTTAAAAGAGTATTATCTGAGATGGAAACCTCTGCGTCGAGAATGTTGGAAAAAAAATAAATCTAAAAATACTCCTCTCGAATTAGGAATGGTATTTATTTGAGTTGTATTCAAAAAATTGTAAAAATTAACGATAGAATTAGCTTTTGTATCCGAATTATTTAAGGTGTAAGCAATAAGACCATTGTTGTTCCATTTAAGAGATGGTAGATTATAGTGGCCACATATTAACGTTTTATTGATATTATAACGTTCGTAAACTAGTTGTAGGGCCGAACAATGATTGAAATAATTTTCAACAGAATTATTAGGCGCGATATAGACCCCTCCTATAATAATATTAATTTTATTTATTGACAATAAAACGAAAATATGCTCTATGTCTGTGTTTGCCATGATTTTTGACGAATTAAAGCATTTATTGATAGCAATTAATATACCGCCGCCTCTAATATTACCTTTTGCAGTGCGATTAGTTCGAAATAAGTTATAATTATGAAACTGTAACTGAGCGTTTGATTTATCATCATACAACCAAGTTTCTGTTAATATAATAACATCTAAATCGTTACAATTCACTGATACCATGAGATCATTAAGTTTAGTTCTAATACCACCACAGTTTTGGTAATATACCATTAGTTTTTTGAAATATCACCTGTAAGGTTGCGCGGCTTTGCTGTTGATATAAATGGGACGTCGTTATTAAATTTGATAGAGAGATTTGTTTCACCGTTCGCCGTTCTTGTAATAAGTTCGCTTTTGACTTTCTTGAAATAGTCTATTTGTTTTTTTGTGCGATCCGCCCGAAATTGATGTATCGAGGTCGGGTCTTTCATGTTGCTCTTTAAAACTTCCTTAGCCTCTATATCATTTTGTAGAATAATTTTTAGGGGCCTTAAAATTTTCTGAGGTTTAATATTTAGACCGCGTGGTTCCAAGATTTTTTGCACACCAGCAAAGTCATCTTTAGTTTTTTTGACCCCAACCCATCATATTTCGATCCTTCTAGATACGCCCTCCTCTTTGCCGACGACACTGCCCTGGTTACCCACTCCCCAACTCTCCAAGCCGCCCAATTATCCCTTCAATCATCATGCGATGCAATACAATCTTTGTGTTCCAAATTGAAAGTAAACCCTTCCAAATCCAAATTATTTATCCCTCACCATAAAATCACACCGAATTGCCCTTCTATTAATATCAACAATTCCAAACTTTTCTTTACGACCCACGCACAATCAATTAAGTCCAAAATTAAGATAAGAGCTCGGCATTTCTGCGCACTCACATATAAGAACAAAGGCATCTCCATTAAAACAGCCGTAAACATTTATACATCGATTTGCCGACCTCTTATTGATTACAGTGCGATCCTATTTAACCAAATCCGTCCTTCCACTATCCAACACTTAAATGTCGTCAAAAGGTCAGCCCTACGTTCCTTTACTAAACTAAAACACCCTATTAATTCCCTACACAATCCTTCTAATGCGCTCCTCTATGAAACCACCCAAGTCACCCTAATATCCCAACGTATAAATAGCCTCAATACCAAATTTGCCAATAATCCCTTAAATGTAACCCTACTCAATAAATTTTGCATTCCCCGAAACCCGAATATCCCCCTCAAACATAAACACCCATCACTCACACTACATCAATTCGTTAGTTCGAATCATCCAGACGGTTAAGCTAGCTAGCAAAGTTATTTATTTTTCACACAAAAATTAGAGTCAAGACAGGGCAGAAAGACCGATGGTCGATAGCCCAAACGGACAGACTAACCATATCGTTTCATTACTTGTATTTCCATAAACTGTGCTTGTAAAAAAGTGTTCTAATAAAGATGTTATTCTCTCTCTCTCAAGAAGTGTTATTGCATTGATGTTCGTAAATAAATCAGCAAAATCGTATAATAATTATTGTTTGTTAATTGACAACTAACAGAAAAGTTGGGAAATATTAATGGATGCTTGATTGAATAAATTGGCTATTACTTTAACTGTAACAATTTAAAAAATCTTCCATCCTATACAAGAAAACATTACTCTATTACATGATTTATTTTTCACTTACTCTTGCACATAATTGTAAAACAAATTTGAATCGTTCAAAAGTAAAACATAGTCTGATTCTTCTATTGTTTAATAAATATTTTTTTATAACTGTTATTCACTGTTGATGTTCACAAGATTTAAACCATTTATTAAATGAATAAATAAGCGTTGCTATTCTTATTTTATATTGTACTCTTTATATATAGGTTTATTGTCGCAGTATTATTTATTAATTGCGCTTGCCCGGCGCATTCACCATTAACGCAGATGAATAAGACTAAAATTGTGTCACTGTAAATTCAATTTATAATTAACTATCAGTTAAATTAAAAACGTTACAAACGTTCGTTTAAAAAACTTGCCATATTAAAACCATAATTATTCACAATAATATACAATGGATACAGAAACTATATTCAAAGTTATGTTAATTAAATGTTTAATTGTGGAACCGTTTACTTTCTTAAAGTAATAAAACAATGTAATCATACCTTTATTATGTTAGTTAAATAATAAATATAATGAAGAAGTTATGTTGAACTAGTTATAAAATAAAGTTAGACAGAGTTTATTTCCTTATTAATAAACCTATTGAATATATTTTATAGATAATATTTGATGTATCGAAACGTACCGTTTGATCTGCAACCTCAATTCCGTGCATTACTCCAACATCTAGTCATTTCAGTAGATAAAGTAACTCGAAAATTTCAGTTAATATCAAACGTTTCTTTGAATGCCGACACTGCCGGCCACCGCAAGCCGTTCGGCACGGTACGGAAAATTTCAGCTCGCAATTTAATAACAAATTCTATACAGTACATCAAGTAATAACGTTTGATGATGCGGCCCCGACATACGGGGCTTTCATGTCCTGCCGGAACATTGCCGGCTAATATTGGCAGGCCTGCAAATGCAATTTGGCCCTGATGTGGCGCCGTTTAGGGAATTTCCGGTAAGGTTCTCCTCGCGGCGCTACATTTTATATATTTGATCGAGATATAAAAGATGTCACATGTTACGCCCGTGATTTATATACGGTAATGACGGGGAATGCATGTCGGGAAATATCGCAGCGGAATGCTCGAATGTCGAATGCTCTGGATTTATATGCAAAGCTCTCGGACCGTTTTTGTTTTCGACATCTGGCGAGTGGTAAATCGATGTGATCGAATCCATTTTATTATTTACTTGTGATTTAATATTTAAAAGTTGATGATGTTATAACCTTAGATTATGAATACATCACCTATTCTCTTATCGTAACATCATCATAATCAATTTAAAAGCAAAACAAAATATATAAAAAAACTTAATAGCACAATTATAAAAAGCACTAAAAACCTTTCTTCACAATTTTATTTAAATTTACAGATATACATTTCGGACACGATGTGACCATTATCAATGCAAGGTTTTTAGTCCTTTTTTAATTATTCAAGTTTATCTTCAGGTAACTCACAAAAATCAAACCTTAATAGCACACTTTCGACAATTGCTTGGGGAAACTGATAAATTAATTATGAAACCAAATAAGTCTTTAATTTACAAAACCATTCCTGTGATATTTATGTTTCATCGAGAAAGTGGCGGCGGAAGTATTAATTTTATGTATGATACAGTTTAAATTAAGATATATAATTAAGTTAGAGATTATTAATATAGTAAAATTTTAATTGAGTAATTATAAAAATACCGATTTCAATTAAGTTATAATTTTCGCGTTAATCATATCGAACACACGTTTTCATGGTCCATAAATTTTGAGCATGTAGTAAAAGTAGCACTAGAGAATAAAGATTTGGGCACTAAGTGTGCTCGGGGTTCGAGATTAAAATTGATATCATTCATTTCGAAGGCTTTTAAGCTGCTAGCATATATTACCCTTAATTTATATCCTATTCGTTACATTGTGCTCCGGCGGCTTACTTCAGTTAAAAGTATTTTAGAGTCCATTACCGTTTTATGTTGTTTATATAATGAACCGTTAAGCCGTTCATTTTAATTTCGCATTAGTAAACTTCTTAACTTTTACTCCGCTCGGCCTCTGCGTTTAGCCAACATTTCTAAATATAATTTATTTACAATAAAAATTCTTTATATAGACTGCAATGAAATATGTGCTTCGTTTACACGATTGCAAGTTACAACGTTAAATTAAGAAAAAGTATGTCACCACAAAAATGATCATAATTGTTTAGTTAATTATATATTTGAACTAAACTCTTGCATCCAGTTTTTGACAAAAGACAATCAATTTTTTTTTTCAAAGTTGCTCTGTTTATTGTTTATCTACAAGGAGATATTTTAACAATTGTATCCATACATTAAACAAGAGTTGAGGAATTGATTAATGTATGGAAAAAATTAAAACCATAATAAACAAAAAGCAGAGTCTATTCTAAATGTAAGAAGTAACAAGTAAATATTTGGCAGTCTGATAAATTTTCAAATCACTGTATGTCATTTGTACAATATTGCAATAATTTTTAATATTTTCATCATTAAAATGAATAATGAAGTATATTTTTTAACTTTTTTTATAGAGATTTTTTTCGAATATGAAAACCTAAAGAACAATAAAAATGTACTGTAATGTCGAACAAAAAATTAAAACAAATAATATAAATTCTATTATAAGTACTCAAAATTACCTGCGTGCTGTTGTAAATACTGTAGGCATATTAATCTTAATTCCTACTTCTTTTAAAATATTCTATTTCTTCCAATAAATATTATTTTTTCAAGTAACCCCAATAAAAGAAATCTAAGGGTCACCATGAGGGTTATTCAATAGGCCTTCTTCTTCTTATTCTTCTATTTGGGAACGTGATATCCAAAAATTCTCTTGCTTAACTAGAAAAAAAGAGCAGAGGAGCTTCATCTTGCTGATACTAGGGAAAGTTAATATCAGGAGTTGTTTATAGTTGAAACTATTTCTTTGTCGAAGGAGTATGTAGACATATGCCCCTAGTAACGCTAATTTTGTTTATTGATCATTTCGTATAGTGTGAAGGTCCCTTCATCCGAAAAAATAATATGGTTTGGAATATGCGGGTTCTCTTCAATCTTTCTCGTAATTATTTTACAAAATTGTAGTCTTGTATCATAGTCAACGTCACAAAGTTCTTGTACAACATTTACTTTGTATGAATTATTATATAAACTTTCTGCAGTTCATAAAACGGATTTTTTTAAAAATTTTGCTGTCTGGGTGTGATATAAAAATCACATGGCGGAAATAATCAAAGTCGCAGTTTTTATAGTTAATTGCCGCCCTGGACATACCAAAGTACTTGGGATAGTCCGTCCGAATTAAAGGGCAATGAAATACGCGTTTAACTCGAGTGGCTCTACTTGGAACATGAATAATAAGAAACTGAGTTAATTTTGGATAGTTCAAATATTCATTAATGATCTGATTAATGTTATAATGTCAAAGTAATGCCTCCTGAACTAAGATGTTTTCTTAGGAACCCCTCAAATCATATTTAAAACTAAAATGTCCAATAAATCGTTTCATTACACGCTCTAAAGGATACATATTCTTGGCTTTATGAGGACACCAAATAAAAGCACAGTACTCCAAGTGAGGAACTAGGGATATTAAAGGCATATAAAGGTATCGATTTTTTAAATTGGTCACTATGCCTCCTAATGGAACCCACCAACTGACTTGCTTTAAAGGTTATCTTAGCAAGGTGGGCTGAGAAACTCCAACTGCAGTCCAAAATAACACCCAGATCTTTAGCTTGGTTAAACTATTCCAACTGCACCCCATCCAGATGGTATCTGCTACAAAGAATAGAAATTCTTTTCAAGAAAGGGTTTACATGATATTTTTCCTAATTAAGAGTTCCATCAATAAAAAGGGCCCATTATTTTGTGTCCTAAAATATCAAACTACACGTTAACACTAAATCGTCTTTGGAACAATATGATCATTTTAAAATAAACCATTAAATAAACCATTTTTGCCCAAATCATATGGGGATCTCCTCTTAACTTATTAATGAAGCAAGTACAAAATTATATATTTCGTTTAGCGACATTACATAAAGTGCTTCTCGTGTAATGTATAGAAAAAATGTTTCTTGAAAATATGGTTTGCTTAGAAGTTTCCATATTACGAGAAATTTGTCATATAACCTTGAACATCAAATAAAACATTTTTAATTCTAAATCTTCATTTCGACCATCCCTTTTTAGTTTTTAAAATACCCAATATAAATATACAGAGCAATTTGAAGAAAGTTATAGAATTTGTAAATACTGGACGCAAGAAAAACAATGCTAGTTGATGCTGAAATCTTTGAAGAATTTGAAATTTCTGATTTCAAATCGAATCAAAAATAGGCGAGATACATCACCAAAGGTTTTTCTTCAAACACACTATATATAAGAAAACAGATGAAAGATGTCATATTTATATTACAGGTAACAGATGATAGATAACAGATAACAGATGATGGATGTTAAATGACAAATATCAGGCGTCAGACAAATTATTTCAGATAAACTAGTTATATAAATAATATAATGAATCTTACAGGAAAAGCGTTGTCCATTAAGCTTTTGTTGATTGAATAAATTATGAAAATTTAAAAGGAGATAACAAATGACAAAAGAAAAAAGGTAAATGACAAATAAAAGATTAAGAACTGCGCATTTGCACCCAGCCATCCCTTGTCGCTTTTATATAACCTGTCTTGGTATGGGGACATTTCCCAAATGTTGGAAGAAGGCATTCGTTACGCCAGTCTTTAAATATGGCAACCAAAAACGTGAAAATAATAGGCCCACATCATTATTACTTGTGGCACCTAAGATATTTGAAAAACTTATTACCCTTCACCTAAAAACCTCCTAGATGCTTTTGTAGAAAGATCTTAATTAGATTCTGTCTACACTGACTTCTCAAAAGCCTTTGATACTGTTAATCATAAGAACTTGATAAACAAATGCTTTGGATTTGATGGTAGTCTCTTGGACTGGATAAAATCATTTTTGACTGACAGGCAATATGTTAGAATTGGTAACTGTGCGTCTCGGCATATATATGTATCATGTGTTGTTCCTCAAGGATACCATCTGGATCACTCATCTTTATATATTGATAAATGATGTGGTAAATTGTTCCATGAAAGGTTTTATTGTTAGCTGACGACATGAAAATCTTTATAAAAATTTGCACAATGGAAGATGCTGAGTTACTCCAGACTGTTTATCATTCGGTAAATGGTGTAATGAGAATAAGCTTGCACATAATCTTAATAAATACAGGGTGATTACTTTTTTTCATACGTGTACCTACTGTGAGTTATACGAATTCCCTTTTCGGCGAACCTCTATCACGAGTAGATTGTATTAAAGACGTTGGTGTCACCTTTAATTCCAACATTATTTATTTTATTTATTTATTACATTTTTGACCTCCTTTCTTACAAACAAAATATTCTAAAATATTAAAAATAAGAAAATTGTCTTAACATTTTGGCCGAAGGGAGGACGGTCGGAGTTCACTTCTTCGAAGGAACTTTCACTCAAACCCTTAACTATACATTTTCAATGCTGCTTCAAAAAGCCGTTTTTTACATCAATTATATGTTTCATGCTTAATAGAAGAATAATTTTGTGTTTAAATAGACATATTTTTATGACATACTTATCGTTTTCTACTCACATTTCAAACATTGTGGCCAAATCCAATCGGCTTTTAGGTTTTGTTAAACGAAATGGGAAGGAATTGGCAAATGATAAATGACAAATGACAAATTACAAATAACAAATGACTAATGACTAATGACAAATAACAAATGATAAATGACAAATGAAAAATGACAAATGACAAATGACAAATGACAAATGACAAATGACAAATGACAAATGACAAATGACAAATGACAAATGACAAATGACAAATGACAAATGACAAATGATAAATGACAAATGACAAATGACAAATGACAAATGACAAATGACAAATGACAAATGACAAATGACAAATGACAAATGACAAATGACAAATGACAAATGACAAATGACAAATGACAAATGACAAATGACAAATGACAAATGACAAATGACAAATGACAAATGACAAATGACAAATGACAAATGGTAAGTGGCAAGTGACAAATGATAAACAACAAATGACAAAAGCAAATGATAAATAACAAATGACAATGACAAATAACAACTGACAAATGAAAGATGATAGATGACAGATGTCTCATACAAACGTTTAATAATAATTATTATATATTTGGAAACACCATATATGATATAATATCGTCAATTAGAACATAAAACTATAAATATAATTAAAAATAATTATTAAATAGATATAAAAACCTTAAGAATTTCAAAAGTTAAAATAAAATATTAGTTGTAATATAATGTAAGACAAGTTTCTAAATATGAGGTCTGTATGATAACATGGTAGAAGTGAGTTAGAATTAAAAATTACTTGTTTGCATATATACACACATCCATATGCATATATATGCGTACAAATAAAACTTGAGATAAAATTAGTTTTGTAAATAAGTAAAAAAAAGACAAAATTTAAACGGTATAAATACAACTGAGTAAAACGCAACATATTAAAATATTACGTTAAAAGTTTAAAATGCAAATACCCTTGGTTGTAACATATCCTTGCTTAAGGGGAGGTTCTCATCAAGTTCTACCAAAAAATCGATTTTATTTTTTTGCTTAGAATGTTAGTAAATTCCCTATAGAATACGCGTCTGAAAGCCGTTTTGACGAAATTAATTTTTTTTTAAAGTTATAGTAAAAAAACCAAAGGCGTACCAAAACTTTTAACGCGTTTTTCCCGGAACTGTTAACAAGTATGCTATAAAACAGTTACATTAAATATTATATTAAAACAGATGCATAATTTTGAACTAATTAAATATATTAAAACAAACTATATATCAATACTTAGAACAATAGTGTGACAAAATTATCACCAAATGATATTAAAATATTCTTTGTATGTACAAAGAACTTCGTGAATAAGCCTTGCAATAAACGACCCTTTTAAAGCAAAGATATATGTTGTTGTATCAGCAATGCTCCCCAGATCATTTATGTACACCAGAAATAACAGATGTCCAAGAATTGACCTTCTAGGTACGCCGTATGTTATTTTAGAAATGTACGATGTTTCATGATTCAAAGAAACAACTTGTTGCCTATGAGTAAGTTATGACTTGATTAGGTTTAGGGTATTACCTCTCACTCATAATACTCTAATTTAGAAAGCAGTTGATAATGACAAACCCATTCGAAGATCTTACTCAGGTTACTATAAGCAGAATCCAAGCTGCTTCCGCATTCAAATGCTTTTGTAATATTTTTTACTAGACATTTTAACTTTGCACATAATTTGCACATTCCTCTCGTTATCCCAATTAAAAATTATTAGGTTTTCTGTCCCAGTAAAAAAAAGCCTATTATAAATACATTTTTCGAAAACATTAGCAATAATAGGTATAATGAAAATAAGAAGATTAAGTTAAGTTTATTCTCATGCCTCAGATTTATCTCCATTTTTAACTTTTTCAATTGATTTGAAAGTGTCCAGTTTCTAAGCATATATTTTTTAAATATGTGAACACATTGACTACTTTGCTCCATATAAATTTTATGAACTAATGCGTTCATACCATAAATATCTTTCGAAGGTAAGTTTTTAAGATGTGTTTGGCGTTTGTTGGTGATATAAAAACGATTGAGAAAATGATACTTTATCATTGTTTGACAATCTAATGTAGTCATTTAGTGGTTGTAGATTACCAATTAATATATTAATGATTTTAATTTTTAATTAAAACCATAAACCACAGATTTCTCCCGTTTGGATTCTGTAATGGCAGTATAAATATAAACAAAAATTTTAAGTCGTTAGTTAATAGTTTATCAGGCAGAATGATAGCATATTAAAATTTAAATTTGGCATCTAATTGTTAGATTAATCAAATATCAATTTAGCATATGACAAACATCAGATGACAGATAATATATGACATGGGATTTACGACATGACATTTGACACACGACAGATACCAAGATGACGGATTTACACATAACAATTTATGGCACAGATATAATTCTGTAAGTATAATGTTGAATTCTACAGAAAGAAGTTGTTTATTACGCGTTGGGCAGTAAAACATATTTTTAAGTTAAAACATTAAAATGGGAAAGGTATAATTTATTATAGATTTATTCAATGAAAGACGTATACAAAACAAAAATAGATAAATGTTTCAATTTTCATAGGTTTCGCAATTAATGTTTGATAATAAAATTTTATCAGTAAAGATATCATACCAAACACATGGTTATTCATTTATTTAGCAATGATAAAATAGATTATAGATGATAGAAGCTTAAACACAGATAACATATGACAGATAATAGGTGAGAAGATAATACAAAATAGATGATAAATAACAGTTTTTAGATGTTAAAAAATTTTAATATTTTTAGAAAGCAAAATAGTAATGCATATTTTCTGGTAGTTACATTTTCTTCAGTTTTAAATTAGTATTTTGGCACATTTAAAAGTTGGATAATTACTTTATTTAAAGTTTAGTAAACACAATAATATTAATAAAATATATAAGTCCTTACGTTGTGGAAAATTCACTAAAAATTAGTAAAAAAAAACACGAAAATATTTCGTAAAATCTACAACAAATGAGTCTTAATTTTCTACAACGTAAGGACTTATATATTTTATTATTAAATTATGCTCTAAGTGGGTATTTTCCTTAATCCCGAACGTAATTATTTCCC
Organism: Ontholestes murinus; assembly: GCA_963969525.1. NCBI lineage: Eukaryota > Metazoa > Arthropoda > Insecta > Coleoptera > Staphylinidae > Ontholestes > Ontholestes murinus. The sequence goes on from OZ018388.1 coordinate 17,019,349, forward strand.
TATAATTCAGTAATCCATCTCAGGTATAAATAAGACCTTCAGTCGATTATATTTCATTATTGTGTCAGTTGCCGTACATGCCTGAGTAAGTTATTTATACTTTATTATATTTATTATTATATTTCATTATATTTATTTTAGTAATTTTTTGTATTTGTATTTAAAATCAATTTTATAATAAAGCTGTACTGAAGCGAGCGAAAGTTCGAAACACGTGTCTGCAGATGGTTATAAAATTGAGTATTGAATTATTTAATTGCCTTTGCTAATTTATTTTTAATTATATCAACCTAACTTCATGTCTTATTCCAAATTTACCATAGTATAGTCACTCATAAACTACTTAACGTACATTAAATCATTTTTAGTTCATTTTACAGCAAGAAATACGTTCAATCTAGTGTTGCTTTGATAGCCTTGCTATATTGTAACACGCAAATTACTTTTGTATTATTCAATGTCTGTCGAAGTATTAGCTAGAGAAGTAGTTGTTTCAAAAGTGATTTGTTTCTTGTAGTCTTAATAAGACTCATTTGTTGTAGATTTTACGAAATAGTTTCGTGTTTTTTTTTTTATTTATTAGTGAATTTTCTACAACGTAAGGACTTATATATTTTATTAATGTATATGCACTTTAACTATACCTATATATTTACTATTTAATTCATCTTTAGAAAAAGGGATATTTCTTGATTTATGGAAAAATAGTTTTATCACACTTTTTTTAAATCAGGTAGGCGAGATAATATAAAATGATCCCAAAGATCTTCGACCTATTAATTGCACAGCAATTGTGTTGGTGTTGCAAAAATATAATTCTAAATGAACAACATGGATTCTATTCGGGCAGATCGACTGTATTGAATCTTCTTTATTTTAAAACTCATGTATTGGATGCAATGGAGGAAGGTTTTCAAGTGGATACTGTATATACAGATTTTGAAAAAGTATTTGAGGAGTTAACCATCGAGTTTTGATTGCAAAATTAAAATCTATGGGATTTGGTCCTTTCATTATTGATTGGATAGTGAGTTATTTGATTGGACGTAAACAATATGTTAAAATAGCTGGTCATTTATCTAATGCAATGTCCCTTCAGGTGTACTTCAGGGATCACATTTTGGTCCCATAATATTTACTTTATTTATTAATGATATATGCGATTACATTAAGTAACGTAATTTTTTATTGTTTGCCGATGATATGATTATTTATGCCAGTTCAATGTATGAGTTGTTGTAATAAGATTCCGATGGATTTATGTGGTATATATCGATGGTGTAAAATTAATGATTTATACTTTAATATAGACAAATGCGTGGTTCTGTCATATTACATGAGTAATTCCTTTGTATCTAATGAATACACTTTAAATGGTACAGCACTGCGAAGAGTTGAAATCATAAAAGATTTGGGGTAAAATTTGATGTAAAACTGTCATTTAGACACCATGTTAATAATGTAACATGCAAAGCCTTAAGGATATTAGGATTTATTAAAAGATTTTCAGAACCTTTTTCGGCAAACACTATAAGACTTTTGTATGTAACACTAGTTAGCTCCATTTTAGAATATGCGTCACCAGTCTGATCACCATTTTATTTGGGTGCTCAACGACAGCTTGATAGAGTATAAAATAAATTTAATAGACTGGTAGCGTGTAAATTGCATATTACACAGCGAGATAATAATACTATCGCTCAAATTTTAAATTTGCAACGACTTCAAAGTCGAAGAATCATGATAGACATTTGTTTTTTATTCAAATTAATTAATAATTATATTTATTGTCCCTTCCTCCTTAATCGGGTTAATTTCTGGGTTATTCCACCTATAAGGACGAGGCAGTGCTTTCAATTTAAGTGCCAAACTCACAAGTCAAATTACGGTTTCCATGAGCCAATTTGTAGGATGTTACGTTTCGCTAATATTTTATGCAATCATTATAAATTTAATTTATTTAGTGCTAATTTTTATATTTTTAAGTTGCAATTATCTAGGATTAATTTACTCACATTAGATTTATAAGTTGTATTACGCTATAACACACAGAAATAAATATTGTAATTATTATTGTAAATGGTGTATCCGTTAAATTAATAATAATAATAAATAGATGTCTGGTGATAATATGTCTAAGTATATAACCAATACTATATAATAAATAAACAATAGATAACGGATCTCAAACCACATACGACAGATTTCAGATGAAATATGAACATGTCTTATAACAGATATAGATAACAGATCATAGATTACGTATGGCATTTGACAGATGCAAGATTATAGATAACAGATAACAGATGACAGATGGCAGATGGCAAATTACATGCAAAATTATTGATAGCTACAACAGCGAAATCTTTAAAAACAATTAATATAATAGAGTTTTTTGATTAAATTTGTTTGGTTCTAAAAGTTATTATAATACCTAATTAGTTTAATGTGCATCCTATTATGTATAGTTTTATAAATACGCCAACAGTTTTGCTTAACAGACTTTTATATTTTCGATTATCTGCGATATTTTTTATTATAAATTATAAATACAAAAATAAATATATAAGTAAAAATTTTAAAATTATCGTCCAAAAAAACAAAATGTAAAAAAGTTGATACAGTTGAATGTTAATTTACGACAATTTATATCTGACTGTTAGTAGTTTGATAAATAATTTAGTTAATATTGAAAGCATCACCAAAGAATATATTTGTAAAAACGCAGATAAAAATTATATTATGCAAATTCCATACAACAGATGGCAGGGGATTTATAATTATGACAGAAGATAGCTGATAATTAACAAATGACACTTGAATTATATCAGATAAAAGAGGTAAATACAATAATTTCCACAATTTTTGCCAAGGCAAATGACAAACAGAATATAATAGATAACTACTATCTGATAATAAATGACAGATTATAAATCGCAAATAAGAGATGACAGATGGTTGAATAGATTGTATTTAACATATGATAGCTGAAAATTCACAAATGAAAGATGACAGCTTTCTGGTGACAGGTGGCAGGCTACCTTTAATAGATTAAATATTAACATATATGACTTATAGTATATAACAGATGACAGGTGACGTATAAGTGATGGAAGATGATAGATCACAGATAATAAATGACAAGTGGCGGATGGAAACTGACGATTGACTTAATTGTTAATATTAAAAAGCAAATGGCATATTTAACATATAATAGCTGACAGACAATACATAGTAATTGATATATTATTTTTTACTAGAAAATAAAACGATATAATAGTTACTTATTAAGCTTAAGTTCTATAATATTATATGTTTTTCATGCCGACATAAAGTGCCAAAAAATTCCTCTCAAAAAGTGGACAAAATATAAAAGATTCCGATTATAGAAGGTATCTGCTTTCTTGGCATATTGGTAAAATAAGGGTTTGAATAGAAGAACGTATTTAAATATGAATTTCCTCGCCTCAAAAACAATATGTGCGTTTAGCCTTCTGCTTTTTATTTATAAATGTAATATATTGCCAAATATACATTTATACTAAAGAAAGAAAATATGGTATTTTAGACTAATGTTAGTAAATATACAATATTATTATAATATGTTTGAAATTATTTAAAATATGTATAGCCTAAAAGGATTGAAACTACAATTATAAAATCGCCAATTTATTTTTTCCTCCCAATCGTTTTTCTTTTTCGCTTTTATTAACAAACATCGATGGGAATAATTGCACGGTAATTGTATTCGATTTTCAGTACGTACCGGTTTCTCGAGGAACGGGGGCGAAAGAGGGTGGGCCGTCGGCGAAGGAATCTCTCTTAACGGGGGAGAAACGCTTAAAAGGAGTGCAGAGTCTGAAATCGGTAATTGCGTCGCTTTGCGAAATTGAAATATCGAAACAAAAATACAAATTACTTCTCCTCGAGGGAGGAAATCGAAGGGCCATTTAAAGGGCAGCGTTATGCCTGCAATCCTTCAGTTATGGACTGGCAAGATGGGTAGAATAATTTGCGATAATTACGCAGGAATTTATTTTGATGAACGACATGAGTGCACTCGAGGGAAAAGTGGAAAGTTTTCCTTTTTTTTATGCGAACACGACGCCCGTCTACAACTTCAGTAATTAGTTACACGGTGATAATAAAAAAAGATGATGAGTCCCCACCATTTAATATGTTATGTTATATGAAAATAAAAACTGCAAGTACTTATTTAATTTTTGAAAATAGTTTTATTAAAAATTTTAACTAAGTTAAGTGAAATAGTGCACTGGAATAAAACATTAAATGCACTGTAGTAAATAAACGATCTGGTACGATGAATTAAACTAATTGCATATAACTAAAATCTCATTGTCAGTGCAGTGCGCGTCACCACAAATTATAATCAACAAAATGGCCCCGTCTGTAATTTATATAATTGAGTATTACGTTTCGAATTACACAGAATTACACGTTCCATACGGCCGATTATTATATCTGGAAACGTAATTCGATTTGGTCTACGGCAAAAAGTCGGCCTCGGGATTAGCACAGCTTCAAACGATAAACTAATAGGGAACTAATTTAATGCACATTAAGTCGTAGATAGGCCTTATATTTTCACAACAGGAATTTACGCCCGAATTCAGGATTTCCTTCTTGATTACACAATTATGTTTTTGTATGGTGTAATTGTAAATAGGTTTTTAATTGATAATAGAAGAAATAAAAACGCGGTTAAGTTCCTTTCTTCACTGTTTTTATTTAGGCACTAAATGTATATTTCGGACACTATGTGCCCATTATCAATAATTGATTAACCAATAGTTTCTAACTGAAATTAATTAATTAAATCAAATCTACAAATATTCGTATGTATCGTACAAAATGCAGACTTTATTTTATATATACAGATATAATATTTGAAATTAGATATTTATCTTACCAAATTTCATAATTGAAATTAAGGCTTTCAGTTTAATAGCTTAGTAGTAAAGTGAGCTTTTTTTAATGCTCTAAGCTGAGATTATAACTGCTTAAATTGCGGTAATATATTACTGTTGAAATATTTTTTCCAAATTATGTCATATTTACCTAGTTTTACTTATTTTATTCCCGTTTGAATATTCGATCCACTAATATTACTTTCAAAATTAAATTTAAAGTGGATATATATTAATGAACATGATGGTGGCGACCGTTCATTTGCCCTTTTTATGATATATGTATATTATAATTATTTCATTGATATGATTCGTAAACTAATATAAAAAATGGTGAAGTGGCCATCATAGTTCTTACCCTATATTTTATTCGAAAACTATGAGGTTTACGCAAAAATGTTATTATCAATAATATATTCACTTTTAAATTCTCTACAATTATTTGTAATATAAATTTCATGTAACTCCGATAGTTTATAAGCAATTGACAAAAAATATCAAAATTTTCTATTTTTTTTTTCTCGAAAGTTAAGAATTTTACGTAAAATATATTTTACATATACTATATAGGGAAAGAAAAAAATATATTACAAATTTGAAAGACGTCGATATTTGTAGTTTATTTATAAAAAATGTTTGACTAAATCGTCTGATTGAAGTCGTAGTTTGGTTTTTTCCCTGAACCACTTCAGATTATCAAAAAATATTGAAATATTAAAAAAGAAAACTGAAACAAAAATGTTTACTTTAAAGTGTGATATCAATAAAGTAAAGATTTTTGTTTAATTTTTCAAGATCTATCAGGAAGTTAACCAGTAATCAATCAAAAGAAAACATTTAAAATTTCGAAATGAAAATTGAAATATGGTTTAAAAAACCTTAAGGCAAGGAAACAACAAAATAATTGGAATATTACCATTTTTTAATTTATGTATAATTAAATATATTTTTTGTAAAAGTGAAGGTCAAATATTTTTATGTTTGTTCCTTGAATTTTATTTATACAAAATACAAAATTCAAGGAACAAACTGAAAAAATATTTGACATTTGTCAAAGAAGAAATAATCTATTTAGATTTTTTTAATTGAAAATTCGTTTAAAACAATTGAAATTTTAAGAATTATAGAAAGAAAATATAGAAACCAAATGATGGAGTTTTACAACAAAACTATATTTTATTATTTATTTTTTTAAACTTGTGGTTTATCTGTTGGACAATAAAAACATAATATTATTATTATTATAAAAAAGAAACAGGAAACAAAAAATAATTAAAATTTATTTAAACCAGTTGAAATGTTTCAAAGACGGAATAATTGATTTGGAAATTAAGACGAAAAGATGCACGAAAATAAGAGAGACAAAAACAATTGAAAATATGTTACAAAAGTTGAAATTTTGCAAAAAGTTAAGTTATTAAAAACTAAAAACAAAATTAAAAATCGTCTAAATAAATACAACTATTTAAACACTTTCAAATATATAGAGTATAAGACTACAATTGTTTTACCACACTGTGGCTTCTTCCGACGAAGAAATGAAAAATTACAAAATTTAAAAAATAAATAAACTTGTTCAAAAAAATAGACAGTTTGTCGAAAGCTAACAAAAAATAATTGGAATATTACATATTTGATTTAGAAGAAAAAAATCAAAATTTTGATAAACAATTAATTTGCTTCGTTTAGCAGATTGGCAAATGAAATTTGCCAAGAGAAAAAGTTTGGATGAAGTACTAGTAGTAGTAGTTTTTGGTTATCGATCACGTAGTCCTTCGCCCGTGTGATTTGTGTATTTTGTGTGTGTTTGAGTAAAAAAAAAGTAAAAACAAAATTACAAAAAGAAACAATAATTCAAATTTGTTAAAAAACAATTAAACATTGAAATAATTTATTTAGGAAAGAAAGAGAAAACAAATGAAAATCGCAAAATCTGCTAAAAAAACAATTGAAGTTGACAACGAAATAATCAAATTGAAGCAATTTTTGACAAATTTAGTAAATTTGATTTAAAAAATAACATATTAAAACGGATGAAAAAAAATCTGTTAGAAATAATCAAAATTTACCCAAAATGATAAACTTTTTTTAAGACTAAAAAACGAAATTTAATAATTTTTCAACACCAAAAATTACTTGAAATTTGTTAAAAGTAGTAATAGTTTATTTGGAAAATAATATGAAAAATGATAACAAAATAAAAAAAAACATTGAAAATTTGTTGTTAGGTGAACTTTCATTAGCTTAAATCAGTTGAAATGTAATTTATTAAAAACAAAAACAAAAATTACAAAATTAAAAGAAAAAACAATTTTAAATTGTTAAAAAATGACAATTTATGACAATCCAATTGGAATATTATAAAACACAAACTGAAGAATTGTTGATAATTCTTTAAAGAAAAAATAATTTATGTATTTAGGAAAAAATCAAAAGCTCTCAAACAAAAGAAATGAAATTTTCCAAGAAATAACAAAATTGATGGAATTTTACAAAAAATAAACAACTAGATTTATTATTATTATTATTAATTGAAGTTTGTTAAAACCAATTGAAAGCAAGAATAATTGATTTAGTAAAGAGAAATAAAACAAATGAAAATTGCAAAAGGAACAATTGACATTGCCAGCGAAACAAAAATTACAAATTGAAACTCATTTAAAGCAATTCAAAATTAGTAAAATAATTAATAAATAATATATCACGAAATGAAAGCCTCCACAATTAGTTATTTATTTTAAGCAGTTGAAATCTCTCAAATAATAAAAAAATGAAACACCACCGCTCGATAGCCAATGGAAAAACAAGAAGAGAAGTATAGTAATTGTCGTATTATCATATGTAACTAAATAATGATTTATTAAAAAAGATTAAAACGGACGAAAAAGAAACTATTAAAAAAATTGTATTTTTCCAAAAAAGAAGAATAACAAAATTGAATGAAATTTTAACAACAAAACAATAATATTTTTTTTAAACAATTAAAAATTCATAAATAATTGATGAAATTTGTAAGAAATTAAAAACAAAACAAATGCTGAGAGACCTACGGCTAAGAAGTGAACGAAGAAACATAATAATTATTATAATTATATACTGTAATCCTATCTACAATAAAGATGTTTTCTCTCTTTCTAAAAAAAAAAAAAACAATTGAAAATCTATAAAAATGATTTGGTGATGAATTTTTCCCAAAAATAAAATGATTAATATTCGTTAAAAGGACAGTTAAAATTTAATTTAAAATTCCCAAAGAAAAATAATTTAGTCAAAATGATTAAAAAAAGAACTGTTTAAAACAATTGCAATTTGTCAAGAAAATACTTTAAATCAAAATTAGCCAAATTCAATAACATTTCAACTAAAGTTTGTTAAAAGCAGTTCTTAAAGAAGAAATAATTAATTTAGAAAATAGGACTAAACATTGTAAGAAAATTAAAAAAAATATTTAAAATCTATAAAAATAAATTATTGAATTTTTCACAAAAAAAAAAACAATCAAAATTTGTTTAAAAAAAAATTAATTGAAATTTTTCAAATAAAAATAGTTTAGTAGAAATAATATATAATAATACGTAAATAAAATAATTGAAACTTGCCAAGAAAACATCTTTAGGACTAAATAAACACCAATTTAATTAAATTTTACAAAAACATGATGTTTTACTCATTGGAGGGTGGGATAGAAGCCACCCACCCACCCTACATATACATACAAACTGTAATTCCTTCTATGTAGGGTGGGTGGGTGGCACTAAAGATGTTTTCTCCAATGAAATTAATTACAAAACTTTTTGAGTAAAAAATAAATTAAAAAGGTAACACTTTTGAGTGAGAAAATTAGTAAAAATTTGATTCATAATGGGTGGGCAGACTCTCAATCTAAATTAGATATCACTGATTAAATTTCTAAAAATTTCTCTACCACAATTATTCTGTTGTTGTTTAGCATTCTAAAAATTAATGTATTACTACAAGTTTAAATACATATGTAGGATGGGCGGGTGTTCTCTATCCTGCCCCCTAATTTTTATAATATTAACGCCCATTTCTCAACAAGAAATTGAAGACGTACTTAAAAAGCAAATTTCTTTTTATAATCATAAATTCTATTTTATATTCTATAAAGTTTCTCTTCTTTCTTTCAAAATGTTTAACATCTTGATATTTATAAACTACAAAAACTTAGTGCTTGTGTTTAAGAGTAAATGCAAATGTTGGATGTATGTGTGTCCACTATGCTTACCCTCCGTTTTTTATAACATAAACGAATATTTCTCTAAAAAAATGACCAAAACACAATTTATCAATGAAGAAATAAATTGTATTTAATCACGAAATTTTCAGGAAAAAATACAAGTGTAGAGAAATTGAGCATTTGGTTTTATTACAATATGGTTATATTAATCTATTTATTATTACATGTATCAATATAAATACTTTTTTATCATAAAGGAATAACATTAAAATTAAAGCAGATATATGTTTTATTCATTAAAATCGGATTAGTCCTATAGAAATCTGCCTGAATAAGAAATAATAGCGCACATATGCGTGCGGAGCAATCCCTGGAGGTGTTAAGCAGATTTACTCGGGAAACAATAGATTCGCACCTTTGGCCGTGGATTTTCGCACAGGATTTCATTGACCATTGATAAATAATAAATGACGCGAAGAGATTACACGTTTTCCCACTATCCCACAACGACCCAGGATAATGTAATTTCCCAGTTATATATTTTCCGGCGTGTCCGTGTCCCTAGCAAGCGGGCGAAGTACAAGAGGGTGCCTCCCCCCGAATCTCTTCAGATTATCGATCTGGGAATCGTGCACACTTTGCACACACTTTCCACTTTTCCGCCGACGATTCTCTGCGTGCGGAAAACTTTTCCGGATTATTATTTACTCTTTTGAAGGCGTATCAATCCTGGTGTCAAGTGCAGTTCATGAGGTTGTTTGTTATTGGGTGAGCGGCAGTGGGGTGCTGTCGGTGGCCCCCACACACCACCCGCCCAGGCGGTCATTATATCGAAATTAGCCGCAATCGGGCAGCTTTATCAAAAGAAATAAATCGTACGCTCCGATCTAAATTCTCCTCAGTATTACACTTAATCTCCGTAATTCACGTTCATCAACTCAATTTTCTCTATTTAATCATTATTTAATCAGAGGGCTCCAGACGGGGATTTTAATTATAAAGCGGTCAGGATTTTATAGTCATTTATAATATATAAAATTAAGACTTCACAGAGTTATAGAGCTGTAAATAATAATGCCTGACATCAAATAAAAGAGTCCTATAGGGAAAAACAATATGAATTTCGTAGAATATTTACGACTTTCCAGAAACACATAAATTTTAATTGTCGGCGTACCGATATTACTAGTGATTTAAGCACTAATGACTATTGCATGTAAACCCCGGTAAAAGTTCGCAATCAATGCGATATTACAAAAAGCAATGCAGCTAGAGAGGAAACATACGGGTCAGTTGGGTATTGTTCCTCAAAACTCAACAACAAACTACGCAAACTTTTTAACACTTTTTTTTTCCTATCCGTATCGTCGGCGGAATTGCAAGAACAAAGTTACACTCCTAAATAACGGTTAAGGGGTCGAAGCATTTCGTTCCTTGCAATTCCCATTAGCGAGTGCATATTTTTCATAAAGCTATATTCGCAATTAGCCGCGGGGGCGGCAAAACAGCGTTGATTGATGATTCCGGGCGCACTGATATCCTTTCATTAAGGCCCCTAATTTGCGAGGGTGGGATTACGGTTCGCCGTTTTATAATAAATTTATAGTGCGATTAATTTGAGGCCGATGGAATTAGACGCGCAGAGAACTAAAATAGCTAATATGTGGTGAACGAGCATGTAACTTATTAATTGGAAATTACCCCTTCTGGCCTTTTGACGGCAGTTTAAGATTAAGGCAGGTAGCGAACATATAAAATTACCGGAAGTGGGAGCGAGATTATTGATTTCCAAGTCGTGCGATTGATCCCTAAGGCAATAACGATAACGACCCGAAACCACCTCGTTAATAAAAGGTCCCGGCGACGGCGACGACGATGAAAGCCACCGCCGCCAACCACGACAATTGTTTGTGACTACTTCAATACGCCGGTTTATTCCTATCCGCGATTCAACTAATAATTTCATTCCATAAAGGAATCCCCCGGCACAATACACTCAGCCATTGTGGGTAAAATGCACTTACTATTCAGGACACTTCAATAATTTCCTACATCATTTGCATTTTATAGTTTTAACGCAAATACAGTTTTCGATACGAATTTTCAATGTTCACACTGAGAGTTGTATATACAATATATTCCGCTTACACTCAGGCACCCAAGGGTTAATGCGATGCAACGTTTGATTGAAAAATATTTTATTTAAACAGAAAAGATAACAAATAGCTCATTTAATTACATATAATTGTGTACTACTATTTTAAAGTGCATGTCATACTTGTATTCATATTTAACTGACAATTTTAATTCCTTTATGTATGATTTTATATTTCATCCCTTTAATTGTTTTCAGAAGGCATACCATAATAATTCTAGAAACATTTTTCAATTCATCCCAAAGCCTTTGATGTCACAGACTCAGTACCTGAAGGTAAACTACCGTGGATAATTTTCATCGAAAAATCATCTTCAGCGATGAGGTCTATTTCTGGATGAATGGGTACATGGGTACTTAACAAAGAAAATTATCGAATTTGTGACGATACCAATCCACATGAGATCCAAGATTTTGGGTTTGCGATCTTATCGGTCCATATATCTTTTAAACTATATTGGGTTGCCTTTATCATCAAGGGCGAAAGCTATATTTGGCCTAAATTGAACGATATAAACACCAACGACATGTGATTCCAACAAGACGGGGCTATGTGCCACACAATTCATAACACATTGGATATTCTGCACGAGCGATTTGAGGGAATGGTTATCTCATATGGAGGTGATGTGAACTGGACACCGAGATGGTATTTAACTCTTTTAGACTGTTTCTTGTGGGGTTTTCTATAAGTCACAGGTCTGTGAGAAAAAGCCATGCTATAAGAAAATCTACGAGTTGTCGTAGGGCTTCCAGCTGGACACTGCAATTTACGATCCCACCTGAACAATCTGGAACCACAATCTAGCCCTATCTGCATATTGTATGAAGCGGAAGAGGAAACCGCGTAACATGTACTTCTAGACTGCCCCATATTATCCAACCTAAGTAAATCCATAATGGCAAAGGAATGTCTAAAGCCATCAGACATCCTAAGAGCCCTGACATTTGCCAATGACTTGGGTTGGATTGATCGTATCAAGAAATGAGGACTCAGATGGGAGGACGCACGTAGGGCCCACTGGGACCTACGTGCGGCGGAACTATCTGCCCTCCCATCGATTTATACCAGAACCAGAACCTATGCCATCGGTCAAATTCAGCCTGATATATGTGCCAGAGTCCTGAAAAAATTGAACATTTAGGATGCACACCATCCAGCGAAGCCCGGGCGAAAGCTAAGAACTAATTACGAATGCTGGTTTTAAACTACGGTTAAAACTTTTCATTTTAAGTAGAATATTTTTTTTAGATACTTCTGTGCCTTTAAACTCAGATTTTAATATAGGTCTTCTATAAAGAACAAAAGAGTCCAACAGATTTTAATTAAATGTATAGTAGTAGGTTTTTCATGTAAACATTATCAAATATGTCATTCAAGTTAGGCACGCTAGGCATTATCTGGAATTATAAAACAAAACAAAACAAATCTTGTTCAAGAATTCCGGAAAAACTCATGTTAAGAAAATTGCAAAACTGGAAGAAAAGTTTTTGAAATACTCTTAAACGCATTAATATCTCAAAGAATTCCAGTAAACAAATAAAAAAATAATTAGGCGAGAAATGGGTGTTAAGTATTATTTATTTTATCTAACATGCTAACAAAAAGATTCTAATATTATTCGTGGTAATTTTATACAAAAAATTTGATCGCATTTGGAAAGGCTTGCATTAAGAAAATAAGTGTTCATCCACTCTCACCTTCGATTCTTCTGTTGAAAGTTGCTCCATGAAGGCTCTATTGAAAATGATTCATCAAATTATTTGCATCTTTTTGTCATAAAATTTGAAGTATAGATCTTGAAGATACTGTTCTTACACTTGATTTATTAGACTTGGTAGCTGGTGATATACTTATTTGTTCATGTATTTATTTATAACTTTACAATATTCTGTTGGTACCAAACGTAAAACCATATTATAACTATAGTAATCACGAAAATTTTGCACACAAGATTTGCAAGCGGAGTAAACCCAAAACTCTCACTGCCTGCCAGAAACAAGGGTTAGAGTGGAAGATCATCGCATCTGCATGAACTACACCCAGCTTCATTTATTTATTTATTTATTATACTTTAGCTTCTTATCCAAAAAAATACATACAGATATACAAACATATTATAAAAAACATACAAAAATTTTGGATGGATGAAGCTGGGCGGAGTTCATGCAGCCGCGATGATCTTCCACTCTAACCCTTGTTAAATTTTTATATGTTTTTTTAAATAATATTTTTGTATATCTATATGTATTTTTTTTAAAAGAAGCTAAAGTATAATAAACATAAACATAAACATAAACTTTGGATGTCGGAAATCAATATTTTAGCAATTACTGACAATAAATGCGCCAGCTCAATTTAGGCAGGACTCTTTATTCACATTTTATTGTCTAATGTAACATATCAAATTTAGGTCAAATTTGTATAGAAATCTTATAATGTAGTTGTTTTATGTCACTGTGACAAAATGAAATCTGCTAGAGAATTCAAAACTGTTGGAAAATTCTAAAAGCCTGAAACAAATTCTCACAATTTTTAAGAATAAAAGAAAAATTTCTGGAAAACTGTAGGAACCTGGAAGAACAATATCTGGATAATTACAGTAGCCTCAAAGAAAATATTAAAATCTGAAAGAAATAACTAAAAAAAAATCCGATAAAACTAAGGAATATTGCAATATTTTCAAAATTTAGAAGAAAATAATGTTGATTGATGAGTTACTTGAAGATGATGCAATAAAAAATAACTGGTAATTACTTTCTCCACAGATAAAAATAAACTGTGGAGAAAGTGATTTAAAATTATTTTAAATTAGAAGAATTTGCTGAAATATTCTAAAATTCTGGAAAACAACATGCCAGAAAAATTCTAATATGCCGAAAAACCCTTGAAGCGTCGAAGGAAATTCTCATAATTTGAAATAAATGGAAGATAAATTAATAGAAAACTTAAGAAATGTAAAAAAATTTTGAGAGCTATAGCGAAGCCAAAAAACTTCTTGAAATTTAGAAAAAAAAATCTAAACGTATGAAAAAGTGAGTAAAAATTTTCATGAAAAAGAAATTCAATTTATAGAATTTCTATAAATGTGAAAAAATGTAATACTAAATTTTCCCAAATCTTGACATTATAAAAATTCTAAATTCCAAAAAATTCAATAAAGTTGAAAATTATTAAAAAATTCCGTTAAGACTGGGCAAGAAATTTTGTAGTTTGCTCAAAAATTAAAAAAAAATGAAATATTTTAAAATTTCAATAAACATGCTAGACAAAAACAAATTGCTTGTTTATTCTAAAAGCCTCAAACATTTTTTTTTGGAAACCCCTAAACCCTAAAAGGAACATTACTGGATAATTACGAAACTCTCAAAGAAAGTTCTAGTGAAATAAGAAAAAACATCTTCAATAAGATTAAGCAAAACATTCTGAAAAGAAAATCTTCTAGAAAATTGAAAATTGTTGGAAAATTCTAAAAGCCTAATTATTGCAATTCGTAAAATTTAAAGAAATTAAAAAACTCTAGGAACCTGAATGAACAATTTCTAAATAATTACCGAAACCTTTAAGAAAATATTAAAACCTGGAAGAATAAACTACAAAAAATCCGATAAAACTCAGCAAAAAAATTTATAATATTCTGGAAATTTAGTAAATATTGCTGAAATCTGACAAAAGTTTCAAAAAAAATTCTCATAATTTGAATTAAATAAAAAAATGTTTCTGGAAAACTCTAAAAACATAGCGAAAACATTTAATCTGGGCAATAGAGAAATGAAACTAAAGCTTTTGGAGAAAATTAGAAATTTAGAAGAAAAAAATCTGAAAATCTGGAAAATCCTCGTGAAATAGAAATTAACATTAAAAAAGTTCTAGATAGCTTAAAGAACACAATACTAAAAATTTGCTAAACCTAGAAAAGGATTCTAGAAAAATGAAAAAGGAATTATTGAAAAACTTCAATAATAATGTGCAAGAAATACTTTGTGTTCTCGAAAATTAAAAAAAAAAAACAAGGATGAAATATTTAAAAATCTTAATAAACATGCTCGAAAATTTCTAAACGTTCGGTAATTCTAAAACCTATAAAGAAAATTCTCATAAATTAAATATATACATTGTTTGTGTTAATTTTACTTATACACTATTTTCATTATCTTATTTGTATTGTACATATAAATCTATGTTCTCCCCTTTTTATGACATGTGTAAACTCTGTTCTAGCACGAATAAAGATTTATTATTATTATTATTATTATAAACATTAGGGGATTATTACAAAAATCTTAGAGAAAGTTTCTGGACAATTCTAGTAAACTATGAAAACAATAATAATTGGATGAAAAACTTAGGATTAAGGAAGCATTAGTGCATACTTTCTTAAAAATAAAAAAAAATGTTGAAAAATTCTAAAATTCTGAAAACGAAAGCCTGCTATGTAGGAGGATGTGTTTATTTTTGTACGATTAAATTAAACCACGTCTCGCTGACAAAAATGAAAGAAAAGTTTTAAGAAAATTCCAAGAATGGATGAATGAAAAATATCTGCATAATGTCAGAAACCCCATAGAAAATATTGAAAAATCTAAGAATAAATTACTAAAAAGCAAGAAATATTGTAATTTTCACAAAAACAAGGTTAAAAAATTCTAAAATTCTGAAAATAAACGTGCCAAAAATATTATAATATGCTGGAAGCTTCAAAGGAAATCTCATATTTTCAAATAAATGGAAAACTTGTGACCTAAAAGTATTCTAGAATATTGAAAGAAAACAATCTAAAATTCAGCAAAAGAAAGTGTCAGAATAAATTACTAAAAATTCCGGCCAGACTACGCAAGAAATATTGTAATTTTCTCGAAAACAATGTTGAAAAATTTTAAAATTTTGGAAATCAATGTGCCAGAAAAATTATAATAAGCTGGAAGCTTCAAATGAAATTCTCATATTTTGAAATAAATGGAGAAAAGTTTCTGGAAACCTTGTGACCTTAAAAAATTCTAGAATATTGAAAGAAAACAATCAAAAAATAATAAAATCAAAATTTCATCAATTTATAATTCATTTGATTATGGCGATAAAACGCCGAAACTCGAGTAGAGCTGTATTTTTTAGATTTATATAATTTGTTCTACACGTTATATTCTCGAAAATTGAACAAACAATTATGAATTATTTTAAAATTTTGAAAAGAATATGATGCAAAATTTCATACGCTTAGAAAACTTAACTAAACTAAATCAAAAATACATTGTTGAAGCTGGTGGAAAATCCTTATCATATAAAAACGAAAAAATCGAGAAATTTAAAAGAAAACATGCTAAAGAAATTTAAATCCTTCGATTGTAAAAAATTAAAGTAAAATATTTATAGTAAACTAGAAAACAAAGAGAAAATTTATTTGAAAAAAATTCAACCAGATTAAGTAAGAAATAACTACAAAACAATTTTGGATGATGCTACAACTCTAGAAAACAAATTAAATTGCTGAAAATTCTTACAATTTAAAAAGATTTTTGCAATTTTAAAAATTCAAATAAAGTTTGTGCAAAACTACTATAATTAAATAAATCTCATTTTTCTCATTCGGAAGGAAAAATTTAATAATCTGAAAAATAAACTGCAGGAAGTGATGGAAAATCTTAGTAAATAGAAACGAAATTAAAAAAACAGAAATCTGGAAGAAAATATAAATTCGGAAAAAAAAACATACTAGAAAATTGACAAAGTCATAAAGCCTTTTAAAAATAGTCGCAATATAAAAAAATAATAAAAAGTAGTTTCTGAAACAATACTTAAAAGTGCATAATAGAATCTAGGCCATGAAACAGAAGAACAAATTTATCGGAATTCATTTTATTTTATTTTATACATTACATCATGTATTATAATTTATTTCCTTCTGTGAATAAAGATGTTTTAGTAGTAGTAGAAACTAGGGAAAAATCTAAAAATTTGATGGAAAAAATAAAAATCAGAAAAAAAACTTGTTAGCAATATGGAAATAGTGACAAATTCTCAAAAATAGAAGCAAAATTTAAAAAAGTAAATTTCAGAAGAACGAAATACTAAAAGTTCTTAAATCTTGACACTAGGAAATTTTAAAGACAAGTTTCAGAATATTTCCTAAAAACTTCAATAGGAATAAGCAGGAAAACTATAAAATATTGCACAGATATTTGTGTTTACGCTCTAAGAGATTAATTTCTGAAGAATTCTAACATTTTGGATAGAACGCTTACAGAAATTACTATTTTGTAGAAAAACTAACAAAACGAAAGAAAAATCTCGCAAAAAATATGAAAGAATTGTTTGGAGTATTAATAAGAGAAAATCTTAGAAATTTGAGAGAAAAAAAAGTAAAAATGTGCAGAAGAAATGGAAGAAAATTTTTAACAATCATAATTGAAGCAAAATAAAAAAAAATATTCTAGAAGTAGAATACTTGAAGAATATAATGAATAACAAGAAACTAAAAATAAATCGGGGCATTAAGATATATGCCTTAAAATATTCAGGAGAATTGTAGAGAACTTGTAAAAATTATTGCAAGAAAACAACAAAACACACTTAAAGAATTTTGATATCCTGGATAAAACGCATACAGAAATTACAATACTTTTGGAAAACTCTAAAAGCTTGAAAGAAAATTTTCGCAATTTGAAAAGAAAATATAAAGATAACTTTGCAGACTAATTCTTGAATTATAAAGATAAATAAAAAAAAATTCTAGAAATTTGAAAGAAAAAATCTAAAAATCTGAAAAACAAACTGGTGGAATTGGTCGACAATCCTCCTATAATGGAAGCAAAATTTCAAGAAATTTTTTAAGTAGAATTCTTAAAGAAAATAGACTAAATATTCGTAAATATAAATAGTAGAAAGAATGCAAAAATTCTCAAAATTGAGAAGAATAATAATAAAAAAATTTCAATTGGTGTAAAATTCTTGGAAGCTAAAACATTGGTGAAAAATTTTAGAATTGTAAAAAAGTTGCTAAAAACTTTCGTAATGCTGAATGAAAATTCTGACATTAAAAAATATTTAAGAAACTTAAAAACTTGAAAAAAATCTAGATAATTAATTATAGGGAAAATTCTAGAAGTTTAAACGAAGAAAATTATAAATCTTGAAAATTAACATTCATAGATCCTCGCAAATAGAAGCAATTGTCTCTATAAATTCTGAAAATTTAATAGAGAGAATCATGAAGTTTTTAAATTGAAAATTGAAAGAAAGCTTCTGGAGTTAAAAAAATATTTGAAACTTTCAGAAAGAGTAATCAAATTATGATGTCATTTTCTCGAAAACTAAGAAGTAAAACTAAGATTTCTTGAAGAAAATAGACTGAATACTATTAAATCTCAATAGTAGAAAGAATGAAAGAATTCTCAAAATTGAGAAATATGATAATTAAAAAATTTCAATAAGTGTAAGATTCTTAAAAACTAAAATTTTGGTGAAAAATTTTAGAATTGTAAAAAAGTTGCTAAAATCTTTCCTAGTGCCGACTTGAAAAAAATCTAGATAATTAATTATAAGAAAAACTCCAGTCGCTTAAATGAACAAAATTAAAATTCTTGAAAATTAACTGCTGGAAGTATTTGTAGGTCCTTGCAAATAGAAGCAATTTTTTTTATAAGTTCTGAAAATTTGAAACAGAGTATCTTTAAATTATTAAATTGAAAATTAAAAGTTTCTGGACTTAATAAAATTATTTGAAACTTTTAAAAAGAGTAATAAAACCATAATGTAAATTTCTCAAAAACTAAGAACAAGATAAAATTCTGGATAATTATAGAGATCTCAAAGAAAATTCTGGAAATTTTGTAGCAAATAAAGGATAGAAAATAGAAGATAGATTTTTAAAAATCTAGAAATCTAAAGAAGAAATACTAATCAAAACTAAAGGAAAGTTTATAGCTGATTCTAGAAACGAGAAATGTTAAGATGTCGTGGATTTAAAAAAAAATCTAGAAATCTATAACGAAACATTCTAATGAAGAGAAGAAACATTCAGTTTATTCTAATAAACAATGAATGTTAAGTTGTCTTATTAAAAGATGAAGTGTACCATAATTTCCAATGGTCGCTACAATCATTTTCATAATTTCCAGATTTTATTTACCAATATTACTAATTGAGATCTGAAAAGATTTTAAACTATTCATGTGAGTGTATTGGTAACTCAAGTGAAATGGAGAATATGTCTAATGGCCTAATTTTTTGTTCTTAATAGGTGCACTTATATGCTCAAGAAAATTAGGTTCTTTAGATAAAAGAGACTGTAAGTAAGTGTCTTGTTCAAAAAGCAACTGATGTTTCTAGAAATCAAAATCAATACTCGTGTTGAATGTTGGAGCTCCTTAAACTCACATATGATTTTTTATACCAATTGATTTAATGGAACTAAAAATGGTGGAGGTGCCAAATATTAAAACAAATTTTTATTAATTTTATTAATAATGGAATTGCAAATAACTGTTAATTAGCGTTGATTATTTATTTATTTATTATAAATTAATCATATAATTTATTAGCAATACTTTAATTTAACAATTTTTTTAATTTTTCGTCTTTACTTCAACTATAAAAGTTATTATGTGATACCATACATATTACAATTTAAAAGTTTATGAATGTTTGCAAATACAAGTAATTGAAAAATCTAAAGAGTTATTAATTAGCATTTGGCTGTGTATTGGTAACTCAAACTTAAAGAGAATATGCTTAAAAGCTCCATATTTTCCTTAGAAAAAGGTGCACTTAAACTAACAAGAGAATTAGTTTTTTTTTTATAAAACAATTAAATGAATTTTATATCTATACTGTTGGAAATGTTGATAGATTTTTAGAAATAAAAGTCAATATTGGCAATGCAGTGTGTTTGAGCACATTATTTAATCCTTATATTATTATTTTAAGGTAAGTAACTTAAGAACACTAATAATGTTCGAGGTGCTCAAACTTAATCTACTGTTTTCCTTTATTTATTATATTGAATTAACGAATCGACAAATATAAAGATAACTAGTGTAAGCAAAGTTTTAATTTGATTTGATGTTAATAATTATCGCTTAATAAGTTATTTGCTAAATGACCACAGTACATCGCTTTGCCGGAGGATCGGCTTCGTCGGCAAAGTCTATTCGGTACATTGTTAATTAGTCCTGGGAGTTGTGTAACGGGAATAATTATATTTCAGCATATTTAGGGATGCGAATATTAATTTCACGCCAAATGGAATTATTAGTGTTATATGGAAACAATCGAAGCTTTTAATTAAAAACATCGACTGATCCCCATCATGATACATTTTACCCGAGGTCGTATATTGACCGGAAATGACGTTTTCCCGGTTCCGTTCTCTAGTGAAAATAAGTTTTTATTAGTAATCTAAAAAGGCGGACAGAATTTAATATTTAATTAGGAGACGCCAGTTGGTGTGTTGGTGATTGAAGTCGACCGCGACAGCAGAATTTCCATTTTCTGTTGGACGGAAAGCGGGGCAAAAAATTTTAAGTTCATTAGCACTCCACTCTTCAAGTCTTGGCGTCTTAATCGATGTAGTGGCATTAAGTGGGAATTGATTAATTAATCCGCTCTGATTCCAATATCCTTTCGCCTTACTATAATTGACGAGTTGTTGGAAATAGGGAATAAATATTCAATTGTGTTGTGTATTGGCATTATAAAATCAAATAAATTATTAAATTAAATACCTCGAAAGTAAAATAGTTGTTTTACGTTGGTAGAAAATTGAACCGTATGGTAATAATAGATGACATTGTACATATAAAATTTTTATTGTCGTTGCTTAAAGGAATACGTCTAACGTCTTAAACAAAATATCAAAAGGTAATAACAGTACCATTAAATTTAAGTAGATATCACACTCCGGCTAATGCCTATAGAATATAAATCGTAATGTGTGTATGTATAGAGTACATCTGCAAAAGTTTGCGGCAGTAAATATTGCACATTATACGAGTTTATGCTTTCGTGGGCGCACTATCTGAGCGCAAAAAGTTTGCCACTTTGCCGCACCAAATTACATTCTTCGGGGATAATAAAGTGCCTCTATCATGCCTCAACTACAACATGTTATCACCGGAGTTTCCACTTAATTTATGAAGATTGAATTTTGCTTCGCCATCTATTACCATTAGCACGTGATACCCGGTCCCCACTTTTATGTCCTCGCAATGTAACATAATGCAAAATCTCACTTGTTTGTGTCGCCGTCTCTTCATTATATTTGCCTCGTCCCTCCTCCGGTGAAGCCGTCTACTTACAAATTTTCGCGTCAGTCAAAGTTGTAAAAAATAAAAATTGTGAACGTGAGGACGTGTATCATATTACACACTCTGACTTCTTTTATGTTGCTATATAAATGTAGAAAGTTACATAGTACACACACACACACTCGCACACACACATTTATATATAGCTTTAAGTCATATAATAAAAGCATATAAAATTAAATGTATATTTCTTTTTTAAATCACACCGACTAATCTTCTCATAAAAAATTGTCCATATGAAGAGGTTTCTTTGTGTTAAAAATATAGCTCTATTCATAATTGACTCATATGCATTAAAAATGATCAGAAACCTTCACGAAATAAGTTTGAAATCATTCAACCCAAGACTTCGAGGTTTTATCTGCTAGTAAAAATTTGCAAAATTTAATGCTCCGTCCCAATTGGCAGAACGTGTGTAAAATTCCATATTCATTTCGAACATAGTTTTATCACTTAATGCAATTCCGTTAAGAAATTAAAACGCAGAAGTTCATAACGATTTACATGAATCCTCTATCCAATGTTCTTGACGTTTCTTGCGCTTGCGTAAAGCTTTTATATTATTGCCTTTAGCGAATTGTCAACTACGGTCAAATTTTTAAACATACTACTAAATTCTGTATCGGCTCAAAACAGTTATCAGTAAAGTGCTATAACTAAATTGTTTAGCCAAGCCTTTAGAAATTTTAGGGAGTCGGTCTGCTATATTCTGCATGCATAACTCCCTTAACTGAATCAAATTTTCTGAGAATTATAGTGAAAAATCCTTATGAAAGCGGAATCCTGCTGCAGAAATGTTTGTTGAAATAATATTTCTCTGATCATTCATCTATGTACCTAAATGGCCATCCACTGTCCCCTTTAAAGAGATTTTTTGCCCAAAATATATTATCTAGCAGTTAATGGGGACATCTGCACTTGGAACTGTTTTACTATTGTGTTTTATTCGACAGAAGGGTCTCTTGAGCTAAATTTCCCTTTGGTCTCTATTTTGATGGAAACGAAAAGACTTCTAGTAGTCTAGTAATTATTATCTAGTTTAGATAGTCTAATCTTCAGGATAGCTTTGAACTAACTAAATTCTTCATTCGATCTTATAAAAGTGTTTTTAATCATTATTTCTTGAATTAACATACATTTATATAGGCTACCTTTTGGAGAGAGTATTCCCTCGTTACTAGATAGTAGATGTTCCTCTGTAATTAAGAGATAATGTTCACTTATAATATTCAATTGAACACTTCCTAAAATATGATTAATAACTGTTATGTACTCCCAAATTTATTTCGTATGAGGAGAGCAGTTTATATTTCAGTCTGGTCATGGATTTACTTTATTTTTTAGGCAAACAAATTTTAAATTACAAGCAAGCAATAGTTTTTAACTCATGAAAAAATTTACTGAAGTGTGTTGGATTGTCTCATGTATCTATCACATCGATAGGCAGACAAACAGATAAAGATGTGATCCCAGCCTCTTTGATGATAAATGATTACCTCGAAAAATCATGATTGGAAATTTATTACATTGCGGAGGTAAAGTTGTCTCCATCTGGATAATTTTAAGAATTACTTGACCAAAAAAATCAAATCATTGCAAACCACACCTGGTGGCAAACCAAATGAAGTGAAAATCTTGATCCCACTCTCTTTGATGATTAGCGATTATCTTACTCAAAAACGGTTAGTGGTTCTCTTTATCTACCATTCAACCGCATTGCTAATGTAAAATTATCTTCAACTATATAATGTTTCTACTGAATAAAGTGAATAGTGAAGCTAAATCTATGGGTATTAAAATCAACGTCGAAAAAAACAAAGATAATGGTAAAAACAAAAAGCAAACTTTCTCCAACAAACGTAATATTGGAACATGTTAGAATCCAGCCAGTCGCAAAGTTTAAATATATAAGTTGTTGGCTAAACGAGACCATGGATCCTGGAAAAGAACTAAAATATAGAATTGATGTTGCAAGACAGGGCTTTTTGAAAATGACAAAACTATTAATCAGTAAAATCCTATATTTGAGATTCCAATTGGTGGAATGCTTCATATGGTCTTGCTGTTATATGGCATGGAAGCCTAGACGTTAAAAACATCAACTGTAAATAAGATAGAGGTCTTCGAAATGTAGATGCTGCGTCGTATGCCAAAAATATCATGTATCGAATGAAGTAGTCCTTTGAAGTGTGCTTAGAGCGGGAACTCCTACTCAATATCAAAAAACAACTTATCATGGTCATGCAATGAACGCATGAACGCTACAAACTGCTACGTCTGATAATCCATGGTAAGTTTGAAGGAAGGAGAGACATTGGAAGGAAAAAAATGTCGTGACTTCGAAACATTGTAAAGTGAACAGGGATGTGGTTTGAAGATCTGATGAGAACAACAACAGATAGGAAATAATGTGCTAAAATAGTCGCCAACCTTCGCTAGGAGAAGCACCTACAGAAGAAGAAGATAATTTTAAGTATTCTTCATATCTAATGAAAAATTAAACTTAAAGCTTCTTCCTTATTCATTCTCCTACCTGGTCATAGATACAAAACTTGTTCTTTAGTCCATTTTGTCACCTGGTCATGAATTTAGTCTATCTTGAATAGAGAGAAATTTTAAATTGTAAAGAACCCATAGTTATAGGCTATTACCTTCGATAAATAACGATTAATCTATTCATTCACCATACAATAGCATTGTAGATGTAAAGTTTTCTTCATCTGGATAAGTTGAAAAATTCTTCATATCAGGTAAAAAATCAGATCTAAAGCTTTTTATTTTAGTGATTCTGCTACCTGGTCATGGATTCAAAACATTTTTTTTGATCATTTTGTTACCTGGTCACGGATTTAGTCTATTTTACCTGCAGCCAAATTTCAAATCTCAAGTAAGCCACAGTTATAGGCAAACAAACTGAGGCGAAAATGTTGATGCTACTTTCTATGATGGTACATAATTACATTCGACAAATTACGATTAGTTGTTCTATTCATCTACCATGCATCCGTAGTTTAAATAAAAAGTTATCTTTAACTAGATTATTTTAAGAATTCATATTAAAAAGTAAAATTCAAAACTTCTTCTTTAGTCATTCTGCTACCTTATCATGGATTCAGAACTTCTTCTTTGGTCCTTTTGTTACCTAGTTCTGGATTTGGTCTATATAACTCAGAACTAAATTTTATATCACCAGCAAACCAACAATTATAAGCAAACAAAACGAGGTAATAAACTCTCTCCCACTCTCTTTGATGATTCAAATCATAAGCAAGCCACAGTTCACAATCCATGATAATGCTGGTTGAAGTGCGACCAACTATCTTATGTAGTAATAAATATATGCAAATAAAAAGAGGTAAAAAACTCGATCCCACTGACTTTGATGTTAGACGATAACCTTCGACAAATAATTTGAAACACACAAATATTCACTAGAATTTAATGAAACAAATAACAATCTATTTTCTTCACTGGTTTATTTAAAACTCTAAAACTAAACTAGTTTAGTACGGCTATTAAAAGTATCCACTTAGTGGCCGAAATGTACATTTAGCATTTAGCAATTCTCGTGATATTTTTGGTATGGACTCAAGCATACTGAAAGGAATAGCTGATGTAATTATTTACCCTTTATATAAACTCATAAGTCTATATTTTACATAATATTTTCCCTGACTGCTTCAAAAGAGCTTCTGTAACACCAATTTTTAAAAAGAGATGTAATTATGTGCCAATCTCGCTTTTGCCTGCAATTGCTAAAGTTTTGGATAGACTGTTTTTCTAGCAATTATTTGAGTTTTTAATAGAACAAGATGTACTATTAAACCGGCAATACGGTTTTCGGGGAGAAGGGAGATCGAAGACCGACGCAATCGTAGCTTTTACGGAATAGATATATGAGGGTTATGAAATGGACTTAACCAAGGCCTTCAACTGGGTCTCTCATGAGGTCCTTCTGCGGAAACTATATTGTCACAAATTTATTACCATGTGCGTTTCGTATGTTAAATTCATATCTTAACAATCGGTAACAAAGGGTTAAATTTAAAGATTCCATGTAAAATCGAACTTAATCTCTACCACGGGGTATCTCAAGGTTCGATTCTTGGTCCAATACTTATTTTAATATATATTAACAATCTACCAGCTCAATATCTGAATTGTTCATTTATTTTATTTGCTGATGACACAACATAGAGTCAATTTACAGTTCTTACAGTTATCGAATGGTTTATTCCAAATAGATTAGTAGTATATCCAGATCCAGTGGAAAACAGTGATGTGAAAGTCCATCTTGATACCGAATTAACCTGAAAAAAAAAATTGTCAAGAAAACTTTCCCGCTCTATGATTTTTGCTTGACATCGGCTTACTTTGCACTGGTTAAGAGTCATTTATCATAATCTATTTTGGCATTTGGCATGGGGTCATTCCAGCATAATCACTAGATTATTTTCTCCACAGCGCAGAACTATTAGAATTGTGGATGACGTTAAATATAGAATACTGCAGAAACTCCTCTATTGAACTGAAGATACTCACATTACCTTGTCTTCATATTTTAGAATAATCTAGCATGCACAATTAAGAAAATGGAACGATGCAAGGATTGCTATTGAAAATGTCCACTCAGTGGATGTAATACCCCGTCTAAACCAATTCATTTGGTAAAGTTGATGGGCTATAGAATGGCTCTATAATATCCTTGCTCTTCGTCTTCGTCAATGGTAGTCTTACCGTCAGTCCAAAATTCGAACAATTTTAGTAGTTATTTTACGATGAAGGATAATGGTCTAGTATTAAAAACAACTTTGAATTTTATGATCAATTCCTTTAATTTTCCTTATCAACTGTTCTAATTATGTATATATTTTTCGTTTTCTATTAGCTGCTGTAATCCTTTTCAGAATAAATGGATTTGGCAAAGAAAATCCTTGCAGCGTTCCTTTTTTTAATTCTGCACAATATTAGGTGTTATTTATTATTCTAACTAGTATACTCCCATTAGTTTACATAAGGATTTATCTATGACTATTCCTTGTGTTCAATCCCAGGCAAAATTTGTAACTTTGATGGCTGAAGCTTAGGTAAATTCTGAAAAAATTATTAACACCCCTGATCTGTCCTTAAGATTCTAATCTTTAGTTTTGTTGCATTTCCAATAAAGCTCTACATTCAAAGAAGTTGATTTTTTTATTTTAAATTCTAAACATTTGTTAAAGACGAATTTAATCAAATAAAACTTATTTAAGAAATTGTAACCATATTATGGTTGTGTTGCATTTACCTAGGTAACCTTAATGACATATTTTAACATATCGAGTATTTATAAATGAATATCGGGGTTTTAACGCTTTGTAATATTTATTAGGTAAAACTTCTTTTCTAACAATTAGGGAGACAGTCATAATTATATGATATATATTATAATTAAAAATGGCGACCGATGCAAACGGTGGTGATTTTACAAGTGCGAAAGTGAAGGCAAAATAATAAAATGAATTGTATTTGTGGTTTTGTGGCAAAGTCGGGAATATCGTGCGTAATATGAGGAACACTTGAGAACACTTTACCATACAAGTTGTATGCGTAAAGTAAAATTATGCTGTGGTGCTAACTTATCACTAACATGATGATAGATCAGTCCGAAGAGAACTTAAAGTTCGAAATGTAAGCCTACGTAAATTTAAAAGATTTGGTAAGTGAGTTGAAGTTAAATCTGATAGCAAAAATACGCTCACAAGAAGAATAAAATAAAAGACTGGGCCAGAAGATTATAGTTTTACCTTCAATTAATATAAACAGCAGCGAGACGACAATATTAATACCAACTGCAATTCCATATGGACGTAGAAGAAATCAACACAAAGACGTCGAGCCTTGGTCAAAAATAATAACAGCCAAATTGTCTCGGAAGGAAATAATGCCACGGGCACAGAGAAAATAAATGGATTACAGTAGAAACAAAAATAAGAAAAGGATGATTCAAAACACAACAGTCGGCTCGAAGTGTAAGCATAGCTCGGCCAAAATATACTTGGATTTACATTAGAATTTGCCTAAAAACTGTGATTACGCAAACTATTATTGACCACCTCAAGGAATGACTCTCACTCATTTCGATTAGGGAGATATTCGAATTGGATACAATAGGTGTAAATAAATTGTTTAAACAGGAACAGCTTTGAGCATATCAATAAATTAATGTCAACTTCTCCAATAGATTTTTCCACCTTTCTCACCATATCGATATTCCACCTTTATACGAAAGTTTCAGAGGGACCACCTCATAATAAGGCCCATCGCAGAAGAAGGCTAATTGGAGTTATATCATCTATTACTAAACACTTACTTACTATAACTATGGATATCGTAGAAAAATCTTTCTTAAAATGTTTTCCATTAAAAAATAACGTGTACATATGACAAAAATGTAGTCTGGTATAATAATGAACTAAAACAAATGCGCAATCCCAGTCATTAATTAAAGTAGTTTGTTTCAGATCAAGTGAACTAAAGTCAGTATTTAAGAAATACAAGAAGCAGTACATTGCTCAATTCAAGAAAAAATGCAAAGGCAATCTATATTTACCAATCATCTAATAAACCAAAATATTAAGGGCATTAATCATCATTACTTCACAGGGTATGCATAAAAAAACGATTTCTTAAATTGGCTCAACTCCAATAAAATTTCCTTGAATACACAATAAACTGTCAGTCTAGCTTTTTCTCTAAATTTCGATAATTCAGAAAATGGTTCCAACAAGTTTCTTGGGCTTATACTGGACACTGGAATAAACTGGAATAGAATTGTTCCAAAACCTCAGTCGAAGAAAATTTTTACTCAGTCAGTTAAATAATTCATTGTCTCAATGTGACGTTATTGCTACTTTCCATGCTCTTTTACAATCGCACCTTAGCTACTGTATAATGATATGGTGCTAGATATTTAGATTGCAACTCCGATCCATTCGAATATTTACATGTATAGAATATAGGGATCAATGTCAAGAATATTTCAAAACATTCTAGCTTTACAAAGCCTCTTCATGTTAGAATGTGTACTGTATGTTTATAAAACATTGAATTAAATGTATTACATGGCCAGATCCACCACTATGATACTAGAAATCGTGAGATAATTTATCCTGAACGTGCACGTCTCTTATGATGTACTAATATTGTTTACTTTTACGGCCTCAAATTGTTTAATGCTCAACCACAGGCCGTTAAAATTATTCCCTTCAGAAAACTTAAAAATATAGTGCAATCTTATCTAATACATAAAGCATTTTTATAGGTGGTTATTTTTTTGTATAATACTATTTACGTTGACATTATATCTCAATCTCAATATCTTAAAATGTATTAAATATGATTTTAAGTTTTATATAAGAGGAACTACGAAGTGTTAAAACCCCGATGTTCATATAAAAACACCCGGTATTATGTTGCACTGATGAGGTGTAATAGTTATTTATGTACCTAGTCAGTAAAGTGATACTTTATTGAACGAGTCTGAGATTATGATTCGAGTGAGCGAAGCGAACGAGGCGAGTAACAGACGAGTTCAATAAAGACACTTTACTGACGTGGTGCATACAAACTTTTTTCGCCAACCGTAAACATTTATAATTAAAAAAAAAATAATAAATGAAACGTAAACATTCATATCAAATTTGTTTTGAAAATTTTGCATAAATTACCTTCATCATCAAGTAGATTTCATCCGGTGCACTTGGTAAAAATCTTCCTTTTTGTTTTCTTCCATTATTTTTTAATAAATAATTCTCGATTAAATTTTCACTGTTGGAGCTGAGACAGCGAGACGCACGATTTCTGTCAATGTCATATAGTCATGGCTATGTCGATAAACATTTGCGGCAGGTAAAATACTTTATTTTACAGTTTTGCGGCAGGTAAAGTACTTTACCTGACGCAAATTTTACAGTTAAATAAAGTGTTTTTTTACTTCCGGAAATCACTATGGTAATGCATGGTTTTACTGACGTTTGGCGATAATAATTATTTATGTACCAAGTCAGTAAAATAAGACTTTATCGAACGAGTCTGAGGTTATGAGACGAGCGAGCGGAGCGAGCGAGGTGAATAAAGACGAGTTCGATAAAGATATTTTACTGACGTGGTGCATACAAAATTTTATCGCCAATCTTAAAAATAAATGAAAAAGTATAGGATTTTTTATTTAAATTAAAAAAAAAACAGAAAATATGTATTATTATTTAAACAAACACTACGAATTAATCAAGATATTAAACCACTCTATTTGTTGTATATGTTGAAATTGATGGTGCATCCTGTGGCAATATTTAAATTTATTCCTGATGTTGACCCATCAACGGAAAAATTTTGTGGAATATTATTTAAAAGGGTATTTTCATCTTTATGCAATTCGGTGTTATTAATAAGAAAATGAATATTTTCATTTTGATGTAAAGTTGTGGCAGTGTTGTCATTGATATCAAAACGGTGCGCAATTTGATCACCACCCAAAATCGTTTTTGCAATCTTCGTTTTGTTCAATATTGATTCCTCAACATAGGACTCAGCAACGGATCCACTCTTCCACCCTCCATGACGTTTCAAATTTTCTTTGCTGCCCCCTGCATTAGCAAACAAAGTAGCAGACGACCTCCGAAAACAATGACCAGTATATTCTGACGGATTTGGCAAATTTAAATAGTTCGCAATTTTACATGGTATGTTTCCAAAAGTGTGGATACCCACAGGCTGCACTGTGCATTTACTTTTTCTATATGTAATAAAAAATCTATCATGTTTGGTCTGTGCGGGACGAAGTTTGGCATATTTTTTATATAACTCAATCGGTTTAACGTGTCCTTCGAACTCTGATGTTACGACAAATACTCTTGGTTTATTAGTTTTCGTGTGTCTTATATGCACAATCAATACAGTATCCTTGTCTTCTATATCATCAACTTTAAGATTTACTAATTCATTATTACGGCAGGCTCCAGCAACGCCAAAAATAACACAAATCTAAAATAATATCTACATTAATAACAAATATGCTTCGATAATTGATTACTATCTTACCTTCATCATTAAATATATTTCATTTGGTGCATTCAATAGAAACTGTATTATTTCTTCTTGTGTGAGAACTTTCGATTTTTTTGGCGTATAATTTTTTGATTTCTGTTTTAAAAACGCCGTAAGTTTCTTATATTGGCTTATATCAACGTCGTTTTTTACCGAAAGAGATGCTTTTAACATAGAATAATATGACCATAATGTTGCTGCTTTATATTCCTTGGATTTTTCAGAAAAATATGTCAAGAGAACGTTTTCGCTAATTTTTTTAATGTTATTTCTGTCACACCAACTTGTGAATAAATCGTGTTGACGATTATAAATATGTCTAGACTTATTTGGAAGAATTTCGAGCGTTGTTTCTATCGCTCTTACGCGTATTTCTGGTGGAGTACATGGTATTTCAAACTCTTCACTACTCATGTTTTTTTTTGACAACTAAACTGACAGGATTCGACCTCCTTAGATTTTGTTAGTATTGTCCCATAATGTTACTTGTTGAAAGTAGTAAAATAATGGGACGGTTTAGTGCCGCAAATGGCGATAATAATAGATGTATTTAGTGCCGATTGGCGATAAACATATTTTACAGTCCTTTTGTATATCTAGTCATATATGATATTATAATGTCAATGTGACAAATAACTTCATTTGTGTTTCATTAGCAGTTAAATAGGTGTTTGGAATCGACGTTAATAACTAGAAAGAACTATGAATAAAATTGATTGCACACAGATATGGTAATAAGTTAAGTACACTTAGACTCTTCTCATAACAGATTTTGCAGTATTGATAAAGTACCTTTCGTAGGTAATATCTTTATAATTTAAAGAATTACGCTGGTTTGTGCTAGTTCGTAGGATGCAAATAAAAAACTGATGATTTTATACTTGCCGCCTAAAAACTAGTTCAAATCATTGTAATCCATTAAATTATAATAAGATATTGAATTGACGAAGCGGATACATGATGAAACTCCATAACAAATTGAAATAAAACAACACAGTTGGGAGGGTTTCACATTTATTGTTGAACACTGCAACATGTTTCGCCACAAAAATGTGAAACCCTCCCAACGGTGTTGTTTTATTTCAAATTATAATAATATAATATAATCTAAGGTAAATATAAATATTTCGATATACAAATAATAACGTGTTGGTCTGACCCTACAATTGAATATTGAACGATAAACAGTATTTCTGTATTGGTATACTCTTTATTCATGTTATGTAATAAGCTTAGTTTTCACGGCTATATACGTAGAGAAACTTAGATTTGTTAGTTGTAGAGTATAAGAGTAAAATATAGCACATTCCAAATGAAAAAAAACCGGCCCAGAAAAATTGTTGAAATTGGCAAATAAATACACTTTTCTTTCTAGCACTCGAGATTTGTCATCTGGTGATTTCCGCCCGCTTGTGCCATTGAAAAAGTACTTGACGCCGGCAAAGAATTGGGGGAGGAACGAATAATGAGGTAAGGGGCAGTCCCTCAACTTTTGTTGACTGATTCTCGAGCCTTTGCCCTGATAGATTGTTTCAAACGGGGGCAAATATTTACATATCCCAAATCAAATTTCTATACATTTTCACCTACTATAAGTTCTAAATCCAATGGAAAAAAATATCAATTGCACTATATTAGCACATGCTACTGAAATAAGCAATTCTCACCATTGCGATTATATAAAGTGTAAATCTGCATTTTTACAACAAATTATTTTTGGACACTGCAGGCAATTATATATACACAAGCATCTTTATTAGGACAAAGTAATACATAGTAACAATAACAATCAATATGAAAACAAATAAATGGTATTAGTCCGTCTGGGCTATAGACCTGCGGTTTTTCTGCCTCGGGAAATTATTTATGAATAATTAAATAAAGCTATTTATAGACCATCAACGAAATTTAATTAAAATATTTTCCAATAGAATAATTAGATTCATTCATGCGAGAATCATTTATTTATTTAATAAGTTGTAAAATTAATTTTAATTTTAATCAAATATTTTATATTATTAATTTTTAATAAAAGCCACCTACAACTTTATGATTATATTTACAGCTCAATTTTAAATATCTAGTGAAATTCATAAATATTTACATTTTGATTTAATTGTCGAGATTTTAACAGCGGTAACTTTCGAGGCAATTTATTATTAATTAATGGACCGTGAGTTATTTGCAGTTGTTATTTATTGAATCAGGGTCGGGCCTTTTATGTGCACATTCATGCGGCATGACCAATCTCCCCGAAACTTATTTTACGTCCGTTTTATTGCCGCAAAAAAAATCGCAAAGGCTCGACGCTTCATTCCGTAAATGTTTCAGGGTCCCCGTTGGCTTATTATGTTAAAAGTGTAGGGGATGCGTGAAAAAGACAGCGCCACGGACGTCGCCCAGATGAAATAAAACATAAGTAGTTTCATAAGGTTAAATTACATTTTCACGTCGTTAGTTCTTTGGGTTTATGTTGAAAGTGTGGGCTTTAAGTGTTATTATTTTTTTGACGGAGTATTCTTAATAGATGAATTTAATTATATGTTAAAAGCTGATTGAAATAAATATATATATCAAAGCCAGATTATTCACTCAATAAACTCGTATTAAATATTGTAAGGACATATATTACGTGGTAATGATCACCACCATTCTCTTAATTTAAACCTTCACCGACTTTTAAACATTTTTGAAAGGGCGTAATTGTAGATCCAGAATATTACCATGTTTATCACGAATGATATATTGTATTAAATGTGCAGATGACTTTTACTTCAGTAGAATCAAATGACCTTAACTTGACTCATACTCAAAACCAAAGGTACAGAAAAATTATTAAATGACGTTGGTTATTAGTTAATTTTCTACAACCTAAAGGACTTTAATACATTTTTATTAAATGACGTTGGAATATGTTTGTAACTTTTAAAATTTCTTAATCTTGAGCAAATTCCAGTTACCTGATACAAAGTTGCGAAATTCACAAAAAATACCAACTTATTAAAAAATTTCACGAATAAAAGTAACTCTATGTCATATTTATCACAGAAGACTTTATTTTAAAATGAAACTGGAAAATAATAAGGTGGATAAAGTGAATCGTTTCTTACAATATTTACCTCCAATGTTAATATGATCCTCATCTTAAAATTAATGTGAGTATGTTAATCAAATATGTAAAATGCACTTTTAATTACGTATACACAGGATATGATTATTAATGTGCAAATCGTGCAGTAAGTTCTGCACTTGGAAGGAACATAATTAGGTGGTCAACTATTTGGAGGGTAAGTTTATTAGTGCTTCTCAGCCCAAAAGCAGGACCGTTTGCACACAGTTATTCATTTAGACATAAAATTAATTGATGAGGCTACTATTTGTTAAAACTTTATCATCAACTTTAAATTCAATAAATATTTCTTTTTCAAAGACTCAAGAAAATGCTGGATTGATGAGGCTGTTATTTGTTGAAACTCCATATCACGTAATAAAATACTGACACCGTATATGGTTTGAAAAATGTTTTTATTTCTTCAAAAATCTTTCACCTCACACTGATTTCGTCAGGTGAGATAATGGTTGTTCGGTCAAACTGTTTACCTTTCTTGGCCTGAAAAAGCCACATTATGGAGAAAAACGTCTGAGCATTCAAAGTTTCTTTATCGTTAAAAAAGTATTGTTGAGTTAAAAACATATAAAATAGTCTGTTTAATTTTGTCTCATATGAAAACAAAATGTACCCAATATAACTAACTAATAACGCCCGCAATTTATTTTAGATCAAATATCTTAGCACTAAATATATACTAAAGCTAATGGAGAAAACTAATGGAGAAGATAAGAAGAGAAGATAAGATAGGATAAAAAGATAGTTATATTTTCATATTTTATAAACCTGTAGGAAGGGAATTTTTTAAAATTCTTTTGAATTTAAATTTTAAAGTTCGTGGCGTATATTATTTTTATTATTATTAAAGGCGTTAGATACATTTTTATGTATTGACATAATATTCATGTTTTTTTGGGGTTTACAGGACTTTTCCTTTTCTAGGTTTTTTGGGTAATGATTCTCGGATGTATTAGTCATTTTATTTTCATTCTTTGAATTAAACAATAGTTAACATTTTTAATTTGGGATATATTTAAATACAAAGAAATTTAATTTAATTTTTTATTTGTAGATAAGTCTATTGTATATTTTATGATTCTATGATTTAAAATTTTGCGTACGCTGGAGCTTCGCTATTAAAGTGGCTACTCTAAAAGGTAAGCTGTGGCTTTATCATCATTATGTATAGCCTTAATCTATTTTCACCAATACGGTTGATTTCTTGTTGATGGGCCACAGATTAACCAACGAAGCTTTAGCTTTTTTAATCTGGTAAGCAATCTTCCTGGACCAGAAGGGGTGCTGGTCGATGATTACGCCGAGATGTTGCCTTTATTTCTATTTTATCGATATTCGTATGGTCTGCTAAAATATACGGATGCACTCTTATTAGCATTGACGTCAAGTCGCAATTGAGTCGTCTACTTCTCGTAGGTATCGAGAACAGCTTGAAGAGTTTTCAGTGGCACCTCCTCTACTGAATACGTATTGTGCGATAATTGGTGATTGGTAGACATGGCGGTCCAGAAACCGGTTTGCGAATCGGGAATGGTTCTGTGGTCTTCAAGGAAATGTTTTCGATTAGTTTGCTTAACATGCTGAGCAAGCTAATGAAACGACAACTCGATGGAAGGAGATATTATTTATCTCCCCTGAGAAGACTGATCACGATAGGTAGCTTCCATGTCGAGGCGGCCTTTTCGATGTTAAAGAGCATTTGTCATTTTTTAGCCATCGCAGTAAAGATACCGTAAATACTCAGAGCGTTTGGTATTTCGAGCTGCTTAATGAGCTCGCTTAGCTCTTTGGAAGTAGCCGGTTGACAGGTCCACCTCCGATTGTTGGAATTTACTAAAAATAATAGGCTTAATATGCGGTTATTTTCCCCTGAGTGAAAATTTTCTTGTGTCTTGTTTCCTTGTATTCCATCTTAGAAGCTTCGGCTTGCTTGTCCAACATACACTTTTGGGCAATAAACACACTTTAACAAGTAGACGCAGGATTTTTTATTTTAAGCAGATTTGTTTTTTGCATTATGGGACAATTTATGGACTGTATTATTTATCTTAAGTGAAGTGTTAATATTTAAAGATTTCAATCCTTTACTAAATACATTCAAAGGAGAGCCAATATGTGTATAAGTATGAGCTGTAATTTTTGTTCTAAATTGGTCAATAAAAAATTTAATAAATTAATTTTGTGTTTATGTTTTTTCTTCAGTATATTGATTACATAGGCCTAATTTTGTTTCATGAAAAAGTGTTTCAAGTTTAATAGGTGTCCTGTAGTAAATGGGGTGTGCTGATCACGAATCTGTGCTTAGTTTTTTTCGGGCACGTCAGGTTTTCAGGAAAAGTTTTCAGGAATATTGAGCAAATATTTATTGAAACTATATTTAAAAGAAAATTACACTGCAAAATTAAGTTTTTTATTAAAAAACAATGTATTATAATCTAGACAATCGTTGGGGTTTTGAATAAAATCGTTCTCTTTTTCTCTCAAAACTGCGTTTTGTATTTTTTTTGTGGATTTTTGTGAGCGAGTCCCTCTTCAAGGTCTAGCAGTAATCAGCCATCATACTAATATACATCTTCCTTGGTAACGTCTCTCCATCTCCTTTATGTCTTGATGGAACCTCTCTCCTTGTTCCTCGCTGACAGCTCCAAGATTTTCGGGAAAAGAGTCAACGTGGGAATTCAGAAAATGAAGTTTGATTTTTATAATTTTCAACCATGTTGGCTACAATTTCATTGCACTTTGGAGACTTGTTGTTTCCAAGGAAACCGTCTATGACTTCTACGAAAGAACTCCAGGCTTCTGATTCATCCTGGGTCATTGTATTCTGAAACAATCTTTCTGATTTCAGGGCTTCCAAAAATTAATTCTTTAAGTTTAGCTTCAGGTATTTAAAGCAATCACCTTATTTATTTAAAACTTTGAGACAAACTGCTTCATCAATCCTAACTTTATGTGAAGGGAGGTAAAAGAACTAATTTTGGGTGCTCGACTGTCCCACTCACATAATAAACATAGATATTTTGTGAATCTAGACTGCTCACCCAAAAGCATGGATATTATTTTGAGCTCTCCACAGAGTCATTAAAATGAAATAAACATAATATTATACTTCTTTACTCTAGTACAAAATATCTCACAATGTTTTTTTTAATTTTGTGAAAAATCTTGACGTGATGGGCTCAAACCGAATTTACATTTAGAATCAACGTACCCGTATTAGCCAAGGACACTTATCAAATTAAAAACACCAAAAATCATGTCGGCCTGTGTAATAATAGATCTTGTTCTATCCTTGTCAAATATTAAATTTGTGTTAGTGTGGTGTCTCTGCTTTAACTAACTGTTTTCAGTTAGAAACTGAGAAAGCTTGTAATTATAATCTGCAATTTCCAAGAGTTGTAACTTCAAAAAAGCTGATGAAACTGAATTTATTACACGCAGCTTCACAATCATTCAAATCAGTAACCTATGGTCAATCAAATGTATGTATTTCGTAAGAAATACTTAGAATCGTAGAACGGATTATATTCTATATATAAACCATATTGAGCAAATTATTAACACTGTTCCTAAAAAGGTTTGGTCATATTTAAACTCGAAGAAGTCATGTTCTCGTATACCCAGTACGCTATCATGGAATAATGTTGAAATAAATCAAGCCACAGTTATGGTTAATGCATTTTCTTCACTTTTCTTCAGCGTAAATAAACCAGCCTTAGTAAGTCAAACAAATTTAATGCAGACAATTTCTAAAAAATATTATATAGGTGCAATAAGAGATGAGGTTATAGTCAACGATGCAACAGATATGAAAGCAAATTCAACATCTTGGTGAAAGAATGTGTAGGGCTCTTGCCACTCCCTCTAAAACATATTTTTAAATTTATCAAAAAAACGATCTATATTTCGTAGTCGTTTCATCTATTTTAAAAAATAGTTAAAACAAATCTGTGATGAATTATCGGCTTAACTCAATTATAAATAAAACTTAGAATATAAAATCAACTTAATAGCCAAATCACCACTAAATAGTATAAATTCGTCATCAGGCGTTACAGGGTTAAAAACCTTTTAAATTTAACACAATTTGTTTAGAAGGAATGTGAGCAACAGCAAAATAGATTGATGTTGTATACACATGTCACGAAGTATTTTTTACTGAAGTAAATTCATTTATTATGAATGTAGCAGCAAATAAGTCTAATCGAATCCTATATATGTAACCGAATAAATAAATTTTGTTGAATATGAGGGATGTAATTCTAAACAGTATATTCCCTTTAGCTCAGTTCCACAAGGTTCCAATTTAGGTTTTTTTAATTGTTTGAGCTGTTCATTACTGATATGGTGAAAGATATATCATTGCCATTATTACTATACGCAGACGATGTGAAAATATTTAGGTCAATACCAACAAATGATAATCACATAATTCTTCAAATTGATCTTAACAATAGTGCACAAGAACCTGTTACGACTTTCGTTTACAAAATGCTGTTTCTTTTCTTTTAGTCGTAAGAAAACCACTCTAGAATTCACATGGACTCTTTTGGATACTACCGTTTTACGCACTAACCAAATTAAGGATTAATATTTATCCCCATATTAGCAAAATTTGCAGTGGTAATGGTAAACTTCTTAGATTTATTAAACGCACTTGTGCTGATATACCTCGACATACGAGTTGAATTAGTTCCGTAACCTTGCTCGTATGTCAAATTTCCCGAATCTCAAAGCCATTTTTCCAATTGAAATTAATTGAAATGCCATTAATCCGTTCCAGCTCCCAAAACACCACCTCAGTTGTTTTGTTACGTGTTTTTGAATAAGTAAAATGTATTTACAAGAAGAAACATTTATTTATAAATTACAAATACATATTCTATAAAAACATAATAAAAACAAAGTGAAGTGCTTACGGAAGCGCTTTGCTCATTTTCACCTGCAGATCGTTTAATAAAACTGTTAAAGAAGGTTCGTTTCTTCCTCCCTTTCAGGATATTGCGGAAATGAGTTAGGCAAGTTTCGTTAAACAGTTTTCGGGGGTTTTGTACCCACTCTACAACTTCCTCTCTTATTTCCAAGATCTTCTTTATATCTCTTGTACAGATAACATCCTCCATCTCTGGCTCCTTTTCAAAATTGATTTTTCGTTGAACCACTGTATGCTGCTGTGAATGAAGATCGTGTAACCCCTCAGCTCCTGAGACTCTCATCCATCTTCAGACCCACAGATTTTCCCAGAGAAACAATCTTCTCTATCACTGACATTTCGGGTTCCAATCCTTCGAAGGCCCTTTCAGCTACTACCTCAGGCCACAGCTTCTTCCATGCAGAGGTTTAGGTCCTCGTTGTAACACCCAGAAAAGCCTAATCAATAATTCTTAGGCATATCACGATGTTTAAAGTGGTCCTTCCAGAACTCTCGAAGGGTAAGGTTTGTGTTCTCCGTCACCTCAAAGCAGCGCCGAAATTGTGCTTGGTGCACAACTGCTTAAAATTAGAAATCACCTGCTGATCCATAAGTTGCAGGATAGGAGTGGTATTGGGTGGTAGGTAGAGAACCTTTATAAACTTGAACTAAGTAAATCATTTTCGAGATTTGGTGGGTGGGCAGGGGCATTATCGAGGACGAGAAGGGCTTGCATGGGTAGCTTGTTTTTCTGTAGATACTTTTTAACAGAAGGCCCAAACACCAGGTTTATTACTCCACAAAGAATTGGCCCTCCACATAACTTGCAGTTTTTCTTTTAAAATATTATGTGACTTAAAGCTTCTGGGATTTTCCGAATGGTATACTAGCAGAGGCTTGATTTTGCAATCGCCACTCGCATTGGCGCAAAGTGCTAGAGTTAATGTATCCTTCATAGGTTTGTGACCTGGCATCGTCTTCTCCTCTGCCGTTATGTGGCATTCTTTTCCAGAAATGCCCTGTCTCGTCACAGTTGAAGACTTGCTGGGGGATATATCCCTTGGCTTCTATCAGTTCGAGAAAGGTTTTGATGTAAACCTCACCTGCCATCACATCCGAATTTGCTGCCTCGCCATGCCTGACGACGGAGTAAATGCCGGTCCTTTTCCTAAAGTTGTGAAATCAGCCAAGACTTAAACGAGTCATCCGATTCCTCGTTTTCTACTTCAGCAAATCACCGTAAATCGCTCGTGCTTTCTCCCATATGATGCTTTGTGTTAAGGTTCCTCCTTGAAGCTGCTTCTCTGTCACCCACACACGTAGTTACTCCATCTTTTCATGGAGTCCGGAGCTTAGAAATTATTATAACGCCCTTAGCTGGCGTTATACCCTTTATAAACTCCTCCTGTTTAATCACAGTACATATCATTGATGTGCTACGCCCGTACATCCTCGCCAAGTCAATTACTCGCACACCTAGCTCATGTTTTTCTATGATTTCACGCTTTTATTCAATAGACATCATCAGCAAAAAACGAGAACCCAACTTATCAAAAATACTTCGAAAACGAGGGAAACGAGGAAAACAAGCACACAGATTGAGGTCAAGTCTGAGGTGGGAGAAACTGTTAGAGGCTGTACACGACCTCAACAAGCGCCCCGCATGTTGGGATCGTATGCAGCTGTGTAGTGTGCGATTCCTCGTATATAAAATCTTGCTCTCCTCTCAAAGAAAAATGATAAATATTATATGACAATTCAAGATAATATGGTAGATGACGAGTCTAGTTGTGTTTTGCCCGAGACCAATCTTTCAATTGAAAAAAAGTGCTCAAAAAACAAAAATAAATATGTTAGCGTATTCCAAAGTGCAAACTCTGAATAAATTTTCATCAGGCGGGTTTAGAAATTAATTGTGTTATTTGTTAACACACAATCCCTTCGAAATAAATATAATAAACTAGACAGTATTCTAGAAAGTGAACAACTACATATTGTCTACATTACAGTGCATTCGTTGAAAAAACAAGTAAGAAGTGAAGTATAGAGGGTGAATAGTATTCTAACTACGACGCACTTTTCAAGAGAATACTCAAATGGCTGCCCTTATCGATATTACCCATATAGATAAATGTTATTATTGGAAGAAAATACTTTGATAATAATAATATGTTTACCAATTCGAAATCCGAATTTTGTTCTGAAAAATTAACGATACATATTATCAGGCTATAGAGAGTGGTGTACACCATGACTTCGTTTGTGTGGTGTACACCATGACTTCGTTTGTAGACATAAGCAGCACCTTTTACTGCATAAATCACATCTTCAACGAGCGATTGTTAATACAGTCTTATCTATCAAATAGGACAGAAGTAGTAAAATTACATCGAGTACACTGTCTGTTGATAACGGTGTTCCTCGAGGGTGAATCTTAGGACCGCTTCTCTTCATAATATTTATTCACGATTTACCATCCTACGTTATATGTTATCATAGCTTTAATTTCAGTTATGCTCTAAAGAAACACGATCATACCATCTCATCAACCGCAAAATTTCTTTTGTATTTGTGTAACCTACATCTTCATTAACAAACAATTTGAATTTTAATAAATACTTAAAAAAGTACTTTTTGAGCATGTTATGTTTAATATTTACTTCGAAAGAGAGCATGCAGAAGTATTAAATCTTTACATCAATAATTCCTTACAGGCACTTATAATCCTTAATATTGGCAAAGCCGAAAAGTTATCTTTTTATTAATTTCGTCCAGATAAGGGACGTTCTAAATACATCAAATTATTTTCAGACGAGAAACTGGCGGCCGCTTATCGCCCGCGCCCCTAGGAAAATGTGTTCCGCGTCCACAGAGCGTATTTAAGCATTATTTATCGGTTTATCAAGGCATACTTTAAAATAATATCCTCGAAAGGGGGGCTCCCGCCATTTAATTCTTTATTAATGCGGCGCGTTTATCTTGATTAGATTACCGAAAGTTTTTGGCGACCCAAACCCCCCTCTCCCGTTACCCCTCCCCGCCGCCCGGAAATTTCAGAGATACCGAAATAACTTTCGGCGCTTTTATAAAGTTAAACCGATTTTAATTGTATCTAAAATAACGTCTGTTTCATATCTTTATATCTGCCTAATTAAAATGCTCTATCTTGTCTATATAAAAATTTTGTCGCTATGTAATTATATTAATTTTGTTAGGATGTATAATAAAATTGAAAATTCTAAAGAATAAATTAAAGCCAAATTGATAATCACTTACATTTTGGTGATTGTACATTTTTATTTA
Organism: Ontholestes murinus; assembly: GCA_963969525.1. Classification (NCBI taxonomy): domain Eukaryota; kingdom Metazoa; phylum Arthropoda; class Insecta; order Coleoptera; family Staphylinidae; genus Ontholestes; species Ontholestes murinus. The sequence continues at coordinate 17,061,361 of OZ018388.1, forward strand.
CTTTTAATAGCGTAATGAAACAATCTGCTATTTTTAATATTTTAAGTTATATAATAGCTTCTAATTTACTTTTTAAATTATGTATTATTTATATTTTCCCTCAATATGAACCAGAAACGTTTGAATATACTATTATTACTTGGTAACCGACACACAAATACAAATTCAATATTTGACGAATGGAAACTTGATGTCCGAACTACAGCTGCACCAACGACGTCATTCTCAAGTTTTGATTGACTTCGTATGTGACTTTGAAAGCAACAACATGAACACGTTTAGAGCAGTTGGATTTGTTGAATAATAAAAAAAGTGTACACGTTGTAATACACTAGTTCTTATACGAGGGATGGTATGAAAGTAATAACTCTATGCACAGTGGCGCAGAGAATATGCTAACATGTAAAGTTGAATTGCAGCTGTCTTCAAAGTTGCGTTTCGGTGGTATTGGATGTGATTTTTATGTCAGTATTTATAATGTTTAAGAACATAATGAACGCAGCCAGTTGTGAAGCTGATTTTTCAAAAGAAACAGATTTAGTTTCATAAATAAGATAAGGAAAATTATTTTGTGTTGTAAGCTCAACTTATATCAAATGGTTATTATTGTAATTAATTCAGAGCTATTTTTGTTTCCCGTTATTGATTATAAATAACAGTTATTACTTCGTCTCTAGTGTTAAGAAATCAATAGCACTGAATATAATAACCGGCGTCCTGATTTTTGTATGAAGTATCAAAAATTCATAGCTTTCGCTCCGTTTCCAATACAATTGAATGGCGTTTTCAAATATAAAGGTTAATCGAGGGTGTTTATCTTAACGGTGTTCGATATTAGTTCGCTTGTATTTTTAATTAAATAGCTGAGGGCGAAAAGCCAACATTACTGTTTATAATAGAACGTACAGAAAAAAGAAATATTAAACGTATAAACTAATACCTATAGAAAGCAAATTATACTAAAGATGTATTTGTAGTTTTAATTAGACTCATTTGTGTAATTTCAAAATATACTTTTCAATATGTTTAATTATTAATAATTTGCATAATTGTTTGCTAAACATTATTAAAATGTATTATTCGTCATTATTTTTTTCATACTAATATGAATATGACATAATGTTATGCAAAAATCAATTTAAAAATTATTAAAATTATTGATTCTATAATCATGTATTAAAAAATAAAAACATATGATTAGTAGAAATAATTAATTTGTAATCAATTTGTCCAAATTTTCATGACTCTAAACAAATTTGAGTCATATTTTACCCAACAGTTTTCGTTTTTTTATAAATATAAAAAATAACTTGGTGAAGAGGGAAGCTTTCGTGAAGTGCCGAAAAAAATATGTCATAACTGTACTTAATTCTAATAGAGTTAACAAATTCCACATTTAAGTTACGGCGGTGGAACGAAACAAAAATAAAAGAAATACATTTACAAAGACCCGTTTTATTCCCTTCTTTTTCTTCGGAGTTATGTCGGCTGTTATGAGTCGGGGGGCGGTTGAAAAGAAATACAATAAAGCATTTGTAGGTCGGGAAAGATTATAAAGTTTCTGGAACTTATCCCGGTGAGGAGTATCGGTCCCCGATGTGCCATGGAGGAAAGAACTCGAAGAAATCTCCATTTCCCTAACTCGCGCCCCCGTTTATATCCTGCTTAAACTTCACATTGTCTGGTTAAACTAAACATTTTCTTGCTGCATATATTTCCGCTCTATGAATACGGGCTGCAACGTTGGTAGTTCTGTTGATCGAAATTTTTAATTGAATTATTTGGCTTTAACATAGGGAAATAACACAGCAATATTTATTTTTATTTGTAAAATATTCATTTATTACGTTACTAATAATAACGTACTACTAACAATAATTTTTAAAATTCTAAACATATCTGTAGAAGCAAAATCTTAGATGTTGAAAAAAAATTAGAAAGAATCGATAATTAGTGGATATTAACTAGATTTGTTCTAAGAAATTATTGATTATTCCATCATTCCTTTGACTATCTTAATAAGTTAGCGTAATCTTGACCTATCCCAATAAACAATTAATTACCCTAGCGTTTTCTTCAACTAAATGAATACATTTTTATTGCGGTAACGTATATTACCCTAATTTTTATTAAATAAAAACTTATGCTTGTCAGAATAGGAATTTAATTGAAAAATATATTTGCTCTTGGACTAATAGTAAAGCGATCAAAATATTTTGAAAAATTATAACCTAGAACTTGTTAGTTAAACATTTTTAATTCCGAGTTTGGGATAATAAAATTTTTTTGCCCAGATATTTTTTATGTTGGTCCAAAAATATTTCTTTTTTTTATTGATAATGTTCACTTATGCATTAATCTTGCAGACTAAACAAGGAATTTAAAATACTTAGAAATACAAGTGGGAGAATTACAATAAATTTAATAAATAAAGGAATAGGGGTACTAGAAACTATTTAAAAGAAACCCTTAGACTACAAAAAATCTTAATACTAACACAATATCAATGATTTACATGACGGTCATTATTGGCTAATGATGATGACGTGGCTTAACCTATGACACTTATCAAATTCTATAGCAATTAATAATCTATATATGTAACTTTTTTCTACTTGTTCCTCTCGAGTCAGAATTAAAGACAACTGTTAACTGTCAATCAAATAAGGAATTCCTCAAGGTTCTCTTTAATTCCCTCTCATATATAAAATATTTTCTCACGATATAAATAATCCCTGTAACACTATTTTTATACACTATAATATTTAATGCGTTTTATTAATGACACCGCCCTTATTATGCACATACTCATTAACCAAATTGCTAATTATGAGGACACATTCATAAGTTTGAAAAAATTGACACTTTATTTTTTTTTAAATACCTAGTTACCCTCAACGTTTTTGAGACCTTTGAAAGTGGAATTTTATTCGTCTCGTAAATCTACACTTCTTTCCCCATTTAACCGTTTCTCTATCTCTTATAGTTTCCGAGATCCCCATAGAGAACATCGAAAAAAACTCACCCCGTATATATACCGAGTATTAACTCAATGAAGTCAGTCGTCTTTGAACTATCTTCTATCAACAGATACCAGAAGAAATTGTGAAGTATGGAGAAAATTCCGCGCCGTTATGAAGTTCCTTAACAAGCAATGGAAGTGTTCAAACTATATTGGAACAAATGTCATCTGTTTACGCGGATTCTTACCCAGGACAAACCTAGGTATTTAAGTGGCACAACCTCTTTAAGCAAAACAGGGAATTAATTGAAGATGATTCCCGAGCTGGGAGGTCTGTCGAGGTCACCACTTTCAATTTCATCGTAAATATTGAAAAATTATTATTGTAGGATGCACGTTTGAAAAAAAAACAACTCACAGAAATGATTGGAGTGTCTGCAATAACCATTTTTAAGGTCTTCCATTATCACCTCGGCATGTCAAAAATCCGTGCAAGATGGGTGCCAAGATTGCTCATACCGCCACAAAAAAAGCGCGTCGTGTATTCAGAGTGTTTTTTGAATAAGTATAATAAAAACAAGAATGTTTTTTTAAAGCGAATTGTTACTAGAGATGAAACTTGAGCTTACCATAATGAATATGAGTCTGAGCAAAGTTTCATGTAATGGCATAAAAGGAGTACCCCACCGACTAAAAAATTCAAATTGTCGCAGTCGGAGAGAAAGCTTTTAGCGACAGTTTGCTGGGACACAATAATAATTTTGTTCATTGATTATAAGAAAAAAAGTGTTCCTGTTCTCCAGTAATGTGCTTCAATTTTAGAGCAGCTAAAGGAGGCATCAGTTAGGAAAGTAGCGGAAAACTAACAAGAGTCGATTTGCTTTAGTCTTCCTGCATAAGGTGGGCTTCGATATCATTGATCACCCACCTTAAAGCTCAGCGACTATTCTCTTTCCAAATCTGAAAAAAGGGCTTCGAAAAACGAAATTTTCTACCGAAGAATTGAAGGATCCAGTTTCAGCGTATATTCAGAGAAGGATAATAATAATAATAAATAATCATTTTTGTTAAGGCATTTACAAGTTAATTTATTGAAAAAGTATGATACATTTCAAATATTATTTGATCAACTTCTATTTCATTCAGAAAACTTAATATCGCACACTCTTATATCCAACATCCACACGTATTGCCCAAGATTTAGTATTTTATATTTTAGTAAAACAGTGGGAAAGGTTAAGAGTACACTATAACCATAAATTAGCTATTAGCCAAGAAAAAGAAGTCAAAGGCAATGAATAATGTAAAATATATATTTGTTTTATATTAGGGATTAGTCTTAAGTTATCCTATAATAAGTTGTATAGAACTGTTGGATAATAAATTTATTATTATTATTATTATTATTATATATTGGGATTCATTAAGAATAAAAATAAAAAAATTATGGCGCTAGATGAAGAATAAGATATGATAATAAATAATTGAGAGTAAGCTTAAATGTTTAATAGTGTCTTGAACTAAGTTTCATTTCTTCTTAAAGTGGCAATTGTATATTATAAATAAAGGATATGGTAGTGGGCACTCAACAACTCTACTTTAACAATATATTTATTTAATTTGTTTACTTTACAATATCCTCTTAGTATTACACACAAGAAAAATTTCAAAATATTCAAAAAATTACAAATATTTTGCTCACAGGGTTTGCAGGTGGAGTTCATTTTCTGTTCTTCCACTCAGACCCTTTTTTGCTTCTTGTAATGGAATTCTCTATCGATATTTCATTAATTGGGAATGTTTTAACCATTACAGGCACATTTATGTCCATTTTACATGGAGCTATTTTGATGACATTTATTTGTCATATTGATTTTTAACCTAAGCTATAAGATAGATAGTATTCATTTATTCATTGTACTAACATAATAAAATTTAAAATACAGATGTAACAATAATTTCATACAAATGTTTGATTGAACATGGTAAGCTTTGATTTCTTAAAAATTTTATCATCCACTCTTGAATACTGATGTTTCAGTGAATCTGTTTTCCCCTGAGGAAATGACTTTAATTCGATTTGTTGTGTCATATTTAAGTTTTTTTTTCATTTAAATTATCTATACACCAGTATCTTTTTGTTTTTCCAAAAAAAAATCTGTGTTAATCACTTTAATGAAGGTATAAAGGTTTTTTTTAAATTCAAACCATCGATATTAATAAAAATTTGCATAAAAGTGGCAGGTTAATTATACTTAAGTATGTGAAAATGTGGAAATTATGGATAAGGGTTCACATCACTCAATATCAGTTGTATACAATAAAGCTCCAACTAACTTGGATAGAACGCAGTAGATTTATAGAAATTATAATGAATATTTAAATAAAAGTATTGCTATAGAGGTTGCTAAGGTTCAAAAGTAGATATAGTTGATAAAAAATACAAGGCATAATTGAAAATTTTTAACTGGCAGAGCAGTGTCATAAAAGGTTATAAAAAACAATACAAACAAGCATACTACTCCTAGCACAGCAAAAATTAAAAAATAAATAAATAGAACAATAAATAATCACTAATAAAATATGTGTTTTTGCCTTACGTTTGGCCAATTTTTTTCTGAACTAAAATATCATATTTTTATAAATTTGACAAAAGAAATATTCTTCATAAATTTCTAGCCTTGCTTATAAGCTTCAGTTTTTACCTTGTCAATAATAAATATAGAAAAGAATTGTAAAAGTGAACACATTTAAGTTTTGAGATAGATATAAACACAAAAAATTCTTCCTCTCATTTTTTGTATTTTAATTTAGAATATCAATACGTTGATGACGAATTAAAGAAAAGAAACATGAAAAAATTCGAAATTTAAACTTAAAATCAAAGTATAAATCTCGCAAAGGATGAGCTAAAAAAGTTTTTAATCAAATAATTAGTTAATCCAAAATAGATTTTAACTTGAGGTATTTTCCGAATATTCCTTTTATAATTCGAAAAATCTTAGATTTTCTTAAACTAGTGCTAAAGCGATTAAAATATTTGGATGCATTAGGCTAAAGCACTTTTAATTCATCGAAAATACTTAAGGCTGAAATTTTATTCAATTGCCTAAAAAGTTTTATGTAATATCTCTTCCTTATTTAATATTTCAAAATATTTTTAATGAAATCAATGGATTTGAAAAGACTTACAATTTAATAATGTATTTATTTTTACCTATTTCTGTTTATTTGAATTAATTTACTTACATGAAGATGATAATAACTTCATTAAAACACTTTTTTCTAAATAAAAAAAATATAAAAAAAATAAAATACTATGTATTCATTTGCTTTGATTTATTTTTTTTTTATTTATAATTCTTCATCTCTACATAAAACTTAAGTACATTTTATGCTTTAATGTTGGCGTGATTCCACTGTTAAAGTTCATATAAAGTTTATCTCATTTCCCAGATTTATAGGTAAATTTCTAAATAGTATATTATCAATAAAACAAAAAAATGCAAGATATGTTGAAACTATAATGGCCAGGTACGTAAAAAGCACAAAAGTGAAATCAATAAGGTTTTAAAAATGTGATTGGTATTCTTTACTGTAAAAATCGATGCAAATAAAATATTCTTGTAATTTTGAAATTCTTGAAATTTTTCTAATATAAATACAAAACTAACTCAATCGAATGTATTTTTTATTTGTACCTATATAACTAATATATTTTACGTTTTTTTGTTATAATTTAATAATAAAATCTATTTTTTAATTCGGTGATGATGATGAAAATAATACGGTTACAGGCAACCAACAACAAGTTACAACACATCACAATTAAATTAATAGATAGATTAAATGGATTTACAACAATAGAAAAACCAGATATATCAAACAACATTTAAGGTAGTGTAATTTTATAATAAAACCATTAAGTATAATCGATACTTGTTCTGCTGCTATCTTGATGGAACCAAATTTTCCAATTGGGAAAAGTAAAGTAAATGGAACATAACAAGAATTTTACTTCTGCAAATTTGAAAACATTTAAGGTTTAATTAAAACTAGTAAATGAAAATATTGTTTAATATTTATTCATCTTAAAATATATGTATAAAATTAATAATTTCTCGTATTCACCTATGATTGCAGTGCAATTGATTTAATAAATTATTCCAATCACAATTTCATTGCGACTAGGAGAAACTAAGAGCAGAGGATACGATAGGTAAATAATAGAGCCGTACAATAAATCACTAGGTTTGTTTTTTTATTCGTCACGGCTAGAGGCAGACGTTGATAAAAATTTCAGGCGAGCTCCGCATTCAGATGAGTGAGCAACTTTCACGAACATTACACACAAATTGGTTTTTAACTTGGCGAATCCCTAACACGGATGTAATTTTGTTCGAAATGAAAATTTAATGTTCTCGCTTGACCCGGACACAGAAGAAAACTAGGGGCCGCAACGGCGGCACTACCGCCTCCCGTACGGCGTATATATATACGCGGGGATAGTTTGAAAAAGTAAATTTACCTCCGATGCGCGCCTGATGATATCGTCGGAAGTTTTTTATTCGTCCTGGATGGAACTAACGATAAACTCTCGAATCGACTGGTCGTGAATTTTTCATTTTTCCAACCTACCCCGCCCCGGTTCGTCAAAGCCCCCACGTCGAAGGTAATTATAGTGGGGACGCCGATGGCACGATCGAAATTCAATTATGTACTCGTAATTATCAGTAATCGATGTTGTTGACGACCTGGATTTTATCCATTGGTTTACTTAATAACGAAAATTGTTACGGTGATATTTAATGTTGAAAAATTGTAAGAATAGGTAATCATAAGTAAAGATTATATTGACATAAGTTGATTAATCATTAAGAATAAATACGATAAATATGTCTATAAAGATTTTCCCTAAGGTAATGAAATCCTATTAATTTAAAACTTTATTTATTTAAATTTTACAAGTTTACAAAATTTGACACAAAATAACAAAAAGTTTGCCAATGTGACGGAGTTTGTATTCACGACTTCAAACTAAAGGGTCTTCCAATGGGGCCTTCTAAATTTTGACAGTTTATAGCGTTGAATTACATCTGCACAATTAGATGTCATTTATACTGTTTGTCTTGCTAACTCACCACGGATGGATATAATATTAAACAACACAAAAAATACCCTTTCACATAAATCAACTTTTCGAATTTTGCGTTATCACTTTTCTTGCACCGGTACAAAATTCAACTTACTGACCATGGATAACGATGTATATTCGCTGAATGAACCCCTAATTTTCATCAAAAAATCTTCTGGACGAACGAATACGTCAATTAAAATGATAGTAATCTACATGAGAAGCAAACGCATCCAATGTATAGATTTTGAGCTGACGGCGTTATTAGTCCATATTTTTTTGATAACAACGTTGGCCATACTATCACCATCAACAGTAAATGCTATAGGTCGATGATTACCAACTACTTTTGGCATGAATTGGATGATGTGTACAGAACATGTGGATCTATGTGCCACATTGGACATTCTGCACGAGAGATTTGAGAAAATTTAGATGAAATCTCACACACACATTGTTTTTGTTTAATTTATTGATAGGAAGCGCTCAATGATAGACCCATTTGCCATTCGGATAATCCAACGCCCAATATATGTTTTATTATACTCAGGGAATTAATTTCAATTTTATTCGAAATCATCAAATTATCACTCAAGGTCATATAACGATCATTTAAGGTTTATTAAAAAAATGAAATTGATTCAATGTTATTCAAGATGATATAACAATCATAAAACATTGCTTTCCATTCGCTTGTCCTACTTTAGGGTCAAGGTCATTTGTGAACCTATTCGTCTTATAATTTGTAAGATTATTAAATGTTATTCGTTGTCATAAAACAATTATTTAATATTCTTGAGTGTTGCCTAAATGAATCCAAGGAGATTTAAGATAACATAACAGCATCTCAAGATGATCCAACGTCCGTTAACATTCTCATATCGTGGGAAATATCTTTTAGTTCAATTAATTCAATTAGTTAATATAATTATTATTATAGATTCCTTAAGTATTCAAGTTCATGATTCTGCTAAAACTACTTTTTAGTATCATATAAAATAGGATTTACGAAACCACCTTTGATTTCATATAATCTTGCAGAAAAACGTCCTAACTCAACAAATATGAATTTTTGTTTGTGCCAATTTATGTCACATCACCTGGAGACCAATCTACCCGGAAAAATTTCACATTTATTGGTACTTTGGGGCCTGAAATCATGCACCAATTAAATTTTAAATAGTGCAACTTTAGGTCTTTGTATATAATCGTAACGATCTAAGCATATTTAGTGCACTTGCGCGAAAAGTTTCGGATGGTCACAAACCGTCTAGTTAACACTATCTACGTTCTCTACCATTATTGATGATACTTGGATTACAAGATTGAATCCGCATATGGCGCCTGTACGTTTTTTTCGTGAGTCCGGAATTGTGTGGATAGTTAGTAGTAGTTCCTAGGAAACCTATGTAAATGACTGGTATTGAGGATTGCTATTGCAATGTTCTACACTAACTTGGCCCTCAAATTATGAAAATAAATGCTACTTGCCAAGACTCTAAGAATATGCTAAAAACCTGGTTCAAAAATCTTCGAGTCATCACGCGTGCAGCCCGCACAAAAGACAATTAAATGTTCATTTTTCGATTTATCTTCTAATAAACACTTACTAAGACTCCATACCAAGAATTTGCTAAAATATTGGTTCAAAAATCATCGAGTCATCACGGTTGCAGTCCTTACTACTAAGGCTAGTTAAATGTTTTTTTTGCGGTTTATATTCTAAAAAATTGAGGTTTTTGGTTTTTCCATTGTTGTATCTTTAAATTTTTCGCCCATTTTCGAATAAGTGGCATGCTTACCGCCTCATTTAAGTATCGAAAACCTCGAACGTTGTAGAATATTTTAGCACTTCATTCGCAGAAACACGATTTTTGTAAAAGTTTCAAACGCACAACGCGCGGCCGGTCCCGAGAAACTATTCATACTTGATAAATTCCCAAGAAACAGACTACTGTTAATGACTACGATGAAGAAACATAATTATTATACACCTTGTATTTAGGATAATGTATGTCATCTTACAACTATTCAAAGATTTTTTATATCACAACCACACGATCTCATTCAACATTCGTTCAAAATTTTTCAGTCATTTGAGTATTAGTCTAACATTCCGTGGTAGATTTGACATACTCGTTCGTAGTTTCATGTTTTCTGTCACTAAGTCTTTGTCCAAATATTCCAAAAATAGTCCTTCGATCATAACGTCTTTCACTACGTGGTACATTTCAATATAAAGAATAAAGAAAACACTCCTACATTTTTATAGAATTTTTATAATGATTACCGTGAAGTCAAATCTAGTCACTGAAAATAAAGTTTAAAGTGGTATAAAAAAGTAAAAGTGTTTTCTTTATTCCAAAAATAGTCGTTTGCTTTTTGCAAACTCTCCATCTGCATTGTTAGTTTTATTTATTATGTATGCGTTGATTGCTCCATGTTGGAAAAAACTACCAATGGCCATCTTCGAGTTACATTCTAAGATGTAACCATCCTGTCAACTACTACTTTTTGTAGAATTTTAGAATGTTAGCAAATTTGTTTTTTTTTCTATTATTACCATTTTTTTCGCCTTATTTTGTCATTGATACAAGTAATATATTCTTTTTGTCATATTGGCATAGAATGCAGAAAATTTAAACTTTACAGGTCTATTTTTAACATGTTTAACTGCTTTCGACAAAGACTTTTGACAGGATTTTATTGTGCCAACTACATTTAGGCGATGTGTAAAATGTTTTTGCATACACTGTAGAAAACACTTTGATCTCATATTTAATGTGCTTATTTGGAATGTAGATACGAAAGCCACATCTTCCATAAAATCCTAACAACATTTTATCTAGAGTCACATATTTACTTACACTATAATGTTTTTTACACTGTCCATTGAATTTTTCAAATATGTCTCTAACGGCAGTAAGTTTATCAAACTTCTTTCGCTCATTCCTTGTATCAGTATTGTTGAAACGTATACAGTTTATCGGAAACATAAATCTTCTATATTTAATTAATTGCTCACTTAACCCGTGGTGAAACATTTTTTAAATATCTTGATTATAAATTAAAAACACTTGGCTTGTTTGATAGAAAATTTATTAGTCCTTTTCCGACTAGTTTCGACAATTTGTCATTATCAGAAATAATAAATTTTCTGTGAAACAAACCAAGTGTTTTTAATTTCTAATCAAGACATAAATTTTCGCTGAGATAAGCCAGCAGGAAATAATTGGGACCCTAAGGTTGGACCAGAATTAATTTAATTTTTTTCGTCCACCATGCTGGGAACCGGCCAAAATACAATAAACTAATAAACGACTTCCTTTCCACTTTATTAGTAAGTACAAAGTCGTTATTATTCTTGTATCTTGGGGCTATTTTGCTATTTTTTGTATATACAAGTTGGTATTTTCGAAAACTGTCTCAAAAATTTCTTGAAAAAAGTGCATCCAACACTTAATTAGCGTGTTTGCGTTTCTTGCACCTGCACTAACACCCGGCAATTAGGTGTTCATGCAGGTGCAATATTTTGCTGCCTACTTCGAACTCATTGGCCTGGGGTATACTCTTTCTACTTGGTTCCATCTTCTCCATAAAAATACAGAGATCTGGAAGTTGTACTAGAAGTATCTGATTGGTTTCCATCTTTATCTTCTTGCTCCGTATCTGTATCGTGTTGGCTAATTATGTCTTGTGCAACTTCGTCTTCTAAGTCAGATGTTTCAGAAACGTCCGGGGTTGGTTATCACCGTGAAGTGCATGTAGTATAATATTTTTTTTAAGTACCTATCTCGCCAAACAAAATTAATAAAGTCACAAGTGGAAAAACCAAAAAAATCCCTTGTCTTACTTTATATAGTACGAAGCAAGTGTATAAAGAACAAAAGATAAACGATTTAGAGTAAGGAAAACGCTTAAAGATTTGAATATTTCGAAGAAATCAAAAATACAAATCCCGCATTCACTTAAAGATCCAAACCTATTTAATGAATTCTTTATAAATTCTATACCTAACACGTCTTCTGTGAACCAAGAATTAATTAATTTTTACAATAAAAGTGAAAAATGTCATTTTGACGAATTGTTTGAATTTAAATTGGTAACAGCAATTGAAATAGAGAAAGTATTAAACAATATAAAATCAAATGCCACCGGTAGTGACAATATTAATGCTTTTATGTTAAAAATATACTGTCCACATATATTACCTGTATTGACACATATTATTAATTCTTATTTACTTCTAAACTACTTTCCGGCCCATTGGAAGCATGCTTTAATTTTACCACTTATCAAATCATACTTCTGTCGCAGACTTTAGACCGATTAGTATACTTCCTACGATTTCTAAAATCCTAGAAAAGATTGTTGATTTGCAGCTTAGAGAGCATTTAGTAAAATATAATATTCTGCCCGAACACTAATCTGGCTTTAGACTTCACCATAGTTGTGCGACAGCTTTACTTGATGTTACGGATAATGTAATTACGGCTGGAGACTGTGGCAAAGATTGTCTTTTAGTAATGTTTGACTTTGACACTATAGATCATAATATATTAATGTCAATATTTCATTATATTGGATTATCTAATGATGCCACTACTTTCTTTGCTTCCTACTTATCAGGCCGCCACCAAACAGTTAGTATTGTTAATGTGGAATCACTTTCTTGTAGAACTACTAAAGGGGTCCCACAAGGATCAATCTTGGGGCCACTTCTGTATGCTGTGTACGCATACAATTTTGAAAAATATTTAATAATCTTAAATACCACATATACGCAGATGACAGCCAGCTGCTGCATTCATTCAAAGCATCTGATATAAATATTGCTGCAAATGAGATTAATTTGGAATTAAAAACGTTCACAGATGCATGTGCTCAACACTGTTTACAGGTTAATCCAAACAAATCATGTGCTATCTTATTTAGTAAAAAGTTAAATGAAGAAAACTACTTATTATGGATTATAAATCTCTTGCTGAATCAATCTTTCGTTATGGCATATTAATTTGGGGAGGTGCATATAAAAATACATTACAAAAGTTAAATACTATTCAAAACTATATATTAAAAATAACCATCCCATTTATTATACTCGGAAGATGTTTGTAACATCAGAAGTCTTTATTTTCACAGCCTCTGTGTGTACGCGTTCAAACATCAGCAATCTTTAATTTATTTATCCTCCGTGCACCACACTCGCAGTAGGCACAACCAATTAGTACATATTCCGCAATGTAATAAAAACATTAGCCATAGGTTTACACTTCCCAAAGCTATTAATCTCTTGCCACCCTCGATAAAATTAATTACAAATGCTAAAAAATATGCTATTCTCGCCAAATCATTTATATATTTGCATTATCATGAAGTTTCAAAAATATTACACAATCAATAGTTCCCAAAATATTCAGCACTCTTTTGATATATGTATACATGTTATGTAAAGTTTGTGACATAGTCAATGCATTGAATGATTATAGTCATTCTCTCCGGATATTTTCACTTTCTTATTTCTCATCGTACACTCCAGCACATCACAAGTGTTCATTCACTTAGGTGCTAATAGTGTAAATTCAATTTAATTTGAGTAATTATACTGTATAATTTAATTTTAGTAATTATATTGCAATTGTAATACTGTAAATTGTGATATTAAATCGTAATAGTGTAAATTCAATTTAATTTTAGTAATCATACTGTATAATTTAGTCTTAATAATTATATCGCAATCGTAATACTGTAACTTGTAATTGTAATTGTAAATAAATTTAAAAAAATAATTTTGTTAATATCATAAAAATATTTTTTTAATAGACAAACTTTGAAATTTGTGGATGAAGCTAAAAATCTTGGTTTGATAATAGATAAAAAATTGAGATTCATTTCACATATTTCAAAGTGCATCCGAAAAGCATATTGAAATCTAAAATTAATTTATTCTTGGAAATACTTTTTATCGCACAAAATAAAAAATCACTATGTAATAGTTTAGTACTCGCATTTTAATGCTGTGATGCTTGGATGCTAGACACAGAAAAGAATTCAGGTTATACAAAACGCTTGTCTCAGTTTTTCATATAACATTGCAAAGGTGTAAAGAAATTATTTTAAAAAATATAACAAAACGGAGATTTGCCTCGGCCTCATAGTCCCAGCTCGTCAACCAGAGGGTTCATGCGGAACGATAAGGAAATGCTCCTTCAAACCATCATTCCAAAAATGCGGATCGTCAGAGCCAAGGAGACAGAAAAAAGTTATGGCTTAAAGATCTGGTAAGATAAGATGGTCTAAGCAACACATCTAATTGCCTTAGATAAAGTAAACTTGCAGTTACCAATTGCTAACGTACCTGCAGTACAAAGTTCTTAAAAAAGAATAAGGTATAATAAGGATTTAAGCACATTTAAATTGAATTGAAAAAATCGAATCATCATAACCAGATTGGTTAGCACTATTCAGGTTTTCTTTGGTTCTTGGTGATCACGATCAACCCGTTTTTCGTTTTGCAAATATTGTACCGGTTTCTTCAAATCCCGAAAAACGTTCCATGGCAACTAAATTTCCAAGAAACAGACTATTGATTGACATGTCTTCCGTATCCCTTAAATTAAAGAAGGGAAAATCTGTACCAGTAAAAATTATTAAATTTTCCAAATAATTTTTGACGATGTTTTTCTGATTGGAAGGTGGGATAGAGGCCACCCACCCACCCTATATATATAGATATAATCTTTAATTTCTTATCGTCTCGCGATTTCCAGAAAAATTACATACAATAATTGAATTTAAAAAAAAATTAAAAAGATAAATTGATAAGTCAGAAAGTCATTGAAGAATTAATTTAAACTTTCGCTACTAATATACGTTTTGATTTGCCTAGTGCAATAATTATTATTTAAAAAATAAATTATGTATACAGACCATGCGGGTGGATTATTCTATTTTAAAAATTAATATAATTCTTATCTACAAAAAAATCATAATACTAACATTTTCATAAATAAAGATAATCAGATAATTAAAGTTTTTATATTTTCTAAACCAACTATCTATCAAAAGCTTGTAAATTTTAATTTATTAACTTGTCAAATGCAGTTTTTAGTGTTTGAATTCATAACAATAGTTTAAAAGTTGAAATATACTGCTTTTACATAAACCATTTTTTTTTCAATTAGGAAATTAGGGATTTACTAAAATTACCCATGGCAGAGTCGACTGTGATTTAATTTAAAAGTATTACGCCGACATGTCGGTACTGGCCCCATTTTTAGAAAGGCTAATTTAATCTTCTGTAATTAGCGCTATGGCATTCCTGATTACGACGCAGCGATTTGGATTCCGAGCACCAAGAAAACTTTTAATTTAATTCGGTATCGTACAATACGATTCTATCCGGATGAATACTAATTGTATTTGATTATATATATCCGACCGATTTTGCGGCAGCAGAAAACTACGCTATCTGTAATTACGCGATAGTTACATTAGGCAGAAATACTCACAGTTAGAAATGAAAACTAAATTAACTCTGATTTTAGAGAAATGTTTTTTTTTTTAATATCAATCTTTTGTTAGTGTATTCTCATAATCAACTTCACTATTTTCCCTCTTTTAAATATAATTTTATGAACATATATTTTGTAAGTAAGTAAAGAAAAATATTTTTTTGATTTTTGTTTTTGGCATAGTCGATGACCATTCAGCCACTAACGATGATAAATAAATATTAATAATAGGATATACGAGGATATTCTTCATGGATATTTCGAGGCGACTTTAAAGACTGGCGTACCCCGGAATAAAGGTTAAAGGAAAATAATAATCTTCTTTAACACTGTGGCTCACGGCTGCGATGTTTCAACTACTAAATAGTTTTTAACAAAAGAAATTATTTGATTAAAACTGGCTAGTGTTTAAGAAGATCCGACTTTATTAATTCCTCAACATTCTCAACAATTGAGGTTATCCACAACTATCACATATCGAATTTTGCATAAGGATTTGGATTTTAACCAAGGTGCAAGAAATCGTTTTTGATGTACAATTTGTATAGTTTATATATATTCATTGTATTAAAATTGTAATACATTTAAATCTATTGTTTGTTTATTTTACCACTCAGACTTTATTTTGATGTACGTATGTTACACTGCAATATCGAAATTGATACCGTTAAATTTATATCGCCATTTTCATCCATGTAAATAAGTTATGATTTCATACATGATCTAAGATATACGAGCCGAATGCGATTTTCCATTTCGAGCAATTGTACGATTTTATTCAGATGACACTATCGGAACGAATCAGAATAAGATCGCGACGGAAATGTAAATTGGGTTTAGTTTTCATAAAATCGCACCGGAGGAAGTGGGGCGCAATTTTTGCATAAAAATACATAAAAAATACAGCGTCGTAAACTGAGCCGTTGTTTTATACGCCGCACCTAGCGAAAGAAAACTTTCATTTTATGCGTACGGCCCGATACACGTGTGTACACGTGCGTCAAGTTTTCCGCCTTCCGGTACATTTCGCCGGCTTCCGCCCTCCTCGTCGAGGGCATTCAAAACTCGTTTAACTCGCTTTCTGGCGAAAATCACACGGAATTCTATTCGCGATTCGTCGCCGGCGCGGAATTATTTATTTTCGGCGGCGGGCGGCAATATTGCCGGATATAGGCCGCCGAACGGGGAAATAATATTTTTTAAGGCGGAAACTATTTTTTCAGCGTCGGGGAAAATAATATTTGTTTTGGAGATGAACTTATGTGCGTGCGAGAACATAAAGGGAGGGGCGAAGATATAATGTAATTATTTGAGCGGAGGGGCAGGGACGAATTTGCCAATATTTCGCAGTGTTTGCATTTTTTTCCTGCACTTTCGTTTGTTTTGGATCCGCTATTTTCCATTTATTATATTTTTTCAAGAATCAACCAGACAAGGAAAGTATAAAAAATTATATTTTTTTATGAGTTATATTAGTATCGTAAAAATTATTGGGTCTATATCTGAGTCAATAAATTTAAGATTTTTATAAAAGCAATAACTTTAGATTAACATAACATGAGGCTAAAATTTACTTAATAATGTAGTTTAAAACCGCTATTTATAGACTTCGGTTCTAATTGTGAATAGTAGATAGTATAGTTATGGTATAAGTACTCAGCTAGAGGATTAATTGTGTTAGGACGCGTACGTTATAGATGTTAATGCAGATTCGTTGCCCAAACAGATTTGCCAGATGCAGATTTATGTGCTCAATTATTTTAATGCATTAGGGCCAAAGTGTTGTTACTAGTTCGGGGCGATGCATCCAGCTAATCCTGCTACCAGTTGCTAATAACCAACGGCCGGCACCAGCTGCATTATAAATATTCCCACCTTCCGACCACCGAGGAATATTAGATCAAACACATCGTGTATAATTAGTAATTGTATATTGAAACATCCACCACAACAAGCTTTTGATTGAAAGTTTAATCACATTTATGTTTATATATATATATATATATATATATATATATATATATATATATATACAGGATGTTTCTGTGAAGCGGGAAATAAAATTAGAGCGATTATGATGATGATTCATATAAAAAAATATTATAAAAGGCTTCAAATAATCAAGGTACACTCCATCAAAGTGAAGAAATTTTAACACATTTTTCTAAATATTTTCAATACTATTTGTGGTAGAGTGCTGAAATTTAGTAGAGCATAAACTACGAACAGACTGCGGGAATCATGCTATACAGGGTGTTTCTAAAATTTGTTTGCTTAGAACTTTTTATTTACTCATGAATCTACATTTATTTTTCCACATTTTAATAGAAGATTTATTTTATAAACTTTTTCACTTTTCGAAACTTTTGATAACAGTGGTCATTTTTGAGTTAAAAGCAAGTGTTAGTCTCTGATTTCAATCGTAACAAACAAAAAACCAAAAATTCTCGTAAAAATCTGAGTCGGCGAAGATAATTAAAAAACGAATTGAGCTGTCAACTTGCCTATGTGGTTTAAACAAAAAGTTTAATACTTCGTTAGTTTTTCTTGATAAAAATGGAGAATTACACGTTTTATGAACAAACTGACATGATTTTGACATTACGTGAAGTGAAACGCCGTAGCAGCCGCTATAAAAAGCGGTATGTGGTGTGTATTTAAAGGTACGTTATCTAGAAAGTCGTCCAGTCCTTCTAAATATAGCATGTATGTATGACCATTAAGCCTTGATGGCAAGAAAACGAGTCCAATAATGTCATGAAAATCTTCATTGAGATCTTCAAGTTTAAAAAAAAAATATTTACATTGTCGTTGCTGCTATTTAATTAAGTTTAAGCGTACCATTTTCCCTTAAACGGCTTTCAATTTTTGAAAATGTTTTCCATGATATTCACATGTCAAAATCATGTCAGTTTGTTCATTAAACTAACGAAAAATTGAACTTTTTTTTTTAACGGCATACCTGTAGGCAAGTTCAATTCGTTTTTCAATTGTCATCACCAACTCAGATTTTTCCGAGGATTTTTGGTTTTTTGTTCGTTACGATTGAACCAGAGACTAACACTTTTGCTTTTACCTAAAAAACAGCCACTGTTATCAAAGTGAGTGAAAAAAGTTTCTAAAATAAATTTTCTATTAAAATGTGGAAGAATAAATATCGATTGATGAGCAATCAAGAAAGTTCTGAGTAAACAAATTTTAGGAACACCCTGTATGGCCTAGTTTCCGTGGTCCAATAGAATTGACAAATTTTTCTCTACAAAGAGGAAATCATTGTTGGGAGCCAAATCTGGAGAACACGGTGGAAGAAAAATAAGAAGAAGGAAAAACTTGTGACACGGCGCATTGTCTTGGCGAAAAAAACAATGTTTTCTTCAATTGGCCCATTTCATCATTCAAACGCCCCAGCAATGGTACATAATAGTCGCTGTTGATTAGTTTTTTCTTTCCGTGATAATTGAAGAACAATATACCATGCGCATCCCAAAATACAGACGCCATCCGACTGTTTTGTTTCCCTCGCTTTAGATAGGGTGTGTCTCGTGCAGTCATCACAGCTGACTGCCGAGTCTGGAGTATGGCAATGGATTTATGTTTCATCCATTGTCACATACCGACGCAAAAACTCTTGTTTATCTCGCATATACAGTTTCAAGCGGTGCTCTGAATTATCAACACGTTTTTGGACGACTGTGAACTCAGGCGACACCCACATTGCAAAGAGCTTTCGCATACCTAAATATTCATGAACGATATGTCCAATTGTTTGATATCTTCAGAGTCTCAGTTTTTTCAACCAATTTAGCTTTACAGTCATTCAAAATTGTTTGGTGGATTTCTTTATGTTTTCGTTTGTAACAACCTCTTTTGGACGCCCACTGAGCTTCCGCTGGAGCAGAATCGGGATAGCTTTTATCAAGCCAAGTTTTTTCCAGAAATATTAAAAAACAGTATCACATTGACATACCAAATACTTGTTTATCCATTTTCCATTTTCTCCAAAAACAAAAGTTGCTTTACTCAAAATATTATAACTCTCGAACCAATTGCCCCATTGCTGTCAAATTTTGACGTTTACAATTTGAGGATTAGTTTACACTTATATGGAAAAAAATCTATTGGCGCCCTCTTTTAGAAACGATACGAATTTTTCAGCCAAACTGTTAATAGTATTCCCACACTAGAATTCATAAAGTTAGCATAAAGTTTTTGTCTAATGCGTATATCAAACTATTGGGTGTAGAATTAAACAAAAACATTTCTGCTGTATCACACATTAAAATACATTGTGGTAAGTTTAGTGGTATATGTTATGCTTTAGCGATATGTATTTAATATCTTTATTGCAAATAAGATTTGGAATAGTTAGGAGAGTATAGTACCTATAATATATAATTTGGGTTTATGCTCATCATATACGGGATTATTTAAAAAAAAGAGACAAATTGCTTACAGTGAATGCAATCTATATGTATTATTGCATTATGTTTTAATTGAATTACAAACAATTTTGAAAGGAAATAAAATCGATAATAATAATAATAAATAATAATTTATTGCTCAAGAGACTAATGTCCAGTTACAGAACAAATTATTAAGTAGTGCACAATACAAAAAAAGAAAGAAAATTTATATACAAATAAATATTATAATAGAAAAGATATCATTTTTAAAATATACAAACTTTTATTACACTTCTTAAAATTTATTACCGTTTAACCAAAAATATCGCAGTTAATTTGAATGTCATTATATAATTGACACATTTTAAATAATGGAGAATTTGTATGATGAATTAGGCATGCAGACAATTTCTCATCTATGGTCTAGGGATGTTAAATTGCAAGGAATTTTTTGTGGGTGTATTGTCAACAAAGTTATGAAAAAGTTTATGTAATTATAACGATGAACAAATCCTATGTTCATTATGAGCGCTACCAAAATGAAAGTAGGTAAGTAAGTTGGCATATATTCCCCTTCCATGTGTTGAGAAGAATAAGTTTTTAATAGCTTTTCTTAACATTCTCAAAGTAAATTATATATGTGTCATACATAGGCGACCAAAGAGGTGCACAATATTTTATTTTGCTTATTACTAAAGCATAAAATAGTTTTAGAATTGTTTCATTTTTATTAAAAACTTAATAAATTACTTGAGTGTTAAACTTAAGTTTCTTATCGAAGATCCCACCAAGATCCTTTGCTTTATTTATTATTTTCAACACACATGCATTCAGCTCATATTTATAATAAATATTGTTTATTTTCCTGGAAAATGTCATTATAGAGCACTTTTTGTAATTCAGATAAAGTTTGTTTCTGTTACAGCAATCATTTAATTTAATTAAGTCGTGTTGTAACACTGTACATTCCCTCAAAATAGTAATTCTACTATAAATTGTTAGGTCATCAGCCTATAACAAACATGGTGATTTAATATATTTTTCCAAAGCATTAATAAATAGAACAAATAGCAGAGGTCTAAGACTGGAGCCTTCTGGGATCCCACCGTTTGACATATAAGACATATAAATAGAGCCCTCATAATTACATTAATAATATTTGTATAAATGCTATATGTTTTTAGTTTATTAATATACTACAACAGTATCGAAGGAAGTTTAAAGGCAACGTAGATTACATCGATCTGATACTTGATTCTAGCACTTTTGAAAAATTACTAACTAAAGCAATAGGTCCATAATTGATCGTTTCATTCTTATCTTCATTCATGAAGATAGGCCACACACGAACATTTTTCCAGGTAGTAGGAAATTTGCCATACTTTAATTTTAAAAATAATATTAAAATTTAAAAAAAAAAAAACATGTCATCGGTGGATAAAAAACACAAACACAGTCTTTTACTAAAAACGAAGGAATTTGATCTAAAACCTTTATAAATTTTGCACGTTATTTCTTGTTACAAAAAACTAAGTTTTCAGAAACTTTAAAGTCTTCCATGTGTCCTATGAAAAAGTCCAGTGTAATCATTTCGTCGTCCTTCTGGCACGTATGGACAGAATTAAACAAATCAGCAAAGCAGATTACTATATCAGTCGCATTTCTGTATTGGTTGTTTAACTTGAACAGTGAACTAGTTCCTGGAATTCTTGACCTTTCCTTTAAGGAGTTTATGTGTAACCAAAATGTATGTGGATCAAAATTTATGTGGATCAAAATTTCATTGTTCTTCTATAGTCCCGATGAAGTTTCGTTTGCCCTGTTCAATTGCACTTTTTAATTTGCTTCCTGAGAGGTTAAACTTATTTTTGTCAACTTCGTTTTTAGTTTTAAAGTATATTTTCCTAAATTTATTTTTTTCTTCTAAGGCTGCAGTGATTGATTTATTAAAATAGGGAAGATATATTTTAGATTTTGCGTTACATCTAAATTTTGGATAATTTAGATCGAATCTTTCATATAGATGCTGACAGAATAGGCTGCAAACAATGTCTAGATCAGAAATTGTACATAATTTATTCCAGTTAATGTTTTATAATGGGCGTATAGTAAGGGCAACTTAGACTTTTTAAAGTTATAGAGTCCCAAAGTAATCACCTTTAAAATTTGGAGTCAAATGTGACGTTAGCATAAATTCACAGGATAGTGCAGGCTGGTGCTCACCTTCTTTTACAACGGGCGCAATTTCTTTATTAACAACACATTTAATATCCGATGTATTATTAGAATTTATTACTAAACCATTAAAGAGAAAGAGGTCGAGAAAGTTATTTAATATCTCCATCTTGTTTATATAGGATGCAGCTATATATTGAATGTATTCTGGGATATTGAAATCTCCAATTACAATGATGGGATTGAATGTATTAAATTTATTGGATAATATATTAAACACATATGTAGTACAATTAAGATTAGGTGGGATATAAATATGTAGTAAGGTGACTCTAGAATTATTGCTGATAAGTTCTACAGCAACATAGTCAATAGGAAGATCAGCAGGAAATATTAGAGTAAGCTTTTTGGAAATAAATTTTTAATATTAAGATAACGCCAATGTCTGATTTTCAAATTCGAAAATCGTTATCCTAATATTGGAAATAAATTTACTTCTTACTCTTATTAGGTCGTAATGACCTGTCGTGTCGAAATATATTGTGACATAATTCCTTTTGTCTTTATCAAATAGAATCAGCATCATGTTTGTCATGGATAATTGCTGAAGACTCTGGGCTAAAGTGGAAGATCATCATAGGTGAACTCAGTCCATTTTAAGTGTGGTTAAAATTCATTTGAAGTTATGTTTTTATATAAAATTCAGACCATTTTTATAAGCACATTCAATAAATTTAATAAACATTGTCATTAAAAGAACTATCAAACCATGTCTTCGTTAAAAATTTTATGTCAAAGCAGTCGCAAGCAATGTTATTATGAAAATCTTGTAATTTGTTCCTTATATTATTTGTATTTTAGTAGTAACATTTTAATTTATAATTGGTTAATAATGTCTGTTGGTATTTCTCTATTTTTCCTGTCTCGATTTTATATTTAATTTTAGGTTGAGAGTTTATATATTTTATAGTTAAATTTGTCTCGCCATTTTCCTGCCCTCTCTAGAGATTGCCTAATTTAATTTGAA
This sequence comes from Ontholestes murinus, assembly GCA_963969525.1. Classification (NCBI taxonomy): domain Eukaryota; kingdom Metazoa; phylum Arthropoda; class Insecta; order Coleoptera; family Staphylinidae; genus Ontholestes; species Ontholestes murinus. The sequence goes on from OZ018388.1 coordinate 17,084,576, forward strand.
GTGGCAATTTATTCCTGTTTTTTGTAATGCCGAAATAAGTATGGCAGATATATGAATTTTATATTGTCTTTATTTAGGATATTTTTAATTTTGAATTAGGTATTGCCAAAATAAGTATATATATATGAAATTTTGATTGAAGTTTCTAAACCTGCATATATCCATTTTTATATTTTTATTGAATTGATAAATTAAATTCATTCGTTTATTCATTTTATTCATTTATTCGTATATCACTTTTAACACTAAATATATAAACATTTTAAGATATGCGGAGTTCACAATGTGTTCTTCCAGATGGAATTTTCACTCACTGAAGTACTTTCCCTATTTTGGCAATATTTTGGCCATTATTGGCATATTAATGTCCATTTGACATGGAGCTATTTTAATGGCATTTGATTGTCATATTTCTTGACATTACACTTAATCCATTTGAAACGGCTATTCTTTTACGATATCTATTTCTTTTTTAAAAGTGGATCCTGTAAGAGGAATATTAAATACGCGATAAATCATTTAACTAAAGGTTTCTAGTTTATGTTTAGAGGGGTGATTAAAACAATTAGGAACTACTCGGTCTGTGAATGTAGGATTTTTGTATATATCAAATGTTAGTGTTTTGTTAGCTTTTGTTATGGTGAGGTCTAAGAATTTAATATTGTTGTTAGTTTCAGTTTCTACTGTGAAAATTATGTTAGGGTGTAGGGAATTGACATAGTTTAAAAATGTGTTTAATTGCCTTTTAGTAGCTGCAGAATAATCTATAATATCGTGAAGTGTTTTGAAAATGAAAATGAAAATGAAAATAACTTACTTCACTTGTTTATTAATTGTTAGATGTACATTTCGTTCAAAAGGTGAGCATTATGCGATTGTTATTGATAATGTTCACCTTGCGACCGAAATGTACATCTAACAATTAATATACAAGTGAAGTAAGGAATAAACTGTAGTGTTATTTTCATCAACGTATCTAAACTTCATTTTAATATGCTTTTTGCCTAACTGAAAATGTAAAATTGAATTTGTTTTGTTGCACATGTATATTTCAGCTAGCACTGGGCTCAGAGGTAGCTAGCTCTTCTGTTTGAACTGTTATATTTACATTACAATTTTCAGATGATTCTTGATTATTCATTAGGTGGAATTTTCTCATATGTATGTAATATTTAGATGTATTTATTTTGTTCAAAATTACAGGGCTATGTACATTATTTGTTATTAATATTTTATTGTTGTTTGTTCCTTGTAATTTTTTTTTCCCATTTCTGGTCCTTCCTTCCTTCCTCGCCTCGTGATTTCTGGGTTAGAACTTATCTCGGGCTAACGGTATTGAGGGAAACTTGTGGTTTCTTCTGGTTTGGGCTATTGCTTTACAGTATTTCGTTGTTTATTAATTTATTTTTTATTTTCAATTTAAAAAGAATAGATGTTAATACTTTTATCTACGATCGTACAGAAAGTAGATGCTTTTTGCATCATTTTTCGTTGTAAAAGTGGCATTTTAAAGCACTAGTGCTTTTTTACGTTTTTATTGCACGGTAATGTCAAACTGTTTTTATTGCACAGAAGTGTCAAATTTGACAGATGAATATATTTCGACGAAAAACTTATTTTTTTATTAATTGATACAAATAACTAATAAACTATAAATAAAATATATAATACGAACCAAATGGCAGATTTAAGAACTCTGGAGATTTCATTTAGTGCAAGTCGAAGCGATTACAATAAAGCGAACATTTTTTCCATAAATAATAATGGCGGCCGACATTTATGCAACTTGTTTACTGGTTGCTAAGTAACGCTTTCATTAGTGCACTTCGGGTAAAATATGTTTTCATAAATTGAATTATTGAAATGACATTAAAATATTACACATAAGAATATATTCTTTGAAATCCTTTACGATCGAAGATAAAATTTTGTAAGGCACACGTGTAAAAAGTTTCTTTATTGCACTCCTGGCTTTAAAAAACTCGCTCGTTCCTCGCTCGTGTTTTTAAACGCCAGTTCGTGCAATAAAGCATCACTTTTTACACTTGTACCTTAAATAACTATTATATATGAGAGCAGTTGGTTGTAGGTGTTTATTGTGTCTGTTGTCAAGTGTTGGGTGAATTTTTTGGTTTTAAATTTGTCTATTCGAAGATCTGATTTTCGTCTTGTTTTATAGTTGTGTATTTGTTTATTTGGCTTGATTATAATTCATGTTTTTATTCAATTGTGTTGTATTTTGTATAGCATTAACAAACTGTTATATGATATTAGTTTTTTATGTTCAGTTCTTTTGTTATCTCATTTTTAGATAAGTAAAATAATACCAGCTTGTAGTTAGATAATACCGGGAAGTTGGTCAGTTTATTGGTCAGTTTATTTGAGTTTCTCATTGATCTTCGGTTTCTAAAATCCGGTAACTGTTTTTATATTATTAAATAGTGTATGTTTGACTCTAAAGATGCTCAAACATTCTCTTGATTTAAAAGCACTATTAACCGTCTATCAATCAGTGTTTGAATTATTACTTAGGTATGACGTGATTTTCTATGGTATTTTTTGTTTATATAAGTATATAATAGCATTTATAGAAGAATTTGAATGTTCAAGAGGATAATTGCTTCCCTAGCATGATGTACTAAAGCCAGGGTTAAGGTGGAAGATCGTCGCAGCTTCACTCATCCAAAATTTTTGTACCTTTTCTGTAATATTTTTGTATTTTCATATCCATTTTTTTTGACTAATAAACATAAACATATACAAAAGAAAGCTTCAAAAATATTGTATAACTTAAATTTTAGGGAAACATGCAAGGAAGGTTTAAAAATAGTGACTTGGTGACATTTTTTTTTTTTAAAAACCTTAAGGTTTAATTTTAAATACAAACAAAAGTTTCAGCATTTTGAAAGTGATCATAAATATAATGCAATGAATTTAAGTAATTAATGATGTATGTAAAGCCTCCAGAATAGAAATTTTGGGGTCGGATCTATATTTAATTCAGTAATATCTGAGCTATATAAAAAATTTTCTACATTCAAAATATAGATAGGTTTATCTAAAATAACAACTGAGTTTTCCTTATCGGCTTTAGTTATTATAAAATTAGTATCTTTCACAGTCTTTCTAATGGACTTAATAATTGAGCTATGATTGAGTTTCAAAATTTTTAACCTTTTATAACATTGGCAAATTTATCTTTTGTGTACTCAGAATGAGGGTTGTATTTTAGGGCTAATTATGCTTCCATAACTAAGATTTCTTTTAGATCTTTGGGCATAACATGTGGAGATTAATTTGGACTTTAAGAAAATCTTGTTTTTAAATAAATAACACTTCACTATTATTTATTGCACTGGGGTAGAACTTTATGTCACTTTCTCTTTTTTATTGGTTGTATGGCTTTTATTTATACTTTTTGAATATATTCCTTTTTTTGATATGATGATACACAATTTTTTTAATTCACCTAGTCGTCAAAGATTTATATCTACTGGGTGTAGTGCGAACGTACTTTCGGTTATTCATTTCGCCGAAAAGGGTCGAAAAATAAATCTCCTGGAATCAATGATCAACTTGAACTATAATAGACTTCCAACTATAATGTCATTGTAAAACATTAATCCGCTTGTATAATATATAAAAGAGCACCTATTTTAATTTATATTACTTACGGTTTGAAAATGGTATGTTATTGTATAGGAATCATTGGTCACCAAATAAATAAAAATATGTTATAAAAAACAAAGTAAAAAGTGTGTTTAATTTGTGATTAATTATCTATAACGAAGAAGAAGGCTCCAAAATATTTTAGCATACTTAACTCACGCCAATTAATAATTGTCCAAATTTTCCTGAAGTAAAATTACATCCTTTAGATTATTAATAGTTTTAAATATTTTCAAACTATCAGCGTATGGCAACACACAACGGGTTAAAGAACTAATTATATCATTAATGTATAATGAAAATAATTACCATTGTACTGCATATAACGCATACGCTTATATTAATAGGATGCAATTAACTCTTAAGTATTCTAACAGAACGTAAACGTTTTTAGTTCAACCAGCAAAATTTTATGATCAATAGTGTCATAAGAAGATAAATGACTTGTAAATGAGACACAATAACTTTGTTTTACCACTTTATTTTAAACAATTTCAGTGACTATAGTTTCGAATATAAGCTATTCATTATCAAACTTAAATCAAACTTTAAGTTTGATAATGAATAGCTTATATTCGAAACTATAGTCACTGAAATTGTTTAAAATAAAGTGGTAAAACAAAGTTATTGTGTCTCATTTACAAATCATTCAAGATGTACCACAAAGTAAACGCCTCTACCATCAAATATAAATGACATCTAACTAACCACTACTATGACATCACTGTGTGATACCTCTATGCATAAATCATGCATGTACAGAGAATTATGTATTTCACCTTTTCACCTTTTTTACGTTCATAAATAATTCGTGCTTGTTTACATAGATTTAGAAATGTTTTAATATAATAATGTTACCTAGTATGTCAAACTTATCTAGTCTCCAAGGTTTTACAACAAATTGATCAAAAAATAATTTCATTAATAACACGAACATCAGGTTCAATAAGCTGTTGCTTCTAGTCACATTTAGGTTCCTTAAACCCATAGATTATTACGTTACAACCTGTTTGGATATTTATGTGAAATGGAACGATATACAATGGCAGAATTTACGAAATAACATTTGTTGTCTTTATAGTTCTATTACTTCTTTTTGACGCGTTTCCTTTTTGTTGTCGTATTTATGTAAATTTATGTATATACCAAAATGGCAATTATGGAAATAAAGACTATTATTATTATTATTATTATTATTATTATTTCTACTTTTTTCGCGCTCCATTATATCCTGAGAAATTAACCCAGTGCCTAACAGAGGCGATGGGAAATAATGTTGATTAACATTTTCAGAACAATTCTTTAAAGTTTTCTTGTAATGCAACAGTTGCAGCTTAAAGTACCATAATTTCATCACCTAATTCTCTAAATTTTTGCAACTCCAAGAGATATCCTTTCTAAAGTTTATTTTTTGAACCTCAGATTTATTTATATCGAGAGCTAAATATTTGAACTTTTCTTATCATAATGTAAGTACATATGCAGTTGATTTGTAGTAGTAAAATATATTCATTATAATACTAATAATTATAGAAGGAGAAAATTAGAAACATTATTCCACAAATATTAAATTAAATGGCAATTAAAACTTTTGCAGATATTTCATCTAAGCTTGAATTTGCTTGGGGAATTCTAAATTATTGTTATTAGTTCTTATTTTTAAGTTAAAAATCTCTTAGTTTAACTATATTTTCACTCCTTAATAATGCCTCAAACTAATTTAGTAGCAGAAATATTCAAAATAAAATAGTTACGGTTAATTAAATTCCAACTTAACCCGTGGTAAAACATTTTCATATTAATTAGAGGTAAATTTTCACAATTTTTATATATTTCTCCTAAAATAATAAATTGTAAAGCAAGAGGTTAATTAAGCTCTTATTTATAAAATAGTTAAACAAAACCAAGAAATTTGATTAATTTTTAATAAGAAGTTAAATTACTATACTTTTTACTCTAGATAATGGAATTTATTAAGAATTTGCTTATAACTGAAATATAATATTTAATAAAGTCATACATATTAAATTCCCCTGATAATCATTAATAATTACAAACTATCACTGAATCAATAATCCACTTTCAGGATTTGGACGCAGGAGCTATTCAGTTGATCCGATATTGTTCAACGTGTTCATCCTATTGACGTCTTGATTACTAGCACCCTTAACCAATTGCTTCAGATAGTTTCCATTTGTAGGGGCAATTGCAATCCGGGGCCAGCGAGTGGAGCGATTAATAATAATGGCCCTTCGAACGGGCCGCAGTGTTTAGGGTATAAAAAAGCCACTAATCGAATTGTTTGTACACCAGACAATTAAACTAAATTTTACGTTATCAACTTCGAGTGAGTGATTTTAAGATTTTCCATTCCTCGCGCATTACTGTGTAAACAATTGAAAGATAATTTATGTTTACGAAATTTAATCAGATGCAACGCTTAATTTCAATTTTCCGTGGTGTGGATATTATGCATGCTAGCTGGGGGGTTCTTATTGTACATTACTAACTATAATTGAAAATTAATATGCAGTTTAACGTTTCAGATAACGCAAACAAGCATATAATGAAGCTGTTTTTTTTTGTTTGTATATACCCATTAATTTCAGTTTACACTTACTGCTCGCATATTAAGAAATACCAAGATGCTTATCTTCGTTATTTTACATAAACGCTACTCCTGGAAATATAATTTAATGAATAGCTTATATATTTTTGTATACAAACTAAGAATACGATATTAAATACGATAGCAGAATTGAAAAACCGCTAGGTTTTAAGGACAAATTATTAATTACCTGGGAATTTTAATTAACCACGTATAAATAAATTTATAAAACACAATTATTTATTTAATGAAAGATTCAAATTTATCAATTACTTTTATATGGCGGAAAGGGAATAATCCATGCTGAATTATTTAGATTTAATTTTTGTAGGTAACGTCGTAATAATAAAATTAATTTCCTTTTATGGCATTAACGGGAATTTAATATCCGAAGGCTGTTTAAAATAAATACAAAATTTAATTGAGGCGATGGGGCTTCAGTCGGGACCAATTGTAAATCCCCGCTTTTAGCATCAGTGCCGGGGATTTGACACTTCCACGAAATAGATTTAAAGCGCAGCCAGCCTTTGAAAGGGGGTGGCGGTGAGGGGGCGGTATTAATTAAAGTGAAACTAAAGGAGAGGGGAAATATGGACGCAATTAGCAAATGAATCGGATCCATTAAAAGGGCGCGTCTCCTTATTAGGTCGCGTTCAACGTGAAGATGCCCTCCGTGTTGTGTTCGAGTATCAGTCATCATCATCATCATCATCATCGCCACGGCCATCATCTACATCGGCTGCAATGTTGAGTTGAATGGACGCACTCCATCAATAACCTTTTATGTCCATCTGTCGTATTGATTGTGGCGGTGTGGAGAATGGGGGTTTTTTCTGGCCATTACCTCGTGATCCGACACTTTGCGGATGTTTTATATATTACCAAATAGACTACTATATGTATATATTTTAGAATACTATTCGATCTTGTAAATTATTAGAAATACAAAGACTTTTCCTTAATAATCAATGAATTATTATAATGGTTAAATGAATTAAAATTTACCCAATGCCGTCTTAACTATTAGTATCCTAGTAATCGAAATATTCTCATTTCAAATGTTAACCAAAATTAGACACACAAATAATCATCTCCATAATTCAATCAATTGTTATATGAGTTCACCGAACATATTTTAGGAAAATATTAATGAATAACAAAGATTATAAAGATGTTTTATACTTAAATTTATACCTATAGATAGGAAATTCTACTTAAATATTTCCTTACATAAAATACATGGTAGTTTATTTTAGATATGAAATAATAATAATTATTTACTTTTCTTCGCCTAAGATTTATAATAATATTAAAATATGTATTCTTTTCTGTTTCAGGTAAGTCACACCTTCAACAAACTACATTACGAGTAAGTAAGTAATCAGAAATCAATATAAACGTGTTTATCTCTTTATAAACCATACAAAAATATTGTATGTAATAATTTGGCTTAAATCTTCGAATTTACAAATTTTAATAGATCTTAAAAGATTGGTTTTCTTCAAGCGGCGGTTGTTGTAAATCTGCGGTCCTTCTTTTTTGATGAAAGGAGAGGAAATCCATCCTTATAGTAGGATAGTGTCGGACTCCTACCGACTGAAACTACTAATCCACGATTTCTTTTGTCGCTCAGATACTGAGGTCGTGCTTTTTTTTGATTAGAGGAGAGAAAATACTACCCCCACCGACTAAAACCACTCTTGCGCATTCATTTTTGTGACTATTTCAGAATAAAAAGTTCTTTTCTATCTTGGTTTTTGGCGAAATTATTGCTATACGTGTGTAGTTCTGTGTGCCGCTCTCCTTAAAAGGAACAGCGACGCAGAACGTATTATGATGGCTCAAAATTTTGGGGAGCTAATTGGATGCAAATTAGAATCATATGTGACCTTCGATGTTTGATATTAGATGTGAATTCATATTTCCGAAAGAGGGATTGTCGTCAACTTTGCCGCAGAAGTTTACAGCAAACTCTTTGATGTATTCTAGAACACTTAGGTGTTGATAAATGTACATATTCTGCATGTATTGCGGAGTCTTTATTTCGCGTTCAGAGCCATGTTTTGCCTATCCTGGAGCTTTGTTTTTCAATTAGCAAACGTTCCTAGCGTAAGTTCTTAATGTGGGTGCCAAGGTCATCTGTGGGGGTTGTTAGCGCCAACGGGGGAGCAGAAGAAGCCACATAGAAAATTAGGAGGCATTGAGATGGCAGATAGGGCAATAGCTGTTTTAAATTCTCGACAGATAGTAAGTAAGATTAGGATAGGGGCTCTAGAAAAAAAAATATTTTCAATGTGGGCGGTTAGCAATATAAGATTAAGAAACTATGGTCTACAGTATATGGAAGCAATATAGCTAAGATGCTGTTTTCTCATCATAGTGGACAACCTTAGTCTATTTTTCATAGATAACGTTGATGTGGTGTTGATGATTGGCCAGCGAAGCTGTGGTCTTTTGAATTTCCTAAGCGTTCGTCTTTTACGTAGAAAATTATAACGAGATACTTTCTCGGAATTAATTCCCTCACGAAAGGAGCGTTGGAGGGAATCAATCTTAAATTTTTTGAAGTTAGCTTAGCTGAAATACAAGGAAACACTCTTATCAGCGTTGATCTCAACTCGCCATTATTTTGCCCATTTCTCATAAGTGTCGAGAGAAGCTTGGAGAGTTCTTTCAACGGGCGACTATTACCGGAATCAGATTCGGAATGTCGCTTATATAAATGTTGTACAGTATCGGGGATAGAGCAGAGCCATGTGGTATTCCTGCACAGATCTTACGCTCGCTGGATAGCTTTATGTTGATTTTTCAATGACTTTGTGTTCAGAAGAAAGTCGTGCATGACTCTTATCAGGTAGTCGGGGTAGTTGAGGTGGTTTATTTTAAAAATAAGTCCATCTTTGCCAATATCTTTTGATATGTCGAGAAAAACTGCGGAAGCGTCGCGTAGAACTTTTGAAATACGACTCAGTAGAACTTGCTCCACCAGCTTATCTAACACGTTTAGCAAGCCAATGACTATCTCCCATCGGCTCGGATTTAAGTAATGATTTTCCAATCTGGAGGATACTAACTAGAAAGTTTAGCTTCTAGATGGAGAGAACACTTTCTCTCCATCTAGACGCATTGCAAAGTTAGTTATGTTGAGTAATAATAATCTAACCTTGAGGGCAAGTGAAAATACCATAATTTCCTTGAGCTTTACAAATTTTAAGCTTTTTTATTATTTAGTTTAGCTTTTCGAAGGAGGCCAGTTGAAAGGTCCACCTGCGGTTATTGCAATTATTAATGTAGGTCGCGATGGGTTTGCTGATTCCAGTGTTAAATTTGTCATTATCTCTAGGGTTAAAGATAAATTGATGCTCTAGAAAGTCCGCTAGTGCTTTGTCGATATTAGAGAAAAAGTTGTCTTTTGAGCGTCTCAACAAACTTCGAGAAATATTGAATTGACGAGGCGGATACATGACGAAACTAACAAATTGAAATAAAACAACACAGTTGGGAGGATTTCACATTCAAGAATAAATGTGAAACCCTACTAACTTTGTTGTTTTATTTCAAACTTCGAGAGTTTGGGCGTTCATTCATCAACTCGAGGCGACGTTCCCACCGGTTGTTTTTAAGTTGACGCATTTCTTCACTGACTTTGAATTCCATATGATGTGACGAGTCGCGCGTGTTATACCTTCCTCAATTCTGGCTACGCTTTACTTGGAGAAGCAGTAACTTCATTACTATGTGACATCATAATCAACCGTTTATCCCAATGGGTGACCTAGGCACATTGCGGCGTATTGAGTGGCGGGCTTCTAACCTTGCGGGCGAGGTTTTTAACCATCGCGATGGAAATACCGTATTTCCCTGGATCTTTGTGGGTTTTGAGCTGTTTTTTAAGCTTGTTTAGTTCTTCGTAGGTGGTCAGTTTGAATAGTCTACCTGCGGTTATTGCGATTACTAATGTAGGTCGCGACAGTATTGCTGACTTTGGTGTTAAAATCGACATTATTGCTTAGTCAATATCAGCAAAACCATGGTCTTTCGCACCTAACAATGTTTAGTTCGTGTAACTTTGTCTTTTGAGTATCCGAACAAACTTCCAAACAGAGTTTAGGTGTTCGCTAATCGACTATAGGCGACGTTCCCAGCGGTTGTTCTTAAGTTCGGGTCAAACGTGGTTTGCCACCGGCGGCGGGTGCTCCATGTGAGTAATACCTACCATGGAGCGAATGATACGTTTCTGCGCAACGAATACTTCATTCCATAAGGTAAACGTTCCCTAAGAATTGCAGATCGTATCTTATATATGGAAGCGCAGTAAAAAGTCTTGACCACAGGAGAGGTAACGTTTTAACGCTCTGATATTATAGCACTAAATGTTTAGAAGCGTTGATTCTTTTTTACAGTATGTGATCAGATCCACTATTTGGTTCAAGTTGTAAACCTTGAAACTTGGTATGTTCACAAGGAAATTAATTAATATCAATATTGAGATGTTTTTTAATTTGCTTAGTGCTACGTTTATGGAGAGCTCATTTCGTACCAACCAAGATAAAAGCCTACTTAGTCTTTTATTACAAGGGAGTTCAAATTATATGATATTAGGATGACACAATAGCAGTGGTAGTATCCGCCTACAAAAATTGTTAGCTTTGGGAAATGTAGTCAGAAAGATCAATTGTAAAAACATAAATAACACTGGCCCTAGTATAGATCCCTGTGGGAAGAATAGCCGGTGGTAATTATATCACCCTTAACAGACCGATCTACCCGGTAAGTATTATAATTACTGAGTTGCAATTCACAGTTTCGCAAATCTTCAAAAAGCCAAGTTTCTGTTAAAATAATTATATCTAAATTATTACTACTAAGTAACACCATCAATTCTTGCAATTTTGTTTTCAACCCCCACAATTCTCATAATAGATTCATAGTTTTTTTTTTAAATATAAATGTAGTTTTTTAGTTTATATCTAGAGAAATAGCTAGATACGATAACTGGTACATTATTATTGTATATAATTGAAAGATACGCCCTCCCCCCCTTTGATTTTCTCGATTTAAGTTCCACTCAAATAATCCACTTGTTTTTTCGTCCTATCAGCCCGAAACTGTTGTTGTTCCTCATTATCAAGAGAATTACTTTTCTAGACTGATTTTGCAACGTTTTCATATTCGAATATGATTTGTAAGGGACGTGACTTATCATTTGGCTTAGCTTTTGCCTAACCTTAATACTTTAAAGGGTTTAATATTTAAACCCTGCGGTTGTACAATTTTATTTATTTTATTGCAATCTTCTCTTATTTTAGATTCCACTTCCCCAGCAATAGATTCAGCAAGATTGAATAATAACATTATTTAAACTGTTTATTTCTTCACAAATAAAAAACTTTTTAACTTTGTTTGTATAACACTGACTTTATTAAGTGACAATAGTTTCGACAATTTTAACTTGTCATTATCAAACTAAAAGTCTAGTCATTATCAAACTAGAAGTCTAGTTTCATAATGACAAGCTAAAATTCTCGAAACTATAGTCACTTAATAAAGTCAATGATATACAAACAAAGTTAAAAAGCTTTCTATTTGTGAATAACATTATTTGCTCTTCTGTGTCTTTCTTCTAATTTTGACACAAATTCCTCAATGCAATTTTCATTAGTGGATACTTTACTTACTGAATTGAACATTTTATCAAGTTGTATAATACGCGATTCCAAATCATTAAATCGAGAAATTTAATGCTTCAGATTAAAAAAAAAAACGAGTTAAATAAGGATGTAATATTTTCAGAGTTTTCAAATTGATTGTTGTTATGAATTAAGGTAATATTTTGTGTTTTGGTTGATTTATTTGAGGGTTTGTTTGTAACTTGCCAGGCGTAATGCATTTAATTGTAACAGTTCATTAATTTATTTTGGTAATGGAGTTTATTTGTATATAAAAGTTTGGTGTTGCCTTTTTAAGACTTTGTATATAGGACTTAATGCTGGGTCACACCAGTAATATGTAGAGATCGTGCAGTTTTTGAATAGAAGTCTTCAGTTCAGTGTTGATTCATGTTTTGCCAGAAGATATATATATATATATATATATATATATATATATATATATATATATTTCTTGTAAGGGAAATTTCTTGTTAAAAGTGAAAAATGTTGAACCTGATATTAAAATCTGCTTAGGCATAGACTTGCATGTATGATTCGGAGGTTAGATAATTTAAGAAGTTTGTTATGTTCTAATTTCTGTAATTTCAATATTTATTTGTTTATTTATTAGTGGTGAGATTTAGATCAAAATTGAATGGGATAGATTTGTGGTCTGAAATTGTATTCGATAACGTGAGTGTCCTTGAAGATTCTACGCTTGTGTAAATGTGATCTAAACTAAATAAAGTAGTGGCTGTGCATCTTGTGTTTACTAAGAGTAAGTTATAGGATAATAGTTGATTTTTTAAGGTTGTGTGGTGGTTGGAATGGTTATTTGAGTTTATGTTAAAATCTGTATTAATTATAATTTTTCTTTTGGTAGAATAAACGTGGTTAAGGTTGGCTTGCAATCTTTTAATAAATAGGTCATAGATAACACCGGCTGGTCTGTGGAGTGTAAGTATGTAGATATGGTAATTCCTGTTATATTTCCATGATAAGTCGCAAATCTCCACTATGCCATCCGAAAAATCTCGCGACGCCAGGTCCAGACTAGTCGTATTTGATGTTTGGTTGTACCATATTGCCACTCTCACACCGCATGCAGTATTTGGAGCCTAAAGTGAAAAAATGTAACGTACTTAATTCTAGTCACTGTAAGATAAATAAATTTAAGGTTTAAGCAATTATAGTTGATTAATATTTGAATTAGTTTATCGTCTTTCGCTCTAGTTTTTTAGTTTTTGGATTAAAATATTTTTAATACGTTGATAGTGCGTACAAGTTCCAGGTTAGTTCTGAGGAGATATTTGTTGAAATTGGAAAATTAAAGGCCTCCTTTGCGTGTGGTCCTGACAAAATACCAAATAACTTTTTGAAGGCATGTGTTTGTTACTTTATAAGTTATAGTATCTAACTTAGAAGAAATCATTTATTACTCCAATATATTAGCAGGGTGATCGCGGCGATATAACGAATTATAGGGGGGTGTGCGTTCAGTTGGCTTTGCCTAAACTATTAGATAAATTATTGTCCAGGCAGCTACAAACTAAAAACTTTATTATCACGGAACAACACGGGTTTCATCAGGGTAGATCCACAGTCACAAACCTATTAATATACCAAGACTATCTGTCGAATGCCTTGGAAAGTGGGCATCAGGTTGACGCTATCTATACTGACTTCTCCAAGGCGTTTGACAGAATATCTCACTCAATTTTGTTAAGAAAATTACAATATATTGGACTAAATATTTTTATAGTTAATTGGCTTGAAAGTTATCTTACTGGTCGTACTCAACAAGTTAGAATGGGTAATTTCTTATTAGAAGCTGTTGTAGTCAGTTCTGGTGTACCCCAAGGCTCACATTTATGACAGGTTCTTTTTAATATATTTTTAAATGACCTGAACAATTCCATGTTTTTACTATATGCGGATGATCTGAAAATATTTCCTTCGGTGGAGAGAGCTGATGATTTCACAGCCTAATAAGCTGATCTTAACAATTTGTCCCAGTGGTGTACTTTGAATAAATTATTCTTGAATATAATAAAGTGTAAAGTTATCAGATTTTCTAGAAAAAAAGATATCATAATATTTAACTATAATGTAGGCGGAACTCAACTAGAAAATGTGGTAGAGATTAAAGACTTGGGTGTCACTTTTGAATCAAATTTTATCAATCAAAACACATATATATATAACATTGCAAATAGATGTCCTAAATTAATAGGTTTCCTCTGTAGAATTGGTAAATATCTCTCACCGTATTCACTAAAACTACTGTGCATCACATTAGTAAGGCCTATTCTGGAGTATGCATCTCCAGTTTGGTCACCGCATCAGGAATATTTAATCCAGGTATTGGAGAAAGTACAAAATAAATCGATTAAATTCAAAAGATATAGAATTTCTACTGTGACGCCATACATCATAAATTTTGATTCCCTGCAAAATCGTAGAGCTAAGAATGATGTCACTTTCCTATATAAAGTTATAAATGGGTTTGTTGAATGTGCCCCACTTTTGTCACTATTTAATTTTGAACATTCACATGAACCTTTAACAAGAACTAAACGCATTTTTAGAGATAATTACCACAGAAGTAACTGTGGTCGCAATACTTCTATATCTAGACTTATGCGTAGAGGTTATGAATTTCACGATATTAATAACTATTTATATTGTCCATCGTTAAGCAGTTTTCGACGTCGTATCAAGAGAATAACGCTTTTGTGTTAATTTAATGCTTTAAGTACTACTATATCCTTAGTTTTGTAATTTATTTTTGTTATTAGATCTAGTATTAATTATCTTTTACAATGTATTTTAAGTTACATCTGTACACATGTAGAATGTCTTTCTTTTTTCTCTCGTCTTGTATCTTTACTGTAAAATGGGGTTCGTTAATAAACTATTACTATTATTATTATTATTAATAATATTATTATTATTGATGTGTGATTTTCATATACACTTCTTTTGGCTTCTACTTACTTCCTAATCTGATGTGTTGTCATATATTTTTGTATTGGTGATACAAATAAAGATTTTCTTGAAATTCGGGGGCATGCTTCAAGTGAAGTTGACTCGGTGGTACCTCGAAAATGCGTGTTCTTTTAAAGTTGTATTGGTACGAGTACAGTGTTCCACTGTGGGGGTGGTAATTTGATATCGGCAAATGGAGCCGTCTCTTGGCTGTTTGTGACGTTTATATCCACAGGTGTTGAAGTGGTTGCTGACCTGTGCTGGCAAATATGGTTTGCTGATCCGGATCTGGACATACATTTCGGAGGATTTGTTGCGTATTCTCTAGTAGAGTAGTAGCTTATATATTCCATGGCGTTGGTGAGGTATATTGGTTTGCAGCGACCACTTTTTGTAATTTTTCTGTTTGCTGCAGATTTATGTTGGTGTGTACTTACTGTTACATACCTCAAGTTTATGCATAAGAAAATTTCTTATCCTCTCTTTGGCTTGTATTTTTTGTTAGCTAAAAGCTACCTGTGTTTTAAGTTTGGTTAATTCCTCTCTCATTTTCAAGTCTAGTTGTAGTGATGCGCTGGACTTGTTTTTTTGCAGTGGCAACCTGCAGCACACCCATAAGATTCCTTCAATTTGAAGCAATAAATATGGTATTTCTCGGAGCAAATGTTGCAGTCGATGCTATTGATGGTAGATTCCATAAATAGATCACAGGAAGCACATATAGCCTTATCACACTCTATAATGGTAGTTTTAAGTAAATCACTTTCAAAGATCGACCGTCGTCATTATATAATAAGGCCCAGCTACCATTTCTTGATGTAGTTTTTAATAGTATAAATAATTAATAATATACCCCATTTTAATATTTACTCTGTGATGTATTTTTTAATAGATCCCTTTAAGTAAATAACTGCATGAGAAAGTCCCTCGGAATAAGGGTGCATACCATCGGCTTTTTGGTTGAAATAGTAGTGGATATTATAGTATTTAAATGTTATTCTTATATAAGTTAGAATTGGTTTAAGAATATTTTAAATAATTTAGTGCCTTAAGTTACTAAGTAGGAAGAAGCATCAAAATTATAAACATTAAATTTTATTTTATAATTGAATATATCAATGAATAACTTTGAACCAAAAACATTGCCAATGACTTATATCCCATAGTGCTTTCATTAAAAATTAAATTAAAATTGTAAATGCTTGTTAAGGAATAAGTATTTTCTTGAAGTTTAATTTATTTAAAGAATTGACATGTTGAAACTTATCATTTTATTAATTGAATTTTCAACCATTAAAATATATATGTAGCTAATTTTTTTATTAAAATACAACACAATAATGCATTCAATTAAATAACAATTACATAAATACAAACTAATATGATTTAGAATATCGCAATCCCTGTCACTGTTAAAAATTTATTTCGCTCTTTTGAATTCAATGCTCGGAAAATATTCATCACCGTTCCACTCTTTTTTTGTTTAAATATCACTTTTTGCAAAAAAGGCAGAAACGCGCAATAAAAAAATGTATAAATCATACAAGCGGATCTCGCCGTTTCAATCAAGAATATGCATTCGTTAGGAAATGTTTAATGTGACAGAAATATTAGCGGTTAGATGAGGCGATGCCCCCCCAAGATATGTCACACTCTATCTGCACACATTTACATATAGAACGCTTTTTTGACTCACAAAACCACCCCCGCGCACGCCCCCACCCCCCTATCGCCTGACACACCACAAACCACTCTGTCAGTCCGACGACGATAATTCGTTTTGTGTTTCAGGCTTTTTGATTGAATCAGTATCAGGATTGCTGGTTGTTGTATGTTTCCTCTTCCATCGTAGATATCATTTATAAACTGATTGAAAAGTCTAATTTTGAGAGTTAATAAAATGTTTAATTCATGCAAATTAATTATTAATTAATTTTAAAAATCAACTAATTTTATAATTAAAAACTATTTACTTTTTAAAAGTTAGAAGAAGAATATATAATAGTTAATTTAAGTGTAAAAAGTGATACTTTATTGCATGAACTGTGGTTTAAAAACACGATTGAGGAACGCTCTTGAAAGCAGATAATTATCTCCTTATCAAAATACGTCTGGGTTCTGAAACAGCTAAAAATATACTATCCATATACTATAATAAATTCACTGACAATTTTGGATGATGGGGTCATCACAAATATAGACATTGCAAATCTCGAAATTCTGTAGTGAAGAAAATTGCTGAAGCCGTATTACCACAGCACAAGATTTTAACCCTCTTGTAATAATAATCCACAATTATCATAGGCACTGTTTTATACAAATAAACTTTTAACATTGTCAATTTAAATTAAAAACACCGCATATTTAATTTTGTTAAATTTTAACTGAAGTATTGTAAATTGCAAAAATGGTGAATGTGCCGGGGCTTAAATTACTAGATGTTTTATTGCATATTTTAGTTTTGTTTCAAATCGTTACTCGTGCTTCGAAATAAAACCCAAATACTTTGTTTATATAATTTGGAGCATTAATTTTGCTCTTTGTAAATGAAACATAATAATATAGTTTAATTAAAACCATAAAATAGGAAATTATTGTTATTTGTCGTATAATATCATTTGTAATAGTGCTTGGCTATCATCATCTTTTTTATAGTAATGTATTTTAAATGCTCACTATAATTTCTTATTTTTATTATTATTAACACAACACGAATATTAAATTAAAATCATGATATTCCCTCATACGACCATATGTTGTGTGCATTAGAAATTGCATTCGGCACGTGGTTTTTAATTGTAATCTGTGCACTATTACATAATGTTGTTGGGTGCGCAAACAATGCAATTTCTACGTTTGTCGTTTATCTGTTAAATTATGCAAACGACCCCGTGTATTTGTGTGCGTTGTGCAAACGGCAGTGAATTTGCAGATAGAAGAGCGCAAAACATCTGCACGTACCGAAATCAATATTTATTTCGGGATTACATAACACGGCGGAATTGTTTATAAACAGGGCATGTTACAATGGTACAATGTTGTCCTTAAGTAAATAAAACACAGGGCCGTGCATTTTCCGGCAAACGGTTTTTGATATATTATTTTAGATGTATCTGTAAGTAAGAATCAAGTTGGAAACATTACAATTAAGTTAACATTTGCTCTTATCTATATTTACTAGAATATTTATTGTAAAATATAAAAGGGTTTTATTACATTTTTCAGTAATTTTTTAAATCGTTTGTCGTGGTACTAAATAAAATTTGAACTATTAATTTTACTATTGGATATTTTACATATATTAAAAGTTTATAGTTAATAATAATTGTTTTATTATATGATTCAAAACGCAAGTATGAAAACATGTAATTTTACTAGAAATAATATAAGTGTAATAATGGTGGAGGCGCCGGGAATATTTTTCTTTAATGCTAATAATTTAAGTTGTATATGAAGATGGATATAGAAGTACTTAAATTATGAAATAATAATTTAGTGCGCTTTTAAGAAAAATTTAAGACCAACGTATGTGTAACTACATATTGAAAATTATTATTTACATCGAATTATTTGATTTTAAATTATTTAAGTCCTACAACGCAGTAAATCTCATTATCATAAAATGTTTACTCATAAATTTCGTATCCTCTCGTATAATATTTTCATCTTAATAAAATATTCTTCAAGCGGTTTATCAATTGTGAATAGTAACAGGAAATGAATAATCAACATTACTATTTCCTTCTCAGATAAACATTAATCACCCCTATGTGTTTCGTGTATTTGCATATTTATTCATCGAATCATCTCGTCGACTCGATGTTGCGCTAGAGTCTTCAGTTAAAGTTAGTAACTGTATATCGGGAGAGGAGAAAAAGCGCACTTTCGCGAACTACTAATCCCTTGTTCTTGCCAATACTCTCTGCCCTCTTTCTGTTCCTCGGATGTTGCATGGATTTTATGTAAATGCCGTCCCGAGATATACAGCTCGACTTTAAGGCCGCACCTCGACGATTAACCTATAAAGAACGATAGAACACTTTTATAGTTTCATTACTTGTAATAACAGAGCTTAATTTTTAGTTCACTAAGAATTTAAACGACTAAAATAGATATCAAAAATTTAACCTTAATAATTTTATGAATTAAATTAATCTACAAATTATTAATATTAAAAAAATGTATTATTTAAAGAAACTTACAAAGCAACCTAACTAAAATATCGTAAAGTAATTTATTCATATAAAGAAGATTATACACAATTATTTCATTTAAGAATTTATTAATAGAGCTTAGGAATATTCCTTATAAAAGTAAGTACATTTTAATTAATAATAAATAAATTAATAACAAAGTTAAGACTAAAAGTCAGCAAGCAATGCAATTGCCATGTAACAAGCTTACAAAACTAAATATATATATTGCTTGTATTTTGTAACAAACTCTTAATTCATGATGTTGCAAATATTGAATTTCAGTAAATATATGTATATTTATTATGAATTCCTTATTTTTAACATGATTTTAATCTCAATGTATAGAATAGAAATGCTTAGGTTAAATACTTACAAACCATCAATATAATTCCAACTAGTAGTTCTAGAACTGTCAAACATTTCGTGCGACAATTAATTTCGACGGTTATTGTTTACGCCCCATCCCCTTCAGGAGAGTCACCACCCTTGATTGATTTTACACGGTCGCCAGCTTGTTTGTATATATCCATCCATATCAATACCCCTATTGTGCGTAGTTCTAAGTTGGAACATTTATTATTAATAATATTGTACTCGTTGGTGGGTCAGAGAGCGAGCGAAATTTTGAGCAAACGAATACAATAATTTCCTGTTTTCGGTGTGTAACGTTAACGAACTCGTATTTTAATTAAGACGAAAAATAACGCGAATAAATACACGTTCGCATCGCAGATGTTTTCCGAGCGTGAAATGTTATTATTAATAATATATAATACTCACTCTGACCTAGATGATATGAAAAGATATCTGTGTATATATATTTTTTGTTACTTTCAACACTCGCGTCATACATATTATATAACGTCAAGTTTTCAACAAAAGGGAGAGAAATAAGACAATTAATCTTACTTACGCACAAACATAAAAACGCCATCGAAGCTCGGACGGAGACAATAAAATACATTGTCTATCAACAGAAGGAAGCGGATCTAATGGAACAGGCGACGTATAAAATAAGGGTCGACTGCTCCCACATGCAACAAGGAATTAGCCTGAATGGCCTGAAAGTAGAATAAAACTGAAAATTTACAGGGAGAAGGTCCGTACGTAATAAAACAGCGCTCGGGGGATTTTTACTGGCCAAGGATAAACATTATCCGTCCGGACATTAAAATATTTACACTACTGCGAATTTAAATGGGGGTTGAAATAAACTGCACTCTTATGTACCACACAACAAACATTAAAATTTAATTTAATAAAGTTTTTTATTTGTATTATAAACTAATTTCAAGTAGGTTAGATTAATTAGGACACGAAATTACTTAATGTAATTAATTAAAGGTGAAGAGTATTTTCTCAATTATAAGCTCCCTGCATATCAAAACACATAATCAAATAGTTTTCAATTTTTAATTTAGTGATTGGAAAATATTTCATATAATTATTTTTAATTTTTACATTGATAAGAACAGGATATTAGGATCAGTTTAACCATCTTATATATAGTCAAGGTGTCTTAATAAACTAAAAAGATGGTTAAAATAGAGAAAGAAATAGATAAAAATCTACGAAATATATAAGGTAATATTTTTGGTACTGTCTAAAGTAGTACAATTAATAGTGTTAAGCATTATAAATGCATTCATGTACTAAAAAAATCCTTATTGGCATAAAAACTATAAACATAACATTTCTTCCCCCTCATCTTTTTTTTTCTTGTACCTCCTCTCTTCGCTCATTTCTTTCCCACCCTAACCTTTTCAGAATCCTTACCCTGGGCCCATCTTCTCTCATCCATTCCGCTACCCTACTACAACCTCCCACCCATTCTGCATCCACTCCCTTACATTCATCCGCCAAATTTACCCACGTATCCTTCCCTTCCTTGCATACCACGCATTACCCGTAACTTTCCCCCATCCATCTCTTCCTCCGTCTCTCATCCGCCCCGCATCTCTCTCTTGCCATGGTCACCCTTTCCTCCCTTCTTAAGCGATTATCCTCCAGGTATCTTGGCCTCCTTCCATGCACTTGCCACTAATTGTAATTTTCTTTACTATCCATCCACTTTCCTCATTTCTCTTACCATCCCCCATGCTTTTCTGGCTTTTCCCTGTATCCACCTAATGTGTTCTTTATACCCCACGAGCTCGTATACGTGAATCCCAGGTACTTAAACACTCTCACTTTCTCTATCACCTCACCCTTCCACTATAGCTCTTCCCTCTCTTCCTTTGTTCCTAAATATCATCCACTTTGTTTTTCCGACATTCACTCTTAAATCTCTTTTGTTCATATACGTCTCCACTCTCGCTAACATCCCTTTTACTCCCTTCCAATCCCTCGCCATTAACACCGCATCATCTACATACGCCAACATCCACACCTTACTCCGCCCAATCACTACCATCTAACTCCCCAGTGTACATATTGAAGAGTATTGGGTTCAGCGGGCAGCCCTGCATCACCCCTTTCCATACCCTAAACTTCCCTGATCTCGCGCCTACCACTTTCGCCACTTCCCATGTTTCTTCATACACCTTCCTTACAAACTCCACCATTCCCTTACTCACTCCTCCGTTTCTCATACATACTATTAATCTCTCCCTTGGCACAGAATCATACGCTGCTCTCAAATCTAAAAAAACCGAATACACTCCTTCTTTCTCCCATCATATGCTCTATGATCCTGGCCAAGGTAAAGATCTGTTCTTTTGTCCCTCTTTTCTTCCTAAAACCCCCCTGCATCTCTGGCAAAATTGCCTTTTCCTTCACCTTCTCCCTCAGCCTGTTTTTCACCACCATCATTTCCAACTTGTATCCAGTGCTCATTACTGTTACCCCCTCTGTAACTGTCCACTATTTCCCTTTCGCCCCCTTTATATATCAAGCACACTGCCCCTACCTTCCACGACTCGGGTATCTCTTCCTCGCCCTTCCATATTCTGTTCCGGATGTTTGTGAAATTTTTTCTTCATTCTACTCCTATAATATTACACATTTCAGCCCTTAAACCGTCGAGTCCCGGTGCTTCAGCTCCTCGAACGCTCTCTCAACCTCCTCCTCATTCTGCCACCTTTCCCATATCTCCTATTCCCCCACGCCATCTGGCTTGCCGTTCTCCTCTTTGCACTTTGCTGTCCACCTTTCCAGGTCTACTTCCATATGCCTATTTCCTTTGTCGCTTTTAAGGATCCTCCACATTTGTGCTTCATTTCTACAAGTTCTTAATTCCTCCGCTCTCTTCTCCAACTCCTTCTTTCTCTCCTCGCATACTCTCTCTTCCCAAACCTTCTCTAATCCCTCCTTCTCAGCTCCGCCTTCGCCCTTCTACACTCTTCGTCGAACCACCCACAGTTTCCTCCCTCCTTCTCCTTACTCCTCCTACCACACCTCACTATAGACTCCTCGAACTCTTTTATTGACCCAACTTCTACCCATTTCATTTCTTTCAGCTTCTCTCTCATTTGTTTCATCGCCATGTCCCCACTCTCCAGCCTCTCTTCTTCGCTTTCTTCTTATCCCTCTCTCCTTGTCCTAATCCTTAATTCTACCTTTAGCGGCCAATTGTATGAGCCCCCCATATCCTCCACCACCATCCTCTTCACTTCTCCCCTATCACACCATTTCGCCACTATGTAATCAATCACCGATTCTCCCTTCAGTCCTACATATGTTATCCTTCCGTCTCAACCCCATTCCGTCCATACGTTTAGTATCTCCCATCCTTCTTCCATCGCCCACTCTTGCATCCTCCTACCCTCCATGTTTATATATTTATCCTGCGACTTTCTCTTGATTTCTTCCCTCTCCTCGCTTATCCCGCTCCCTAATTCCTCCAGCCTCGCATTGAAATTTACCTCCACCATACACCTTCCTCCTTCCCCTGTCATATTTTCTATCTCCTCTCTTATATCCCTCAATTTTTGTTTACGTACACCACCCCCACCGTTGTCATCTGTCTTCCCTGCCCATACCTCACCCCTCAAACGCCTTCTTCCCCTTTCGTGAACTTGATCTCCGCTGGTAGCCTGTTCGTTTTTACTCCTACTATCATGCCCACCATCGCTCTTCCTCTTTTTGCATTTTTCCTGGCTTCCTTCATTCCCCATCTAAAATCTCGTAGTAACCCTCTCCTCACTTCTTCCCATTCCTCCTTTAACATCCATGTTTCCATTAACCACACTATATCTTTCCTTTCGGTCCACTCTTATAAGTCTCTCGTGTCCGCCTCCATAGTTTTACCTTTGATTTCCACCACGCTAGTTGCCTGTTCTTTTTTACTCCCACTATCATCCCTCCATTGCTCTTCCTCTCTTTGTATTTATCCTTTCCTCCTTCATTCCTCATCTAAAATCTTCTAGTAACCCCCTCTTCTTTCCTTTCGATCCACTCTTGTAAGTCTCTTTCTCGTACCCCCCCTCTAGATTTACCTTTGATTTCCGCCACATTCCAAAATCCTATGGTTAACACCTCTCCCCCCTGCCAACTCCTCCTTTTCCCCGCCTCCTACTCTCTCCCCTTTCTGTCTCTAATCGTTTTTTTGTTTCTTCAATAAACTCCCCCTTGTCATTGCACCATTTCCATACCTTTCCCTCTATAATTATCTTCTGGTATCCTACTTTTGCAAAGCGACCCTTGTCCCAATCCTTCTTAGCCCTCGCCCTTA
Source organism: Ontholestes murinus (assembly GCA_963969525.1). NCBI lineage: Eukaryota > Metazoa > Arthropoda > Insecta > Coleoptera > Staphylinidae > Ontholestes > Ontholestes murinus. The sequence continues at coordinate 17,108,360 of OZ018388.1, forward strand.
TTTGCTTTTGCACCTCTCTTTCTTTTTTCGTTAAGTCATCATCGATATAAATTCACTTTCCCGTTTTCTTGATCTGCTTCTTGTTCCTCATTACCATTATCTTGTCTTCCCTCCCTTCCAACTTCACCACCGTTACCTTTCCTGCTCCTTCCACCCTGAAGCTAGTCCATGGAGCTTCACCTCTACCTCCTTCAGGAATTTTTCTATTTTTCCATTGTATCGAAAATCTTTCCCTCTTATGACAAAATTGTCGCTTCTCTCTCTTTTCTCTTTCTTCTCATTCTTTTCTTCTAACCCCCTTATCTTTTCCTTTCTTCATTCTACCTCTCATTCATCGACTTCACTCTTCTCTTCCAATCCCCTTATCTTTTCCTTTAACAACTCTTTTCATTCCACCTCTCATGCATCCCCCTTATCTCCTATTTCCAGGCTGCACCCATCTCTTTCTTCTTCCCCTTGTTCCTCCCGAACGCCGCCCTTCTTCCTTGTTCCTCTTCCCTCTTCTCCCATTCCTCCACATATTTTCTGTCCTTTTGCTTGCTACTGATCACCATTTTCTTCTCTCCTCTATTTTATGATTGTTCCCTCCTGATTTCGATTTATCGTAGGCAACCCAAATCACTCGAAAACACTCGAAAACCGCCGCTGCTCTCGGCCCAACACCTCCGCAATCACCCACGATAAATCTCACGTGCCCAATGTTTTCATTTTAGAAAAGGGTGATTTGTTGCCAAATTTCCGTTTCCTTGACCTGAATATGCATTCAAAATCAACCTTGAATTTTATATTGATCACCTTGCAAACTTTGACACAAAAAATCAGCTTACAAAATTTAAGGAATGTCAAATAAAATTTAGAAAATAGTTTACTTTGGTTTAATTGAGTCACGATAAAGGTATATAATTCTTGCTTAGGGCCTACAAAATTTAAGGAATGTCAAATAAAATTTAGAAAATAGTTTACTTTGGTTTAATTGAGTCACGATTAAGGTATGAAATTCTTGCTTACGACCGTGCATCATGTAGGTATAATATTTTTAGATTACTACGAAAATAAATTTGTATTTTATTTGGCACTAATTACAGAGATGTTTGCAGGCCAATTTTTAAACGATATAAACTTTGCATCTATATAGTTGAATTTCGCTATATGTTTAGAAATAAATACTCGAGTCTGTCTACAGTATTATTACTCGACCAAAATTTAAAATTAATGAAATATTCGAAGTTAATAGTACGTTCAAAGAATTGCCCGAATTGCTTGACTTTCTACATGCAGCCAAAATTATTTATATATATTTTCCTCTTACGTTTATAATACAATTATATATTTATTTATGCATATTTGATAAAGATTAAATACAATACAATACAATACACCGACTCTATAGTGTTTGTTGTCGGAGACCTCAACGCCAAATTTCCACACTGAGAATGGTTGGACAGCAGAGGCGAGATGCACCCGAAGCTCGACTTGGAGACGACGGTTAACGTAGGAAACTCTCCAATTTACCAGAGAAACAACTCGGGGTCAATACTGGATATGGCCCTATAGCGTAAGGTCAATTGGACCGAAAGCGGAACTGGAAGGTCAAGGAGGGAATTGAAGTGATGAGAGACCACCACTTCATCTCCTACACTTGTACCTATTCGAAGGAAAGGAACTTCCTATGGTCTTTAAGATCAGGTCCAGCCTTGGCCATTTAAAGGCGAAGTTCTATGAGGAAACCCTATCGCTAATTGAATGGCCGAGACCTTATCATACAGGCTACGATCCAACTGCGACGCAGTTATCGGGCGGAGAGCCCGACAACAGAAGAAAGTATTGATGATGCAACAAAGTTGCTAAGATAATGCGCAGGGCAAATGTGGTTCGAGGCGATCTCTTTTAAAGACGTCGGGTAGATGACATAGGAATTGAGCAGTCAGAACTAAGTACTTCAAGTCCGCTGCAAGGAGCAGTAAGACGGCGGAATACAAGAAACCCGTGGCAGAAGTTAACAGAATCGTGGTAGGAATGTTGGGAGAGGCCCGATCCCAATATGATTGTACCAGGAAACATCGACCAGGCGACCCTAGAGGCTCTCCTCACCGACTGTCTAAAAGAGGACGAACACTCTTTACGGCGGCCGCAAACTATCTGGACCTAGCGCTATTCCAAGAGTTTGCCCTCAGAACTGTAACATTGAATAGTCTTGCTGCCGAAAAAAGGCAAGCTCCCGTCAAACGCATAAGGCTACAGACCACTATGCCTGCTGGACGCTAAAGGCAAACTCTTTGAAAACATAATAAGAAACAGGTTTATCAAGTGGTTGGTTGTCCAGCCGCCAATTTGGATTTCAAAAGGCGAAATCGACCGTTGACGTCTTGAAGGACGTTCACAGACTGGAAAGCGACGCCAATATGGCCAATAACCGTGGACGTGAAGAACGATTTCAACTGGCGAGGTAGCCATCATTGCGAACTACTTTCACGAAGGTTTAATTCAATTTGAAAGGAGCAACGGCGTTTCGACGATCTGGAGGGGAGGAGATAGTCCCACAGGGTTCCATCCTCGGCACCACATGCCACACGAGGTGATTGTCATCGAATTCACCGACGAAATTATGATAATTAGAAGGTTAATTAAAATAAAAATGTTTCACCAGTTAAGTGAAAATTTAATTTATCGTAATATTAATATAGTATAATAAACAGTAGCATGTAAACATACCATTCACGAAATATCTAATGACAACGGACATAGATTATGTAATTTAGCAGCATCAACAGGTACGAAACTAGTAAGCACACAATTTAAACACAGAAAAGAACACAAAACAACATAGATGTCACCCGGTCGGCGGTACAATAACCAAATTGATCATATACTAATTAAGAAGGAGCAAGAAACGTGTGTATTGGATGGGGGTGCGAATGCAAATACAGAGCATTTCATGGTTACGGCTCTTATTAAACAGAAACTTGCTGTAAAGAAGAAACAGGAAAACATAACAAATGGGACATTGAAAAACTTAACAACATTCTCACAAGGAAAGAATACGAGGAGACTATACGAAGGAAACTAGATATAATAAATCGAAAAGCAAACGATGATATAAACGAGAAATGGAATGCAATAAAAGAAATATTGATAGAATCAGCAGAGCAGAATATAGGTGCAGTGCAAAAACACTACAGCAACGACTGGTGGAATGAAAAGTGCTGCATTATAGCCAATGAAAAAAAAACACTTGAGAAGACAATGGATACAAACAAATAACCATAAAGATAAAATGAAATATGATCAGAAAAGAAAGAAAAGAATGTAACGAACATATAAGGAAAATCACACTTACATAGATACAGAACAAGATAGATGAAATAGAGAGAGATTACAAATGTCACAACTCAATAAAAATTCAACGCACAAAAAAAAACGAATATTAGAAATATAGGAATTAAATGCAAACATGGAAAAGTGGCGAATAATATGGGAAAACTACTTCAAAGATCTACTGACAGTCGCAAACGAGGAAGTACAAACAGAAGAAGTAGTAAGAGGAGAGCAAATAAATAACCATGTAGATGAACCAACAATTGAAGAGATAAGAGTAATAATGAAACAATGCAAAAACGGAAAATCGGCAAGCGAAGACGGAATCTATATGGAGATGATTAAACACGGGGGTGAAGAACTACATTACCAGATACTCGAGCTAATAAATTAAATATGGAAGAATGAAACGATGCCTAAGGAATGGAATACAAGAGTGATTATTCCAATACATAAAAAAGTGACCAATCTGACTGCAACAACTACAGAGGAATTACGTTACTAAATAACACCTATTAAATATTATCAGCCATCGTACAAAAAAGACTGAACACATACACGCGGAATATCATAGGAGATTACCAATGTGGTTTTGTCAGATGTAGACGCAATCCATGCCAATAAGCAAGCGGAGAAAACACTAGACCATAACATTAGCATCAAAATGTAGTTTATAGATTTTACGGAAGCATTCGATTCATTAAATTAATCATTGCTTTAAAACAGTTCCGAATCCCACAAAAAAGCTACTGTACTCCGCACGATATGCGTTGAGGCGCAGAGGAACAGTGACAATCTACGTGGAACCCTAAGAGCTGGCACCATTCGAGTGGCCAGAGGATACCGAACAATTTCCACCGAGGTTGTCGAAGTACTTACCTTGTCAGCCCCTTCAGAATATTGTGGCGAGAGAAGAAGTGTACGTGACTATGAAGAGCGGAACGGCCAGGAATCTAGACAGGAGGAGGACGCTGAGGACGAAAAAGGGTGGATGAACCAGAGGTAAAAACGAAGAACCCCTTATCTTCTTCACCTCTGGCCCATTCCTGCACCAGGAAAAGAGTGATGATGATGCCCTGATGCCCCACAATAATAGCGATAAAAAAATTCTTTAACGTCTGAGCTCTCCTCGCAGAAACTTCCCTTCAGTAATCACAGTACACCTTTGAAAATGACAAGTAATTATCGAAACGTATGTCAGGAAACTGATAAATTATTTATGGAACAAATAAGTCTTTAATTTACATGTGATTATGTTCCATCAAGAATGTATCAGCGAAAGTATTAATTTTATTCGAAAAATATCTTATGCACTACATAAGAACTAAAAATATCACAATTCGCACAGACATCTGAAAATTTCCCTGCCGTTGAGAGAGTTCGTGGATCATTTGTCAAAATTGGAAAATAACTGTGCATAATACGCCCTTAACGCTCCTCCCTCGGGCCCCGCAAGGGACTGAAATTATTCATTCCCCCCTTTCGTTTTATAACATCAGCCTAATTGGCGCGGCGCAGTTCAAATGATCAAGGTATAATGGATAATAAAATTAGAATAATAATTCACATTATATTATTATTAATTACGTCCCTAGGGGCGATTAATTTTATCAAGGAATTCGTGCATAAGATTGATTACAGAGGATTGTTGTTATTTATTTCATTAGAAATAGTATATATATATAAATAAAAATGTATAATAATGATGATGGTTGCGACCGTTACTACATAATAATTCATGATATAAACACTTCAAGTTCAACTTTCTGTCACTAGAGTTACTCGATACGTTTTGATAACGTTGCGCTAATTGAGTTATTTACAGTGACACAAAAAATTGATTTTCCTCAATAAGTGGAATTGAGACGTGAACAATTTCGTGTGATTGCTTTTTAGAACTTTGGACGTGTACTCAACAACAGTGCATTGATAAACTCAATCAAAAAGCCACTATATATCAATGGTATACAAAATTCAATCAGGGTATTATTGTGTTTAGTAACATATTTCGTGAAGTTTGTCTAATATCGGTTGTTGCTCCAAAAAAACATTGACGTTGTGCTTAAAATGATACTGCAACATCATAATATAACTTACCCTGAGATTGGAACATCTCCGTATATTAGCAGGACCAGCTTAAATTCCTGAACATTTGGTTATCAAAAAGTTTGTTTACTCATAAACGCTCAAAAAAGATGGAAATAAATGCTCAAGAAATGTAATTCCGGTGCTTCAAAACACGTCTCTGATATCATAATAGGTTATAAATCATGCATATGTGGGTTTGAGTCTTAAATTAAAGCAGAGTGGATTGTATGGGTCTTTAAAGGTTTGCCAAAACCAACAAAAGTTGCTTGCGCATTAAACAATTTGAAGCAAATTATTGCCTTTTATTTTTGAAAAACAACTATATCATTAATGCATTAGTGCAAAATCCTGTAGAAAAACGAAGACAACCACCAAAAACGCATGACGCTCTCACATTTCAGCTCAAACAAAAGACTAGAGAACTAAAAAGTCTAATGTATGGTTTATTTACCATAAAGCCCTAATTTGGTCATAATAATATTTTTTTATTCTCCAGTTTTGCTACTAGCGCCCTATAGCGTATGTGCATACCGACAAACAGAACCGTTTGAGTTTCTCTTTCATTTCATGTATTAATCATGATTTTAAGTTTTACATAATAAGTACTACAAAGCGTTAAAACCCCTATATTCATTTAAAAACATCCAGTAGTAAGTTTATTAAATAATAAAATAATAATATGAGTATAATATTATCATTATTTTTATATAATGGAAAGTGAATTCGGATGAAATTACTTATTAAAATGTAATATCTCGCAAAAGGGAGGGATGCCTCGGGGTTATCAGTAATAATAAGTATCTTGTACGGAGGGAAAGGCATTGAGGGCATTTATTAAGTCCTCGTATTTCTTACCGGGAGACATATATTAAATCGTTGACATAGTGCGTGATCAGCAACCCTTCATAACAATATTATTTATCGACTTTATATGAAACACGATGCCCACGTTCTGGTCACATATTAAAGGGCGATCCCATTACGTTCGTCCAGTTGATTCCGATCCCTGCATGTTGGCGTATATCTCAATTCTAAGCTAACGTAAAAAAAAAACTCCGAATATAAAATACAATAAATTCGCCTGTTTCCTGTTTTTATTTTAACCTACAACATAAAATTTTGATCTTTTCATAAACTATCTTATTACGCAGTATGATTAACATTAACCTTGCGTATCCCTCATTTACGTTGATAATCTTGTATTTTCTTATAATTGTCAGATTTCTCATCCTCTTTTACAATCCTATAATATATGTCATTCATTCCGGCCTTTGAAGCAGCAGCTCGCATTGAAAAATCACTTTCCAACGTCTCTCAGCTTCAGTTCATATTATATCATAACACATGCAATTGCCATGTTTTAAATCATTTCCATAGATTTCCAATCGTATGTAAACTCCTTGTTAAGTCACTTTCAATTATTCTGATTCCACAAGCCTTACTTTTATTTGACTTATTTTAATCAAGTAATTGTCTCAATCCTTTTGGCTACCCAAAGCGAAGCTTGTCTTTAACGCTGAATCATCACTCCCTTCAAATTTATTTCCTTCATAAGACATTATTACCATAAAAATCTACAAGCATTCGAAATTCTTCACATGCAGTTACCTTCCAAGTGAAGCAAAAATAAACTGGAAACTTGATAATTACAATATTTTAAATATTCAATGTAAGAAAAATCAAGATAGTACAAAGTAAACGCCTAAAATCGTCTTTAAATTTTTTAACTGTAAAATGATAAATTGTGATAAAGTTATTAATTTATCAATATATTGTATAATATATACCTCGAGGCCCCTTAGGAGAAGAGTTCATCCAACCACTCAAGGCAACTCCCTTATCATTTCCCGTACGAATTTTGTCCTAAAATAATTTCCGCGAACAAGCCAAGTTTTTGCATACAGCCAAGAAGAGAGCCCGACCCGAGGACGAGGGATAAAAGGGGGGCGGGCGGGCGTTCGGTCGGCGGCGGAGACGGTGTAGGAGAATTCCCAGTGCAGAACGATATCGGATATTCAGATTCGCCCCCGAGAACAATGCTTTGTGTACGCAACGCACAGCCGCATAGTTTCTAGCCACCCACCCAGAGTTGTGGCCTCATTTGCATGCGGATCCATAGAAATGAAATTTACGATTTTTATTTACCTCGACTACTAGTACTGTAATTCAAAACAATTCACATTTAGTTCCCTTGTTTAACAAACAAAGGCGGCTCGCCAACGACGGTGCAGAGGGGTGAGGGGGGTGATAGTAAATTCCTGCAGCATTTTTATCTTGTAATAACTCCGAAATAATATCCTATTTACTCTACTGTTTTTTTGCAAAGAAAAATATACATATTTTGCTGTGAGATATTTTATTTTATAATTGCTGCAGTTTTTAATGCAGTTAAAATAAAATATAAATTCATATTTCATTTATATTCATATATAAATTTAAAAATCTTTTTAATTATTTCTATTTGATTTTTCTAAAGTCCCAAGATGACCTGTTGCGAAGACCACCCTGAAGAAAGAGACAGAAGCTAACTCGCGCTCGAATGCTGCACTCACCTACCCCTCCCGGTACCCGAGACGCTCATGACCGATCTCGAGGCCAATTATTCACCTCAGTTTATCGACGACCTCTTCGCCGAGTATTCAGTGAACAAAAAGCTGGACACCTACGAGGTACGCTCCTAAGAGTTGTTTGAATGGCACCCTTGCAAAACCAGGTGCTGCATAAACAGCGTTCGCCTCGGTTCTATCGAAGAGATCAACTTTCAACCCTTTGCGGAAGAGAACGATCCTGGTGATAGAGAAAACGACAGATAATCACACGTCGTTGAAGGAACACGAGCACCCGTGGTCATGGGATTAAAAATTTCACCTGATGCTGAAGAGAACGCCCACGCTGTCGCAGAACACAGCCCGCACCCCAACTGAACCAGCGCGTTCACTATAACGTCACCAGACACCGAAACCTGAGTTAGAAAACCTCCTTGGCGATTTCGATGACCTATTCAGACCTTTGACAGAGGCAACACCGATGGCGGAGCATTCCATAAATACCGGAAACAGCCGTCCAATCGCTTCAACTCCGTACCGGCTTACCGAACCCCGTAAACAACTGCTGAAGTTAGATTTGGAAAATCTCCTGAGAGATGGTATTATCCAGGAAACCAGCTCGCCCTGGGCCGCACCAATGTTCCTGGTCCCCAAAAAGTATGTCGGAGTACGACTGTGTATCGACTTCCGAAAATTAAACGCAATCACGATCGCCGACACATATCCCTCGCCACGGATCGACGACCTCCTCCACGCCATCACCATACCCTCTTGGATCTCCACGATTGACCTGAGAGTGGGTACTGGCAAATCCCTGTAGCCCTGGAGTATCAACCGAAGACCGGGTTCGTGACATCCTTGGGATCCTACTGTTTTAAAAGGATGCCGTTCGGCCTACGAAACACCCCGGCCACGTTACAACGTCTGATAGATTTTTTATACGTGAACTACCCAGAGTCCAGCTGCTCGTATACCTGGATGACCTCATCCTTTTATCAGCAACGTATGAACAGCAACTCCAGGCTCTTCGCAAAGTCATGACTCACCTACGGGAATATCAGCTGAAGATCAATCGCGAGAAGACGTGGTTCTGCTGTACCCAGGTCCGATACCTAGGACACCTCATTACCCCGGAAGTCACAAGCAATCAGAGACAGACAGGGCCCTAGGAACCGGAACCAAGTCCACTCCTTTATACAAGCATGTTCATGGTATCGCAGACTCATGCCCAACTTCTCAGACGTGGTACGACCCCTAACGGACCTCATCAAGAAAAAGGCCCCGTGGAAATGGGCTAACTAGGAAGGAACAGCTTTCACCCGCCTGAGGGAAATCATATGTGAAGCACCCGTCCTCCTAATAATATGAACAGATGCGAGTAAATACACATTAGGTGCAGTTCTCGTCCAGGGCGAGAAAGACGAGGAACACCCCGTCTAATACGCCAGTTAATCAAGCCGAGAGGAACTACTCGACAACCGAACGAGAAGCCCTTGCCATCGTTTGGGTTCTCCCTCTCGGAGGGATGTCCGATCACAGTCAGCACCGGCCACCAGGCCCTGAAATGGCTCATGAGCCTGAAATCACTGACCGTTCGTCTCGCTCGTTGGGCACTCCTTCTACAGCCCTACAACCTCACCATCGACTACCCACCGGGGAAATTTAACCACGTAGCTGAGGCCTATCTATAGCGATCACCAAGGACATTCCGACAACAATCTCCCACGTCGAGGTACAGCTAGGCACCCTGTCAGGAAAGATCAAAATAAAAACACAGGAAGCGGATGAAAAACAATTCCCCATCATCCGAAGCCTAGAAGACCCAACTGGAACCGAGGATACCCATTACTGGTGTAACAAAGGATACGTCCTCCACCGCTATGATCCGGAAGAAGTTCAGCAAGTTGTACCGAAGTAGGAAGTACCATGGATACTCCACATACTCCATGGCTTCCACGATGTACCATTAGCAGGCTACTACGGTGTGGAAAAACCCTTCACACGAATCAGGAAATGTTATTATTGGAAGGGAATGAAGAAGCATGTAGCCGATCATATCAGGAAATGTGTTCCGTGTCGGCGCTACAAGCCCTCGAACACCAAGCCAGCAGGACTGCTGCAAACTACTCCTCCCAACCAGCGTTTTGAGACGATTGACTTCGATTTGTTTGGACCACTTCCAGCATCCCGAGACGGTGAGACGACCATCCTCATCGTAGAAGATCTAACTACCAAATGGATCGAGCACTTCGCCCTTATCAAAGCCACAGCAGAATGTTGTGCAAAAGTTCTCATCAACGAGATCTTCATCCGTTACGGATTTTCCAGGAAGGTTGTAAGTGACAACAGACCACAGTTAATTGGTGCCGTCCTGCAACATGTGACCTACGTCTACGGCATACGACACCAATACACTCCTGCGTACCATCCTGAAGCGAATCCTGTGGAACGAAGGAATCGGGACCTCAAAACCGAACTAGGAATCCTCGTGGGCCGAGACCACACCTGTTGGGCAGCGAAAAGTGTCTTCGATTCGTTTCTCGATGAACACGGCGCTCATCTCCAGCACCGGATACTCAATTGCTTACCTGACCTTTGGACGGGAAGGGATACACCGACCAGCATCGCCGACCCTGCCCTCAGTACTAGCTAGCTAACCTAGTCTGGGTAGCTACTCACGCACTTAGCAACGCCCGGAAATACTCTTCAAAGCTCGCCCCACGTCGAGATAGCAACTTCAGAGCAACTAGAGCTATCCTTAGGCATATTCCATGCCTCAACCCTCACGTCATAACAGCGAGACCAAAGTGATGACCTGGAAGCAGCCCTTCCAGAACCAATCCGCTCTAGGAGGAAACGAGGACGACCAAGGAAGGACCAGTTATAATCCTGCCCTTCATCCTTCACGCCTGAACCATAGGGGGATGACGTAACGTCCCAAGAAGGCCCGTTGCGAAGACCCCCCCTCCACCAAACCCCCGAAGGCGTATCGCCACCCCTATTTAAACCCCTGCACCAGACAAGAACGGCAGTGTCTTGCACTGAATACAGTATCCACCTCCTCCCTTACCACTGAATACAGTCTATATCCAAGTCTTTACTCTCAAGAACAGAGCACAGTCTTGTCAGCATTCTTTAAACCGCACAGCACGACGCCCGTGGAACGTTGGTTTATAAGTACCCTTTTATTTTTTTGTGTGTTACTTTTATATATATATATATATATATATATATATTTATGTGTGTGTAAATAAATCTTATATTTTACATCAAATCCGGAGTTCTACTACTAAATTTTTATTTATTTTCAGTTATGGATGACATGTTTCTTTAAATAATAATAAAATATTGGTATATCTAATAAAATTATCAACTTAATATATTAAATACCTGCAATACCTTAAATCGGCACGCTAAAATTAATCCTACCGCACTGATGAGATCCCAAATAGACTGAAACCTGTCTGTAGGTGTTGTTAACAATTGATATTTTGATAATAACTTCAAAATGTGTACTTCAAAGCGTTTATTTCGAAATTAAGTGCTATTGCATTGAATTTTATTTATTGTGTGTAAGTGTGGGGCGTAATAAAAGGCTTTTTCCTCGGCAACGCAGAGGGCAGCACGGGGAACGTGCGCCGGTGGTCCGCTCATGTTTTATAAATGGTTTTTGCGGAGAATCGCAAAGCCGTTATGGACCGCATCCGGAGATCGTGCGCATTAAATTACAAACCATGTAATGAGCACCATATAATGTAATGAAAAACTTTACGACGTGAAATTTAACAGCGGCGGCGCGCTCTGGGATTACACCCGACGACCCACCCAATAAAAAGAGTATGTAGTAATGACGAGACCCCGGATTTATGCGGTTCATTAACGGCTTCGTCTAGTATTCCGGGATAATTTGCTAATTTGCATTTATCAACAACACTTAAACGATTTAACGTTCGGTGCGATAGTGTAATCTGTAACTGTTCCTTTGATCAAATATAATTTACTAACATTGTATTTTTTGCTATCACGTTTATTTGCAGAGCTGTGTTTTTTATAACTTGTCTATATATTTCTCTAAAATAGGTTAGATTAGATTAAATTAGGCGGAACGTTTAGCTACAGACAAACTTACAGCGCTGCCACCTGGTCTAGCTGGTCTAGACCTTTTGTACTAATACCCTACCATTTGTATATTGCCAGGAAGTCAATTTTTCTTTAATACGGTTAACTAACATGCTAGTATCTGCTAGCTCTGATCAATTCTGGCGTTTTCTTCATTTTTCCGTTTAGGGATAGCCTCGTAGTAACCAGCGCTAGACTCATAGGATGTGCTTTGCCGTTACCTCTGCCAATCAACATAGTACGTATTTAAGCGGTTTTTGCCTCTTAACCTATCTTGTGAAGATAGTACTTTATTGGACAAATAAAGCAAAATTTGTGAGAAGTTCAAGACCATTAAAATTCCTAATTTAAATTACGTGAAGAGGCTTATAAAACAATACATTTTTAAGAATATAAGAGAAAATTTGCTAGTTAACTATAATATTATTATAAAACATTGGAAAAGTTGATTGAAGAATACGAGAAAACTTAAAAAAAAATCTGGAAATCAGGAAGATGAACTGCTAAAATTTTCCAGAAAATTCCAACCAATTTGGTATATAATATTTTGCATAATTCTAGATGTATTGAGGAACAAAATCTACAAAAATCCAATATAATTAAGCAGCAAATTTATAGAGCTATTTTTAATTTCCTTTTGTTTCAAGAAAAGATTTGAAAAAATTAAAACTACCTCATTTTAATAGTCAAACTTCCTCGATCAAGTTTCTTTAGCAATTTAAGCCTCTACATTAGTATATGTGGTACTGGTTGTACTGCTATATAAAGATGTAACAAATGTTTTAGATGGCATAAAATTTATCCTGACATAAAATAATGCGGTATGAACATACAACAAAAAAATCAGAAAACTCAAAATCTGAGAAATATTGATGAAAATTTTTAGAAACCGCGAATGAGATAAAGTAAAAAATTAAGATTAGTCCTTAAAAGTAATTGGTACTTCTGGATGGTTTAAAATTCACAAAATGAAAGGCAAATTATTTAATAATGCTGATAAAATAAAACAAGAATTTCTTGTTGGAAACCCTTATATCATTAAATGTAAATTTTCAAGAAAACTGTTTCAAAGAAGAAAATTCTCGCAATTTAGAAGAAAAATTCTGATAAAATATTGCAAAAAATGATCTATAAAATCGATAAAAAAAATGTTGGAAAATACCAGACTTTTGTACAAAAATTGTACACAACTCTAAGTAATTAGAGAAGTAATTCTGCAAAATTTGAAAAAAAGAATTGCTAGAAATTTGTAGAATGACCGTAGAAAGTACTAGCAAATTAGAAAAAAGATGTAGGAAATTCTAAGAAAAATATTACATGAAATTTCAATTAAACTTTTCTCTCAGACTAGAGTTTTATATTTTTTGTTTTATTACTTTTTATTCTAGATTATTTTTGCAATCATTTTCAACATTTGAATATTATCCACACAATTTCTTGCTTTATTTTCAAGAAATTTTTGTTTGAACCTTCTGGACCTTTAAATTTTCAGGCTAGAATTTTAAATTTTTAAAAGATTTTGTTCCCACATATTTTTAAGTTTTTAATTTTATTTAAAATTTAAGTGTTTTCCATCAATTATTGTTTAAGCTTATGTAAATTTTCAAAAGATATATTTTTAATTCCCGAATAATTCTGTTCTATCGGAAAATAGAAGAAATTATTTTTGCTTTTAATATTCTTTCTTCTAGGTTTTTACATTTCCTTAATTTATGGAAATTAAACTAAAATTTGACAAGAAAATAAATAATGTTTCTTCTAGATAGAACTTTTAAAGCAGTTCCAAATTTTTCTTTAAGGTTTCGGGAATTAATTTCATGCTTTATCTTATCGAAATTCTCAAGAAATATTTGTTTGAACTTTTCATTTCTAGGCAAAAATTAAATTTTTTTGAATCGTTTTTGTTCTAGGTTTCTAGATTTTTTTTTAAGTTTTGCATCCAAAGTTAAATTTTTTTCCATTAACATGAATTTTTTTAAGGGAAAAGAGATAAAATTATTATTCTTCTAAATTAAAATTTGACAAAAGTTTTAATATATTTTTGTTTCAGCTTTCTATTAATTTTTAAGCAGTTTTTTACTTTTGACATTCTGTCATCAGTTCTTGCGTTATCTTATCGGAATTATCCAAGAGATTTGCTTGCAAATGTTGGAAATTTTTTAGAATTAGTTGCTCAATATTATCGAAATCTTTTTCATCTGAGCAAAAAATATTAGCAAAAATCTTCTTCTTGCTTTTGAGTATTTTTACCATCATTTTTTGCCTTATCTTATAGAAATTTTCAAGAAGTTTAGTTTTTAAATTCCTGGAAATTTTTATATATACAACATCTTTATTAACAGACAAACTTACAAAAACAATAAATATAATACATATATGATAGATGATGTTAGTGGGTTAGTCCGTTAAATGGCTATCGACCAGCGGTCTTTCAGCCCGGATTTGTCAGTCTTTATATGTCTCGTCAGTCTGTCTCTGATGGTGGTGATGATGATGGTTGGTGTGATTCGATGAATTCGTATGTTGTGAATGAAGGGGTTTTATATTTAGGGATTAGGTCAGGATTTCTGCGCAAGCAGTAAAGAGAAAGGATGTGTTGGTTAAAGGAGTTTTTGGAAAATTTTTCGCTAAGGTATAGAAGGCGTTCGTTGATGGGAATAACAGAGGTAGTGTCATATAGGAGTTGGTTAAAAGGATTATGTAAAGGATTGCTAGGATGGCGGATTTTGGTTAAAGCTCTTAGGGAGGATCGCTCGCTAATTTGGATATTATGGATAGTGGGATTGCAGGAGTTTAGGAAAAGAACATTACCATAGTCAAGTAAAGGGCGGCAAATCATTTTATAAATTTTAACGGCTGTTTTTGTGGATATTCCGTTGTTTTTGTATGTTAAATTCCTAAATAATTTTGCCCTTGTAATGATTTTAGCCTTATTTGAAGCTGTGTGGCTTTTGAAGTTTACTTTTTGATCTATGGTAATGCCTAGGTATTTTATGGACGTAGAAGGGGAAACAATTGTGTGAGAGATATGGATATTATATGTAGGATTATTGTTGCGGTGATAGGGAATTAGAAGCTGGGATTTGTAGGGATTGATTTTAATTCGCCATTTGCAAAACCAGTGTTGTAGGGTGTCAATAAGCTGCTGAAGGGATTGCAGAGCTTTAGGTACGGAGGGTGCATGGGAAATGAGGGCTGTGTCATCTGAAAATTGGAGGAGATATTTTGAGGGATTAAAGTGCAGGGGGGGGGAATTTTTATTATAGCGGAAAATTTCACATTTTTAAATTCTGATTTTTTTTATTTCCAGGCTAGAATTTTAAATTTTTTGAAAATGTAGTCTTCTATATTTCTATATTCTCTATGTTTTTGCAGTTTCTCTTCGAAATTTTTGGTATTTTTCATTTTTAATATATCTTATCTAAATTTTTAATAAATGTCTATTTAGCTTCCTGGAATTTTTCATGTTATCAAAAAAATACAACAAATTCTTTAAATTTTACTATAAACAGAATTTTTACAGATTTTTTAAAGCAATTGTCTTTTAATAATTTTCTATTAATTCTAGCTTTATCTCCTCTCCTACTTACAGATAGATAATTGAATTTTGTATTATTTTTCAATGTTTTAACAAGAGATCAGTGAGAAAATTATTCAAGAAATATTCTCGAAATTAAAGAAAACTGTTCAAGGTTTCTGGAATTTTTCATTTCTACAAATTAAATAATATTTCTTTTAGATTTATAGCAATTTTAAAGCAGTTTTCTTTCAACTTTTAATTATTTTTTTTATCAATTCTTGCTTTATTTCATCGAAATTTTTTCAAAACTGAATTTCTTCGAATTTCCTAGAATGTTGCAGCAATTTCATTTTTCTATTTATAGAATTTAATAGTTTTAGATATTTCCTAAATGGTGAATACCGTGTCATCACCATTATCAAACACAAATATTTTTAGATCGATTTTTTGTTTATACCACGCTTTTTTGCCGCTTCTAAACTTAATATTCCAAATGCACCTATAAATCAGCGATTTTTAAATCCATTATCGTAAACATCGTTATAAAAAAACATATCTTCAGAATTTTAAGAGTTTTTTAATTTAATTTTATTAGGATTTTCATGAAATTACTGTTTAATTTGGCCTAATTTCTTTGGCTTTATTTTTCGTTAAGATTTCCAACAACTTTTCTTTATTATTCTGTTTTATTTATTTTATTCAATTATTCTGTTCTTTTTCAATAATTCCTCAAAAGTTCTGAAGTTTTTTTAATACCGTACCATTACGAAAACGAAAATATATTTAAGTCAAGTTCTTTTTCTTGCAGTGCATTAAATGTAAATGTCAAGATAGACTTCATTGCTGTTTATTTCAAACCATAGAGTTTTAAATTTGCTTTCTTAAGATTCAGTTTCATTTCAGAAACACACTTTAAAATTTTACTCTTCTTTAGTGTTTCTACATTTTTCATTAAAATTTTCTTAAATATTTCCTTGATATTTCCTGAATCCTCCAGCATCCATTAACATATTTTGCTTTAAGATTTTCAACAACTTCTCTTCAGAATTTGCTATATTTTTTACGAATAACAATTCTATGAGAGTTTTAGAGTTTTCCACTTAATTGTCATGTAGATTGCTAGATTTGTTTAAGTATTTGCTGTTATATTTTAGCAGAAAAATTTTATTAACAATTTTTTCCAGAACATATTTATGTTTTTCGTCATTTTTTTTGCCGTTTCTTGGATTGACTTTTAGAGTTTCCTAGAAATTTGTTTTTAGATTTTTAGAACACTCTTCAGCCTTTCCAGAATTTTTCAACGATTTCACTTTCGGATTTATAGATTTCTATATTTATCAATGATTAATACTGTTGCTTCACTACAATAAAATAAAGACCTGGTATGGCTTCAATTGTCCACGTAATAAAATGGTCATACATATTAATTCTTATTGTGAGTCTATTAAAGTTTTTGGCATCTCATTGAACACTTTTAAAAAGAATGTGCCAAAAAGCTGTTGAGGACAAGACAGCTTAATTGTAGTTAATATATTTATTATTTTTATACCTATTAATTTGTTTACTTATTGTAATTGATTTTATCTTTAGTTCTAGTTTAAAAAAAAAATGTTGTAATTCTCTTATGCGTGTTTTTAAATTGTATATTTATTTTTTGTATTGTTGTTTTATTGGCCATCTGTAATAAATGACTATGACTATGACTATGATATATTTAGAATAAGGCCGTTTACTTGCAATGAGACTTAGGTTCCTATTTTAATACGTTTTGTTCTAAATCTTAGCAGTTTAAAATCCGCTAGGTATATATTCTCTATGGTAAGGTTCCTTTAGCAGAATGTTTGTACGCAATGTTGTTAATTTTCTTAAAATTTTCTTAACCTTCCTTTAGATTTATAAAATTCTTTAGTATCTTTTCCTTTTTCGATAATTCTGGACTTTTGGTGTAATTTACCTTTTAGATTTTTAGAATTTTTTAATTCTCTCTTATTATATTTAAACACTATTTCTTATCTCTAGCATTTATTCTATGTGCCTAATACTTTTTAGATTTTTTTCCTGATATATACTTTTTTGTCAGAAAACTTTCTGATTATACTGTTCTTATATTTTTTAAGAATTTGTTTCTTAGAATTTTTCGAAAATTCTTTGACCCTTTAATTCAAAACAGATATGTGGATATCTTCTACATGATAAATACTATGTCGACATCAGTATCAAACAAAACATATATTTAGACGGAGGAATTCTGATTGTTAGAATAGCGATATTAAAGACCGCTTGTTTCAAATCTCGTTCTTATAATTGCACGTTTAAATTCTCTATATTCAAATAAATGATCGATTTTTTTATTAAAAATTTCATGATGTGATTATGCACTACTTGAAGGTTTATAGATTTTTTAAGCGTAAGTTGTTACTTTGTTTACTATTTTCAAAAGTTTACTCTTAGAAATTCTAATAATTTCTAACAAATTTTCTGTAATATCGTAAAATAAAAGTCCTCAGATCGTTGTAGAAAATTAACTAATAATTTTATAGTTAATTTTGTAATTCCTTTTAGAATGGTCGTCATTGATCGAAACACGTGTATTTCTTTGAGATATCTAAAATTCTGTATCTGTATTTTTTTCAGATAAAAAAAATACGAATTTTAGTTCAAATACACTGTTTATATTAAGTGTACTTTTTGAACTATATATTTTCTCCCGATAAATAATTTAAAACGAAACAGAACAAAAATTTCGCAGTAGTTTTTTATAATGTTCTATTGTTACATTTGTATCATTATTTTTTATTAACATTCTATCTTGTGTTTGTGTGTAACATTAATGAAAGAATTACTCAACAAACTTTGAGGATTTAGTTGTAAGAAAACAATTTAAATGTTTAAAGCAATAATATACACACATTTTCCCGGCGCCTCGACCACAAACACTTTTTTCATTAAATCCTTATTTCAGATAATTGAAAAATGAAAATGCTCTCTAATTAACATTGACCATTGATAAAATTTATATTTAAGGAAAAGATTTAATAGAAAAAAAACTCTGGTAATAACTTTGATTGTAATAACCAAACAAATTTTAACAATGGTCCCAACGTGTATGATTTGCATTATTTTGCATGAATCAGAAATACCATATTTGAAAATGTTAGAAGCAGTTTCAATAATATCTAATTTAAATTTAATTAATTTAATATTGAATGATTTTTTTTTAAATTTTATAAAAGAAGTAAAAATTGTGGGAATTGATTTTAAAGCGCCATTTTGCAAACCATCGTTGAAGGTAGTCAATAAGCTCTTGAAGGGATTGAAGGGCTTTTGGTAGTGTGGGAGCATGTGTGAGCAAGGCCGTATCATCTGCAAATTGTAGTAGATATTTTGATGGGTTAAAGTAGAAAGGATCGGGGTTATAGACATCCATGCAAAAAAAATTATATAACAGAGGTGAGAGAGGAGAGCCTTGAGGGAGTCTTTGTTCGGGGGTAAAGAAGAAGAAAATGAGTTGTGGATTTTGACTTTTAGGGATCTATTGGAGAGGAATTGTTTGATAATGAAAATAATATGGGGAGGGATATTTAGGAGATGGCACTTGTATAATAAGCCTTGATGCTAGACAGAGTCAAACGCTTTTTGGACATCCAAAAATAAAGCTGTAGAAGCTCTGCCTTCCAGGTGTTTGGATATTTGAGGCAAAAATAGTAAGTGGAAGGGAAGTACACAATTTTGATTTTATGTTGTTCTTCTAATAGTTTATAGACAAACAACATTTTTGATTCTGTCTGAATTACTTTGACAAAATCTATATTACTGAAATAAATAAATAAACTAAATAAACAAATGAATTGCAACATAGTGTTAGGTGTGAAATAACTAAGCGAATATTAAATTTTCTGCTGTTTTTACCAGTTGTTACAATTTGAATATTGCAAGGAACAAAATTTTATCCAAAGCTTGAAACAAATAACGTATATGAAAAAAAGAACTATCAAATTTGTACGTGACTAAGACTAAACCTAAATTAACCATTTCTCTTTAAAAATCATCACGTAAAATTTCCTCCCTCGCACACACACATACGCGGTAATATAAATTTGCACAATCGGCGCTAATAATTTGCGAGAGCCGAGCGAGAAAAAAAAAACGAGTTGTGGGGTTGATGAAATGTTTTAATATCACGGCGGCGGTTCCCGCCCATTTATCGATTCCTCTTCCTCTCTTCCTGCGCGATAAGCAGCACTCGTTGCCCGCCGCACACAAAATTCCCTTTCTCGCTTTAATTCCGCTAATTACTGCGGCCGGATGATACATCACGATACGTAATTTATAAATCTTCCGCCGATTTTGTAATTACGCTACTTGAATCAAACGCATACACAGACAGAAAGTACAGGGAAAGAAATAATAAACGTTGTTGTTCGGCGTGCATTTAATTCCGATCGCGTTTCAGTTTTAATCTTCACAAATTAAACCGTTGAGGTAGATTTATGATGAATAAAATCTGTTGTTCTTTACAATGTAATTGGTGCCTTTTATGCTACCCCTGTTAGTAACTGGATGTATAAGAAATACACTTGTGTGCTTCAATTTCCTGCACATATTTAAATTTTTGGAGAAAAAATATAATTATTTGAATTATCAGATTAAGAGTACATAGTCTCTACAATTCATTGGAAAACATCTATTCGTTGACAATAATAATGACACGTAGTGTCAAATCATAATCCATTTTTGGAACAAATAAAGCTGTACTTGGCAAATCATTTGATAAAAAGTCATCAAAAATGTCTTCGTGGAACAGAACTTTTGCTGATGAATAGAGTGTGAAAATGGAAAAACACATATTTTGTAAATTTAAGCCTTTTCAAGTGCAAAAAAATCATTATAAAGTATTATATTTAATATTGTAATACTTTTTTTAGCATGTCGAATAAAATGAATAATATATTGTAATGATTTTTACAAACCAACTGTTATATTTGTATTTATGTTAATTAATTTTTACAAAGCTACGATAAATAAATTATAATTAATAACTCATTCGAAATTAAGGACACTCATTTCCTGCACAATTAATTATGATTAATTAAAATTTCATGTTTTCATCATAACTTATTTTTGTATATATTAGCTTATTTCTATGGAAACTGTTAACTCATTATTTGATATAAATACTAAACTTTTGCCATTAATTACTTCGTGAGTGTTCATTTGTATTTAAGGACAAAAACTATTAATTAACTTTTTTTATTCTAGTTTGGTGAACTATTGTCAATACTAAATATTTAATATTATCTGGTTTTATTTTAATATACGCTGTATATTAAGATGTCGATGCAAAGTTTGGTTCTTATACAACAGTTGATAAGGAAAAGTATCAAACCTCAAACATAAATTTACCTAATTTAGTTTCTATCGTTTTCTACTTTCTTCCATAAATCATTATTTTCTATTTGTATAAATTGTCAATAAAATACATGACCTTTATATGTATATCATTTCTATTGTATTTTAAATCGCACATTTCATGAATGTAATTCTTTCTGCATGACCGTACAATTTTCTACCATCGGCAAATTGTCATCACCGTTTTACGCCAATTACCATCGTACGGCCTACGCAAATGTAAACGTGCGCTGTTTACTCCGGATCGAGACTGTAATTATTGGAAATTGGACGAATTTAACTTTTCAATTACAACTTTCCTAATTGAGATCGTGATTGCTACGGTCCATCAGGATTATTAGGTTCGGTGTACTTTCGATGGATTAATGTTTACACTTAATTTGCAAAGTAGGACGTTTCAAATTATGGACGGGTCTATATAAGCAATTTCCTTTGCCGATAAAAAAATTGATCGATCGATGGATTGTTAATTTGTTTTCTTTCGAAAATAATTAATATGATTATAAAATATGTTACTTGAGTCTTGCACGTAAAACGACGTTAAATAATATTTTCTTTATTTCTAGAGATATATTTCGATTTATTCTTTGTTACAGTATACAGTGTATCCCATATATGTAAAACTATTGATTAACTAAATCCAAAAGTTTACGTTTAAACTGGAATTTATCTTCAAAGTTCTAAAAATTTTAAATAGGGCTTGGCGACATAATAACAAATATTATTTATGAGAAAAAACGTATAGAGCCTAATGCAGAAATTAATAATTCAAATGAGGTTATTAGACGGTCTAGGCAAGCGGAGATCTAGTAGGTGAATAAGGTCTAATAATAATGTCCAATCTAACTATCATGGCACAAACACACAAACTACTAAAGCGCCACTCATTTATTTGGATCAAAACAAGCAGAGAATCCTATCAGGATATTAACAACCAAACGCTTCAAAAATTAAATAATAAAGGTCAATGCATACGAAGGTGTAGATATATCGTTTGACCATGTTCCTTTTGTAGTTACCGTAAAAGTACAATTAAAAACCATTAAGATGCAGACATCTAGGGAAACACGACCTCAATAATAGTTGAGCTACTGCAAGTTCCAAATACCAAGGAAAAGTGAGTCAAATCCAACAACCAGATTAATATACAGTAACACAACGGAAAAAGCTGGCAGACAAAGAACAGGTACAATAAATGAAAATATTAGAAGTAAATCCAAGATAAAGGAAAAGAGTTGGATGACAGACATTCTGGTTCTCACGGAGTAAAGAAGGTGTTGTAAGAACTTTTCGGGCATGCATAAGGGATTAGAGAAAAATAATATTTACTGCAAAGGACCATTGAACGAGAAAAAAACACGTGGAAATGGAATACCTAAATTCTAGGCATGAAATATTCAACATACACAATACACTAAACGAAGTTATCAGCCCATATAGGAAAATAGTGCACACCGTAAAGATTGACAACTCAGATGCACCAATAATAGACGAGCATATTTTCACAAAATACTTGGTAGAAATACATCACAGAGTAGATTCAAGAAAATAAGGCAGTCTAAACAAGTAAATATGATAACTACGAAGAAGGACCGGTAATACTGTAATTCGAAGTAATATATTCTGTAAAAACAGCTAAAAATAGGCAATGCCCTAGACCAGATAATATACCGGTAGAAGTATTAAAACTGATAGATGAGTAGAAGATTTAAATGCCTGTATAATTCCAGAAGATTAATTAAAGTAGGTATTAATACCTCTCCCTAAAAACAGCAAGAGAAAGCCCGGAACAAATGCGAAGAAACCTTGAAAGCAACTCAATTCGTTTTCAGCAATGTGTTTTATCCCGTGAGGCTCTATTTGCCTTAAAAATCTTGCTGAAAAAAGCTGCACGTTTAACAGTCTATGAGAAAGCCTTTGAAAGGGTTCGACAGGAACAACACATTGAACGCGATAATTGTTTCAAGTATTTAGGCACCAACATTACAGACCGGATAACGTTAATTAAACTGTCACAAACTATATTCACAAGGATGAAACACACATAACTAAACATACATACTCCGATCGCTTCTTATGAAGCAAGCTAAAAGGCCTGTGGTGCTACGGCTAAATCAGGTAAACAGTGTTCATAGTGCAAGCCTTATTACCACGCCAACTGTTTGGATCGCGTAAAATCCTTCTATAACCTGCCGTTAAGAGAACCTAACCTCCGAGCAACAGTTCCGAGCCTGGATGTAAACAATAAAGTTTTGCATACTCAAAAAAACTGTGAGTATACAAACCACTTACTCATTGCCTATACTGACTTAATAACTGAGCTTAAACTATCAAATCAATCTTGGAAGAGATTACAAAACATCGGTATTTGAGACACACTTCTTGGATCACTTCGCAAAAGAATTAACGTTGAGTCGACTAGTGTCACAAAGAGATTATTTAATTCAAATAATGAAACTACTTTTCTAGAATTATTGTAATGTACGCAAATGATAATGCAGAGAACAGTTGGATTATATTAATTAGTAATAGTTCGAATAAAAGCTGTTCTAAAGTAGCCTTACATTATAAGCATAAATGAAACACTAATGCACTAAGATCTCCTGAGATATTATTTTGAAAAGAAAAAGACTTGAAACATTTTAACGATAGAGAAAAATATCAATATAATGTATTGAATAAAAAAATACAACATGCGAAAGGTGACAAGATCGAACACGACTTTATTGAGGAGTGATAATAAAATAAAAACCAGCTGGTTTATATAAATAAAATCCTTGGTAAATCTGTCCGACCACCTGACGCAATATTGGGAGGGCAATTAGAAAAATTAAACAAACATTTTACAAACGTTTCAATGAATGTTACCAAAAATATAATAATCAGCCAACATAATATAAAACCTTAAACACTATTTCTTAAATTAGCAACACTGAAATTTTTGATATTATTCTTGCTATGACCAATAAACACAGTTGTGGATATGATGAAGTAAATTCAAAACTATTAAAAAGTGTAATAAACAAACTCTTATTTCCCTTACCATATCTCTAGAACAATGATTTGTAAACTGCCTAAAAGTTAGGACTAATTATCCCAATAACTTATAATTAATAAAACACTTTAATTTTGTTTGTATAACACTGTATTTTTATTATGTTGACTAGTTTCGACAACTCCACTTTCCCTTATAGAAACATAAGTAAATTAAAACTACGATTTGCACAGGTAAGTATACATAAAATTATTTACACGCAGCGTCAAAAATAGGAGAATACATTAGGTCAACCTGGTCGTTAATTAGTGGAATTCCCGGATTAGCGCGGGCTTTGTGGATTTTCGGCGTAATGAATAATCGTTAGTACATCCTCTCCAATAGGATGGTTTTGTTCAATCATGTGTTTCGCAAAAGTGAATTTATCAACTTGTTTTAATCTAATAGGGCGCAAATATTTTAAATCTTATTTTAAAATCTCCACCAGATTGACCTATCTAAATTCCTTGACAATTTGAACATGTTAATTTATAAATTCCGGATTTTTCTAGTTTATTTTGTTTTGTTTTTGGATTAAAAATAACATTACTAATTTTACAATATTATTTAAATGCAATATTTATATTATGTTTTTTAAGTATGTTTTTGATTTGAACACTAAAATTTCCAAAATAAGTTAATGATTTAAACATTTTAGGTTCTAATACTGAATTACCTGCAAATAATACTTTATTATTTTTCGCATCTTTTGTTTATTTAAAATGTTATCTTTTAATTTGACATTATAACCATTACTAAAAGCGATATAGGGAAACCTTTGATAGGGGTTTATTTAGTGCTTGGTGCATCATTAAGTTAAATACTGCCATTTTGTGTTTGTGAGGATATCTGGAATTGTTAGGAATGATAGAGTTAGTAAATGTGGGTTTACTATAAATCTAGAATGAAAAAATGTTATCAGTAAATAAATAAAAATATCTAAAAAGTTAATATTATTATTTTGTTCTGATTCAATTGTGAATTTAATTTTTGGGAGCAAATTGTAGGAAATGGGATAACTGTCTTTCAGTTCCTGTAAAACAGGCTAAATTATCGTCAACATGCCGATGCCACATTTTAATATGTCTTAACAATACCAATAACTTATGTATCGACCCAACAGATCCAGATTATTATAGGTCAATTAGGTTACTTGATGTTTTCTCCAAGGTTATGGAAAAAATAATTTCTTATAGTATTGCAGACTTCTTTAATGCAAACAATCTTTTTGATAAAGCCCAGCCCGGACTTCTTAAAATGAAATTGACGCAAACAGTTAAATTTGAGTATTTGGAACGTGTTCTATTATAAATACCTTGATGGGAGCTGAAATCTCTTAGGAATATTTATAGATTTCTCGAAGATTTATCATAATGAATCATGATATCTTATTAACTGAATTAGAACTATATGGATTAAGGGGCACCAGCTTAAGTATAATCTAATATTTTCTCTATGATCGCTGCCAAGGAGTAATTATAAATAATAAAGTATTATCTACAGGAGAAGCAAACGTTGTTGTACCACAGGGAAGTATCCTGGACCTAATTTATTTATTATATATATATTAATGGCTTTGCAAAATTAATTTTTATATATATAGACGTCATATTCAGATGTATGTAGATGACTCCTAGTAAGTTTGAGTCATCTACATACATCTGAATATGACGTCTATATATATAGAAACATAAATGCCGAGATTTTATTAACTAAGCAAATTATATTTACTCAGTTACTCAGAAATAAATTTCAGTGAACATACCAATTTTAAATAACAACAAACCGAAGTAATAATAAGATAAAATTGGAAAATAATAATATACAACTAGAATCAGAATGTAAAATATAAAAAAACTTCAATGAGAATAAGTTAAACAGGAAACATTGCTCCAAAGAATTGAGCTTGAAATTAAATTCTGATTGTAATGCTTTGCGGATTCTTTATCCGATAGCAAATTGCAATTTTGTTATTATGGTAAAAGCCAATTTTGAACCATGCTTAAGTATGGTATCATATTTTATAAAAAAGATCCTAAAAATAGTGGCGGCTATTACTATGTGGTAATTCATGATGATTTAGTGTTTACAAAAAAAGCTTAATATAATATGCTTCGATTAAAATACAATTAATCATGCAAACTCCAAAAATACTATGTGTATGAAATGCTTGTATTTAACTTGAAACACAAATCAAAATTTACTAAATATGACTTCATCAGAAAAATTACTTGCTTACAACACCTCAAAGTTTTTTAGCAAAGTACATCGTAAATTTAAGATTATTTAATCGCAAACTGTATTTATTTTAAATAGAAGAGTTATATCTAATTTCTGATTTGTAATTAAAAATACGTGTTTGATTTTTCACATTGGACCCTCAAAATATCAACATTAAATCATTTAGAAGCCCTTAAAATGTGGGTTAATCGGCGAATATTTCGTATATCATGGATTAACCATATAACTAATGCCAAAGCCAAAGAACATGTCGATCTGGATCTCATAACAAACATTAAATGTAGAAAAATCATATCTCACACCCTAAACTAATAATTAAATAAAAAATCAAACTTCGCTGGGGCATTGGTGGAAAACAAGCATTCTGGTTGAAGAATATCACAGATTGGATAGATAACCGTAGTGCAGAAAAAACTATTTCGACTAGTAAAAGATAGAAATATCTCATCTGATTGCCAACAGGGCTAAAAAGGCAAGCATACAGTGTGTGAAGTAGATTTTTCGGAGAGTGACGAAGAAAGTAATGGGAAATAGAAGTAATCTATGATATATAAAAAATATGGATAAATCTATGAAAACTACTACTGCTATTTATTAAGGCAATAATCACTACAAGTGGGCTAAAATCCTATTAATACAAAGTTATTCGAACTCCTATACGTAAATAATTACTTACTTACTTAGTAGGACAAGCTTGGAACACAAATCCTTCTACATCATATGACGTACCAGGAATAGTAGGACAAGCTTGGAATACAGATCTTTCTACATCATATGCCGTTTGAGATTGTTGTTTACGTATGACACATTGGATATCATTTTGGAATCCACAAATACTAAAACTTCTCCAGATATGAAAGCAAAGCGTCTACACAGTATATACCATTGAATTATAAATTAACTGAATGTCTTTACCCGGCCCATTTAGCAGCCGTTTTTAAATCTGGACGAGAAATAGTAAATTACATGTTTTCAACTAGAATACAATTTTTTATGGAGCTATATAAAATTTTTGATTTGTAATTAAAAAAGCAGGTTTCATTTTTCATATTGGACCCTCAAAATATAGACATTGAACCATTTATCAGTGGATGAATAATCGTAATGCAGAACAACTATTTAGACTAGTAGCTGATAAAAATAATTCAACTGATTTTGTTGGCAATCAGGCGATAGAAACAAGCATAGTGACTATGATACAGTGCGTGACGTAGATTTTTCGGAGAGTGACGAAGAAAGTAATAAGAAATAAAGTTACTTTACGTAAGATAAGGTTGAACCTATAAAAAGTACTACTGTATTTTATTAAGGCAAAAATCGTTACAAGTGGGTTAAAATTATACCAAAATAAAAGATACATACTTACAAGGAATAGTAGGACCAGCTTGGAATACAAATCCTTTTACACCATAAAACGCTTGGAGATTGTTGTTTACGTTTGACACATCGGAGATCATTTTGGAATCCACAAATTCTAAAACTTCTGAACACTCCTTTATATGTGAAAGCAAACCCGTCTATATTGTTTGTACTATTTAATTATAAATTAACTGAAGGTCTTGGAAATCACTTTGGAATACACTAATGCTATAATTACTGATTACTCCTTTAGATATGAAAGCAATAGCGTCTATACTGTTTGTAAAATTTAAGTATAAATAATCTGAAAGCCTTTATTGGGCTTATTTATTTAGCAGCCGGTTTCAAATCTAGACGAGAAAACGTAAATTACCTGCTTTCAACAGATCATGGATCTGAAAGACAAATTTTTAGAACAGTTATGCCATTGAAACGTTTTTTCATTTCTTTTGAGTACAGCAAGGTTTGAAAACGCGGTTATTGAAACGAAATAATTGCTGCAGGAGATTAATTGGCTGCAGTCTCTGAAATTTTTAATAAATTTATAAGAAATTGCCAGAACAATTTTTGGTCTTCAAAATAACAAAATTTTAGTACTATTTATAAGTTTATACTAATGGCACATACTGAAATAATTGACTTCAATAACACTAAAAAACTTAGAAGACAGTCTGGGTCAAAAATGTGGTAGTTATTTTTTGAACACAAAACACGGAGATAGTCACTTGCCATTGTATTGAATACTCAGAATTGTGCAAATTAATGGCTTTGTATAGTTTATAGCAGCTAATCTCCATTTAAAAATAAAATGAAGAGATTATGGTATAACTACAGGAAAATCTCTAATACACGATCATCTAATCGAAAATTAATAGCCTCAAATAAAAAGGCATGTATGTGTGTACAGCTCTCGAAATAAAGATGAAAGATAAATTTATTTTAATCCTATCGGCGACATGAATTACCTGAAATACATTGTCTATAAGTCATTTAGAAAAGTTAGATTGTGACTTAACACAATGATTCATAGATCGCAGAAAAAAAACTTTAATGGGCAGAATCTTTCACAAAAAAATTTAACATACAAATAGTTTAGTAGTAATACAGACAATAAATTAATTAAAAACAACTACAAAACATCATTAGATAAATACTCCACGCAGATTATGTAAAATAAATCGATGTAAGTAACAACAAAAACAAAAATCTTTATTAAAATAAGTATATGTATAATCGTGGTACGTGTATATGGATATGCTTTGAACGTAATTTTAGATCTAATCTAGTTTTCAGCCTAGATATAAGTTCTTGCAAACGACATGATTAGTAATTTTTAACGAATCTAACTCTCCTCCGTTGGCTAAAGGTCGTGATCGCTAAGATTATTATGCCTAAATGAAACGAATTGATGATTTGTGATTTCAGGGTGTTTATTTTTGAGAATTATCAACAATTACGAGGAATACATCCTAAATTTTAAGGATTGTTACAAACGTTCTTCAATAGGAGATATTTATGTTAATTGATGTAAGAGAATATTGGATGGATTGTGGATAGAATTTAGTGGATGTCGAATTTCAAAGAGAATACGAAGAGTTTGTCGTTCATATTCTTGCAGGATTTTTAAGACGGCTGGCGACGATAGCAGGGTAATTAGGAAGATGAAGACAGATCATCTGATAGATGGGGAAGGTATTGATAAATTAATGAATAAATAAAAAAAGGATTTATTTATGAAAAGCCCACGGTTCAATACTTAAAGATTTCTAAACTGATCTCTGCTATAAGGTTTTGGGTGTCTATTTTTAATGTTGGTTTTTTATAAAATGTTATACCAAAGTATTTACTTTTAAAGGAAAAATAAAATGTAGGGAATTCTAAAATCAGTGAAATGGGACTTTTTTGGGATTTATAGATCTTAATTTTGAAAACCTCGCTTTTATCCAATCGTTTAGCCACTTCATTATAGAAAGGGTTTTATTTTTGGTTAGTGCATGGACTAATAGGGTCATATAATCATTTTCATACAAAAGAGAAAAGGCACAGAGAAACGATAAAGAGAATTAGAATTATATATACAGTGAACAAAAGCGTTATAAAGGAGTGAGGTTAGCGGGAAACCTTGAGGAACACCTGAAAAAAAAATGACACAGTAGGTATTTTAACCTGGAAGAGTCTGTTTAGAAGAAAATTATCAATTATCTTGAGAGATTCAGGCCAAAAGTTTGAGACCAAGGCGTTTTGTATACATGTGAATATACCCGTTCCAGTGCCTGTGGTATAATTTAGAATTGACAAATATGATTCATTATTGGGACAATGTATGAGTTATTATCATTTATGAGAGAAATTAGTATTTAAATTTCTAATATACTAGAAACTAGAATGTATACGTAGACAGGAAACTGTTGAGGCACACAAAATTAATCGTAATCCTGGACTTCCCCTAAAAATGCATTTGGCACATAACACAATCATTCTCGATCTATAAATATACGTGCATTCTGTTTTTATAAAATGCTTTAATAATTATCAGAACTTTAACGAAATTGTGACACTATGTAGAACTGTATTTTTAATCCATACATTTTTTATAACTTGTAAGATGTTACTATTAATGCCACATTTACCTTTATCTAATAAAGTAATATACTTTATGTATAACACACACGTTTAACTTATTTATTCATCAAGACCAGCACGGCCCTAATAATATATTTACGCAGTCCGTCTGTTTTCACATGCGAGGCGTTGCTTTGACATTATTATTTTTCCTCGATGGAAACGAAAACAGAAACAAAAAATAACAACGAACGTAATTTCCGAGTGGCCCTTGTGTTCGATTGACTCGTGAAATAAACAATAACTCGTTTGACGTTAAGGGATTACAGCGTTTTCAGTTGCATTATTCGGGTTTGTGTTTAATGTGCAACTGGTGCACTAATGGATTGAGTACGTCACAATTTGTTGGCGAGTGCAGCGTTCACCGTCGACAAAGCGAATTTAGTTGGCAACATCGATGTTGAAGATCCGTCGGTATGTCAATTAATAATCGGCGCTGGTGTCGATTGCCTATTAGCAGAAATAATTATGTATTATATAGAACTGGCGCGGCGATCGATAGCTGGTATCAAAGCGAATTCGTTGTTCAAAAAGGTATGTTAGTGTACAGGCTTTATATAA
This sequence comes from Ontholestes murinus, assembly GCA_963969525.1. Classification (NCBI taxonomy): domain Eukaryota; kingdom Metazoa; phylum Arthropoda; class Insecta; order Coleoptera; family Staphylinidae; genus Ontholestes; species Ontholestes murinus. Next base: position 17,139,174 of record OZ018388.1, read on the forward strand.
AATGCACTTTGAATATTTTGTCAATAATATTATCTCTATCTATTCTCTTTTTTTGATTCCATGCAGAATAAAATAAGGGAAAAACATAAAATCGGTGACGATCGTTACTTCTAGGCGATTCAAGTTAATTCATAATAAACACTAAACTAACTTACTTACTATGTTTTAAAATATTGGATTGATGAGGCTGATACTTGGCGAAAGTCCATTATGCAATTATTAAATAAAAACACGACTGTTTAGAGTTTTGCTGCTACAATTGTTTCACCACACTCTAAACAGTCGTGTTTTTATTCAATAATTACTATGTTTTTATTACTAAAAATGATAGTAATAGTGGTGAAAACATAGTAAGTTCGTTAATCTAGTGTTTATTTATGTTGTTACTATACTTTTAAAATTGATGATCAAACATATAATGAATTAGAAAATAATATATACGAAGTTTGCATGTTTTCACTGCATTAAATTTAAATCATTCCTTCTTATCTCCATAATCATCCTAATGTTGGATTTACATAAAGACGATTTATTTCTCATTGCATAATTATGGAAACCATTGGCGGTGTTGACTAGACCGCAAAGAAAAAAGAACACGAGCTCTCGATGTATTTTAGTGTGAAAGTTTTTCGCATAATTCACACAAGTTGTATAATTGAAATCGTTAGAATGTCAGCTGCAGCGTAATTACAAACCGGATTAACACTAGTAGTTCCACCTCTTTAAGAGAACGACGAACACCGATTAAATGGAGGGGACCTTGTTTCACAAAAAAAAAAACCGTTTATAATTATTCCTCCTCGAAACTTTTACCGCTTATAATTTAATTTAATTATTGCACATCAGTTTCAAATTTATAATTCTCTTTTAGAATATGACAATTAGATTTTAAAATTTAATTTGTGCGTGATTGAATTCTTTTACTAATACATAGTGGGGGAGATTTTTTATCGAATATGTTTATAATGCAATTTATAAGAAATAATAGAACTTATTTTAGAAAACGCGAAACAAATCACTTGTCAAATCAGCGATATTCCGCGACCAATTTGCTGGCAAATATGTTGAAAAGTTGCGCGGTGTGTCAAAATTTATGCTGAGCCATCAAAAATCCTCCACTCCATCAGAATCTGTCAATACAAACACGGGAAGTGATCAGGAACCTTGGGAAAACAACCCTGCAGCGCCCACAGAGATTAAGGATTAAGGGCAAATACGTGAAGGCAAAGTGCGCCATTCCGACGCGAAAGAAAGGAAATAGACGCGGTGTCAAGTGTCTATTCCGTCCTGTATATTCTATAGCGTAATACGTAAATTTATTTAGTTAATATTAATGCTAAATAAAATAAATATTATCCTAAAGCATTAAACCGAGCTTAATTGTAAGAATTAACCTCGATACCTTTCCAGTAACGTGGGGATATTGGATCCCGTAGTATTATTGTAGGTTACAATGCCCTCATTTAATCCGGGGCTCGCATTAGCTAACCCGAAATAATCCCCAGAATTGTAAGGCCTCCTTCCCATTGAAAAATAACCCTCCTCATATAAATACAATTGTAAAAAACAACCACCACAATACCGCTAATAAATCATTAAAGTCGTATAAATCCGGCGCGATTCCATAACTGGTTTTATTACTTCTTGGGATACATGCTTTTGGTATCATTTAAAACGATATAAATTGTTCTGGGCTGGAAACGACACCGTCGGGACGCCGAAGATACAACTATAAAAATATGAGATAAGTTGTGCGCGTATTTTTTTTTCTATTTCTTCTTCTTCTACTGCCGCTTCTGCTGCAAGGTGATTTATTTAATTCTAGCATGAAAGCTCACTTCCGCACACAATGCACTGCTTAAATTAAAAATATTTCCTTTCTGCCCCCCCATCGCCCCTTCTAGCAGTGAACTATCTGATAACTCGCTGAACTATTTTAATATCGCATTTAGTATCAAAAGGTAGGAATGTTTCATTAGGTGAAGGGAGGCGTTTAAGTATTATATTTGCTTGTGATTACTTGAGTTGCCTGCAGGTGTAGGATGGAAATTTTATGAAAGAATTTCATTCATATTTAATACAGTCACACAAAGAAAAACAATTTAATACTTTAGCAATTATAATATTAGGGAATTACTGTAGTTATTTTCAATAAAACTAATTTTATATAAACACTTAACTAACGCACTTACTATGTTTTAACCACTAACAACATAGTAAGTGCGTTAGTTAACTGTTTATCATGAATTACCCCTAGTAAGGGTCGCCATAATCCTTATGATATATTTTCCTATTTTTTATAAACTTTTAAGTAAATAATTAAGATATTATTAGAGATATGTAACAAATAAGATTTTAATATTATTTGTTTTTTAAATTTTAATGTTATATGTCTCTAAACATAAGTTGTTTATTACCTAAAAGTTTAAAATGTAGGTATAATTTAATAACGTATTAAATATTTTATTTTTTTTAAATTTATTTTTATTTTATTTTTATTTATTTATTTCTATTTATGGGTACATCCCTCTGATTACAATAATATAATATAAATTCTTACAAACTAAAGTGTGAGTATATTACGAAACAAAAAGAATAAGTACAATCAGTAATAATGAGTTACATGAATTAACGAAAATGAATGGAAAATACATATATAAACTAAATAGATACATATACATGAGCATATAAAATATTAAAACAATTAAAAAAAGTCATAATCCTGAGCGTTAAAAATTTAGATTAAAAAGTCCGCAATGAGTTAAATACACAACTAATATTTAATACTCGTAAACGCTTTATAAAAGTTTTATAACTATTACAAAATAATGTAAAATGACTTTTATCTTGCAGAGCATTTGCGATACGCATCATTCGAGAAATGGGTTTGTTGTAACCATAATTTGTTCTGTTAGTGGATAAATTAAATGTAATATTACTGCGGGTCCTGGCACCAACACATCTAACATTAAATTGAATAAGTTGGAGAATTATTGGGCTGTCTATCTGACCATTTACTACTTTAAATAAAAATTTTAAATCTGCAAGTATACGTCTTTCCTGTAATAAAGGAATCCTTAACTGGGAACCAAAAAGTTTGTAATTTAAGTTATGACAGGGAATATGAAGCCAAAATGCAGCCATTCTGAGAAATTGGCATTGAACTTTATCTAACTCTCGTATAAGATAATACTGATAAGGAGACCAGACACAAGAAGCATATTCTAAACCAGATCGCACTAATGATTGGTATAGGCAGCGAATACCATTAAGTGATAGATCTCTACCCATTCTTGAAATAAAACCAAGTAGCTTTAAGCCACGGTTTACAATGTGACGAATATGAGAGACAAAAGTAACCTTACTATCAAATATAACACCAAGGTCACTGATCTCCACAACACTCTCAATAACGTAATTCTTTAAAGTATATTGGGTCTTAATAGAATTATGGCCACGATAAAAAGTGATTGACTTACACTTATTTAGATTAAGTTGCAGGCTGTTGAGATCCCACCAATTGGCTATACTGTCAAGATCCTCTTGGATTTTTTCTACATCATTACTGTTTGTGACTAGATAGGCTATCTTTAAATCGTCAGCATATAGCCAGGATGAACAAAATTTTAAGTTAGAGACAATATCGTTCACGAAAATTAGAAATAAAATAGGACCCATATGGGAGCCTTGTGGGACCCCAGATTTCACTGAAATTTCTTTTGAAATACAGTCATCAATTCTGACAAATTGTTTACGGTCGACAAAAAACTCCTTAGCCACAGAATTATGTTGTGGTTGAAGCCAAGTATCTCGAGTTTGTACAAAAGCAAGTCATGAGAGACCCGATCAAATGCCTTGGAGAAGTCAGTATAGACAGCATCTATCTGATACTGATTCTCCAAGGCATCCAAGATAAATCTATTGTAGGTTAATAGATTGGACGTTACAGATCGTCCCGACCAAAAACCATGCTGTTCAACCGCTATAATACTCTTACATAACCAATTCAATTGTCTAGCTAAAATGCAATCTAACATTTTAGGAATTGCAGATTGAATACAGATTCCTCGATGATTACTAATGTCAGATCTATCACCTGCTTTATAAATGGGGGTAATATAAGAAAATTTCCACATTGTGGGTACAATTAACTCATTAAGCGACCTTTTAAAGAGCAGCGTAATCGGATGGGTTATAGTAAAAATACAATTAATTAAAAACACATTTGGAATATTATCAGGACCCACTGAAGCTGAAGGCTTTAATTGACTAATTACTTTGAAAACATCCATAAAATCAACAGAGAACATATATGTAGAATCAACGTTTTTTTCATACTTGAGATCAAAGAGTTAAACGTTATTATGACAGTAAACGTCGGCGAAATAGTCGGCGAATAGATCAACAGTGTCCTGTAAATTATCACTTTTGCAATCATTTAAAAACAAATTTACGGGAAAACGCTTCAACTCTTTAGAATCATTAACAAAGGATTTACTATCGATGTTAATATTTCTCTCAATATCTTCTAAGTATTTTTTGTACAAAATATTATTTAATTCTTTGCACTGACTTCTGACACTTTGGAATTCTAGATAATGCGTGAAATTATGATATAGTTTGTATTTATGGTGTAATTCTTTCTTTAATTTTATCAACTTAATCAATTCTATATTAAACCATTTGGGATACTTGTTGTTAAATATAATCTTCAAAGGTACAAACGAATCAATAAGTTAAGATGTCATAAAAACATATACAGCCGAGTTTAAATCGTCATAAAAATCAAAAAGTTTACACCAGTCTATAGAAGCAATGAATCGGTTAATTTCAATAAAATTTGCTTTGGAGAAATTGTATCGTCTAATATCACAAACGATCTTATCACGATATAAATAATATTTTAACTCAATATTATAAGCTATATGGTGCCGGGAATTGTTGTCCAAAAGATCATCTGCAACTGATGAGCTAATACAACATGCATCACCAAATATTAAGTCAAGAACGGCACCACGAGGATTAGGAATATAGTTTAGTTGAGATAAATTTAAATAACACATTGTATCCGAAATAAGGTCCGACTTGGCATTCGAAAAACTAGGTATATTTACTCCAAAATCATCATTTTCCCAATTAACAAATGGAAGATTGTAATCACCACATATCAAGAATGAATCTGGATTAAAAGTTTCGGAAATAAAGTTCACTGCAGCACAATGTGCTTCATACTTTTCAGGAGCACTAGAAGGCGGTAAATACACTGCACCGATTACGTAACACTTGTGTTTTAACACTAATTTTATAAATAACTGCTCAACACTTACTTCGCTTATATTAATAACACTGACCTGGAGGGAGTTACGGATTCCAATTAAAACTCCACCTCCTGAAGATTTACCGCTAGTTAAAGGTGATCTATCACATCGAAACAGATTATATTGTTTAAGTCTAAACTCACTGTCACGTATATTAGTCGACAACCATGTTTCTATGATAATAAAAATATCATAACTACTCATGAGGACATTATTGGAAAATTGGTATTTAGTCCACCGACATTGTGGAAATAAATGTTTAGTTTTTCCTGTTTTTTGGAAATTGGGAGCGAGAATCAGATGTAACAATTTTGGGTTTACCATTAAAATATCTAATTGTAGGGTTATTTTCACCACCTTCAATTCTGGAAGATAATTCTTTTCGAAGTTGTTTTAGGTATAAACGCTGTTGTTGAGTCAAGTCTTGTTTAATCACGAGTTGATTAGAAATCTTAGACTTATCTGATTTAATTAGGCTCAGGGCGTCGTTTTGATTTGCAAAAATAACTTTTACTGGTTTCGGCTTATCTTTCATCCTCCCTAGGTCTATTATTTTCACTGGGACACTTTCTAAACCAACAGTTGTGATTATTTCTTGAACACGGCATATATCATCTTGTAACTTATCTTTTGCATCCAAACTTCTAGATTCTTAAAGATTAAATAACATTACGTTATTAGCTCTTATGTTGCGTTCTTTAAACTCGGATAATATGTCTATCTCCATTGAATACAAATAAGAATGGTTCTTTAATTTTTGAATTTCATCGTGAAGTAATTTATTTTCATTTTCAAGAGCAATTAATTTTTTATTTAAGTTGCTAATCTCACTATTCATGGATTTTAAAATTTCCTGCTTAAATTGAAGTAGCTGATTATTAAGAACAAGACTGATCGTTTCTTTTATTATCTTCTCTATGTTATTGGGTTGTAACATTGAGGGGGTAGAAGTAATATTTTCTTCAGGAACAGCGTTGGCTTGATCATGAATGGGACAAATAAATTCTTCCCCATTCTCCACTTTAGACTGATCCAGTAAAAAACTTATTCTACTTTTCGGTAGATATAAACAGTGGGCATGGAATATCATACAACATTGTACACATTTTAAGACAGTTGATCTGGGACCAATTGTTTGATTACAAATCTTACATGAGTTCGACATAGCTTAGAACAATATTTAAAAGTGGTAAATTAGGACAGGAATTTATAAAAATAACAAGGTCACTTTTCACACTCAGGGGCCCTTTAGAGTGACTGACAATACAAACAATTCACTCGGCGAATTAAATTAATAATCAGATCAATAATTAAATTAACCAAGTACAATAATCCAAATTATACCACTTTATATGTGGAAATTTTCTGTATCCGCTGATACTTATCAGTCTAATTAATTAAGAGAAAATACCTTCTTAAATTGGCAATAACTTTAGCACAAATTAATACACACACACTTCAACTTGTGAATTGTTATAAATGTGAAATGTGAAATTGTTACTAAATATTGATAGAATAGTTTGATAGAATAGTAACAAATTATTTTAGAGAAAAAACGTTATGCTTATTTTGTGGATTTTGAGTTTTAATTTTTAAAACAATAAAAATTCATACCTTAATTATAGTTATTTAAATATTCTCACTCAGTTCTCATCCCTAGTAATAAAAACGTTATAGATACTGACATAGTCATATCCTGTAGATAAAAAAAAATTGAGCTTTAAGTTTACTTTAATGATTGTGCCATTAATTTTTAATTAAATCCGATAATAACTTTAAACTTTGCACAGGACGGAACATGCATGTTTTGAATATCTAATGCAAACCTCGGTACACCAACGTTTAAACATAATATATGACGAGGCGAGTGCGTGATTAACTTATGAAACAGATAGCGGATGCATTACGTTTTTTTTCTCTGTAATTTAATTTGTTATCGTTGTTGGTAAATTTACATTCAAGCGGTCCCTCCTCTGTTAATTAATAAGCCGCAATCCTTTGAGTTTATAATGTAAATAGTCGATGATAATAAGGTACCAGCATGCAGTGCAACGTATATAAACTGTGATTTATGTACAAAACAAGAATTTACAACGTGCAAATTGCAAACAACGCGATTTCGGTTAGCCGACTAACCGAATCATTAACAATCATTTACTGGAGTAAATTATAAACACACGTAGTATATTATTGGAATAGGTCTCTTTGTATAATTATAATAGTAATAAGTTACTAAAATTTAAATCTTTAATAATTCCGTTAATTAAAAAAGTTTTAATCATGAGATGAAACTGGAGATAACATCTTATTAGGGAGTTTTCAATAAAAATCAGCATCATTAGAAAAATTACAAACATAAAGGTCGGATTTTAAGTGGCCGCCGAGCAAAGGGAAATAAAATTTTTCGAAATTTGACGCTGATGACGAGCGAATGCAGTCGTTAGCTGTAACGAGATCCCGAGGTCCTCCAATTACCTCTCAACATTAACGTCTCCCCAGAAATACGAATCAATAACGTGAACGATCGTCCTCATACGGCCTTAAGCTTTAAAAAGTGGATACGTTATTTCTGTTGGCAATTTCTCCGGTGGCGGTAATCAAGAAAAACATCCGGGTTTTCCCCAATAAAAAAAGGGGCCCCGATGGCCCTTCGTAAATCAATAAGGGTCCATTTCAATTTAGATTTTATACATACGGCGCTTCGTGGAGGAGGGGCGGCGATGGCTAATATAAATTAAACGTTTCGAACTGTCCTCTCGTGGAAAACGGGGTGCGGCCCGAAGTATTCCGCCGATTATTATAAATGTGCGGGGCGTAATTAAATTCGGCGGGATCGACGTCAATCAGGACTTGAATAGATTAGGACGGGCCGGAAGTGACCTCTATCACCGTCCGCACTTCCGGTCCGGCGGTCCGGCGCCCTCTCCTCCGCGCGCCCAAATATTCGGCCGGCCGGCGGTATGTGTGAAATTACATCGCCAAATTGGAAATCCATATCCCATTTACGCGAAGACATGCCGAAAATGCTTTCACGGATATTTGGCCCGTTGCCCCCTTCTCTCTCACACACTTATTTTTTTCTTTCATTTTAGGCATTTCAAGAATTTAGCGAAAAATATTTCATTTAACATTCTTGAATGATCCTCAATCCTCAAGAATATAAAATTCTAAAAATATTAGTTTACTCACTCTAATTATTTCCAAATTACAATATGAGAAAAAATAAGAGTACAGTGTAATTAATCAATGAGAGGAATGATTTTTTTCAAAACCATACCTTCAGTTTAGACATTTAAGCTATAAAACTTTAAACCAAGTATTATTTTACTTAACTTCATAATTATGCAACTTAATTCACAGTCTAGTGAGTATTTATAGAATCATTTTTTTATTAAAATGATTTCTTTTATTCTTTTAATTTACTAATGAAGTAAAAACTCTAAATTGGTGGTACATTTATTCAAAAACTTATAATGAAAAACACGACTCTTTTTGAGTTTAGCATTATTTTGTAGATACTGCTATAATTATACTGATTGTAGCAGTATCTACAAAATAAAGCTAAACTTAAAAACAATCGTGTTTTTCATTATAAGTTCATAAGGGAGTTTCGCCAAGTAACAGCCTTATCAATATGGTATATTATTTTACAATGAACCTCAAGTAGTTTTTTTATTCTACTCTTATATTTCATTACACATCAATTTACGTATTTAATTACGCCATAACATTTTAATCTCATCCAACTATATTGTGTAAAATATTAGTGAACTTTTCTCCGTATATTTACATTTTTATATTTTATAATTTTGTCGAACGGCAGTCGGTCCATTTAAAATTAGAGCCGACGACCGAACCGGAAGCAGACTGTGCACTTAGCGAGGTTCGTCGCATATTTTAAAGGTTAAATTTTCACCTGAATACTAATAAGTTCATTATTACATCTTCTACATGCAAATCCAAATCCAAATCCGAAACTTGAACGCGAACACTGCCACCCGCAAATACGTACCCAGTCGACTTTAATTATTTATTTATGTATAATTCGCTCCGCTCCTAAAACTGCGAATAAATCGTTTAATTTTACTCCGGGTCCGAATTAACGGAAGTACGTAATTGAATATCACACAGAACGGAGAAACTTTTTATTCGGTTTGTCGAATGAGTTATGATTACAGTTTTTTTTTCTATTTAATTAAATAAAAAAAGCATTTTATCATTTTTATATCCTTTAATAATAATCTTCTTCTTTGTCCAATAGTGATATATTAATTGTGACCAAGTAAATTGCGCATCATGTGTTAAGATTATTCATCATGTATTACCAGCGTTAAGTGCAATGTGCCAACAAGAGTGTGTTTTATCCGAGGACAAGTTTGGTTTAACACAAGGAATGCAACGGATAACTCTACAGCTCTTTCTTAAATTACAAGAAGAGCTGAGTGTATTAAAGGAAAAGGTACTTTCATAAATCAAGTACATAACTGGTTCCGCACTTATATAGAAAATAGTTAATAATGATCATACTTCAAAAAAAAAAGTTGGTACTTTAATTACAATAAGGTATGCCCTTTACAAATAAAACGATAATATTTGTTAATATATTCTAGTTTTTTTTATACATTGCCAAGCCGGTACTATTTTCCAGAAGACCCTCGTATAACATATTTACAATGATTTAATCATAGTGAAGCTTTCAAGTCAGTAAGGCTTTATATTACCATTATGGTAAAAATACCACTAATCAAAAGCTGGAATAGTGATAATATGATTTATTAATCCGATAGTTTTTGATCCTCGTGGATAAAATTACTTATTAAAATACATAAATTTAAATAAAGTCACAAACGTGAAAACAAACAAAATCTAACATAGAAGAATTAAATTGGGAAGGTAACGTAGTCACAGGTCCGTAAATTCAAACTAACGCAACGTTGCCAGACTACAAATAAGTGTACAAAATCAAACAGGAAGAACGAGATATAAAACAAAAAAGATAAAGAAAGGAAGGTGAAGAACAAAATAGATTTCCAGGATTAAAACACAGACAGAAAGGAGAGGAAGATTTACAGACATACGGCAGAACAGAAGATTAGGAAGAAATGGAGGAACTAAAGCGAATGATGACAGAAATGATAACAGAGATTAAAAAAGCTCGGAAATAGATTAAAAAAATAAAGGAGGAGAGAAGAAGCGTGAAAAGTAGAGAAAGAGGGACTATTTACAAGAATAGACAAACTATAAGAAACACTAGAAAAGCAGGAATAACAAATTAAAAAAAAACAACAATATTATCACCGGAATAACAATAAATACCAAAGAAGAAGCTGAACATTTTCTGAAAGAGAAGCTTGAAATCACAACGAAAGTGGAAAGCTCGTACCCTCTAAATATTATGAGACAAAAGCAAAAACTAAAAGGACAAAAAATATTTATTGAAAATAACTTTACAAGAGAAAAACAATCGGTTTAAAAGAAATTAGGAAGTTTACAAGATACCAAAGAGCTAAAGGAAATACAGCGTTAGTAAAATATCGTAAAATAACTATAAATGGGAAGGGATATATCTGGAACAAAGCGGGAGGGGGAATGATAGAAACATGGATGATAACGGAATGAAAAACGCACAAAATCAATAAAACTTAATTAAAATAATACATTAATTAAAGTATCTAAAGTTAGAAAAAATATAATTATAGCAACGTGGCATGGCATATTAGAATATTGCAGAAAACAGGAAAAAATTGAAGAAATTATAAATGAACTTGAAAGGTACAAAACAAATGTAACGGCAGTCCACAAAAAATATTATGGGAGGGAACTGGAGAAATAAACAAAGATAAATATACATTTTTATACAGTGGAGAGCAAAAGAGAGGTAGGAACAAAGTGAGATTTTATTTGTCAAAAAATCTAAAGGACAAAATGATACAGTTCACGCCAATAAATGGTAGAATAGCTACTCAAACACTATATTGTAACAATAGTAAACATATATGTTCCTACAGAAAAGCCACACAAGAAGAGAAAGAAAGAAAAATATAAACAAAATCTGCCAAAACGTACCAAAGAGAGAGGAAATAATGTTAGTGGGAGATACAAATGCACAAATAGGAAACGACTTATACCTACTTTAAGTGGTGGGAAATGGAAGAGTCACAATCCATACAAAAACCAACGATAATAGACACAAATTATGCCAATTAGCTGTGGAACTACAATGGACTTACATGGAGACACCCAGCTGGAAACTTAAACGACCAAATTGATAACATAGCTGCGACGAAGGAAATAAGTAAGAGAACAACTGATACTAGAACATAAAGAAGGACGACGCAAACAGAGACAGGCCACGATTTAGCATTAGCAATACAAACACTACTACGAAAATATATCACCAGAACCAGAAACGAAAAAAACGTACAAAAACCCACTTGCAAACATCTTGAGAAAGCAGCCAGTTAATATTGATTGCCAATGGATAAAAATAAAAAACCAACATAATAAATATAGCACAAGAAATATAAACTAGACAAAAGAGAGAATATAAGAACAAATAATAAAATGTGCAAAGAAGCTGGAATAATATAAAATAAAACCAGAATTAAATGGATAAAGTTAAAGACAAAAAAGGAAGGAATATAAAAAGTATAGAAATAAGGCATGCATTATATAAATCAAAAAAGAGAGAAGCATTGAACAGATTTTTATACGATATTGAAAATGACGGACATCTCAAAGAATTCCACAGAGAAATATACAGCTTAAACACTAAACTAAAGAACCAAACAAGAAGAATCAAATATAAGATGGAAAGACTGCTGTAAAGAAATTAAAAAAAAAAATAGAACAATAAGAAGTAAAAAGCACCAGGGGAAGACCAAATTATGTCAGAACTATTAAAGTATGTGGAACAGGAAATTTACAAACGTATACATTTACTAATAGGACAATGTTAGAGAAAGCACAAAATACCAGAAGAATGGTATACAAGACTAATAACACCAATCCATAAAAGAAAACAACCAATTTTTTTTCGCAAGTCTAAGCAATAAATATTGAAAGCACACGTCGAGAAAGTACTCTCCATATCAATGAAGAAAAAACAAAATACATGTGCCTAGAAGGAAAAGCTGGTGGCAAAAACAACATGGAATTAAAAACAGCAAAACATAAATTCCAAAGAGTCACTACATTCAACAAGTTAGGTGTAATTATAGGGCAATCAACCAAAGATAGAATACAAGAAAGACACAAAAATATTAGCGAAACAACAAAATAAGAATATATAAAACTTTGATTCGACCACTCACAACGTATGGAATCGAAAAAATACTTATGAATAAAAGAGAAATTTTTTTAATTTAAACAATAATAGGATTAAACATACCACACATTGAGGAAAGACGAATAAAGACAAATAAAGAAATAGAAGAAGAACTGAGGGGGGAAAACATAATAAAATCACGACTAAAACGGACAAGCCACATAATAAGGAGAAACCACCGATGTTATGAAACGAATACTTCAATAAAGCCCACTAGGTAAAAAAGAAGAGGAAGGCCAAGCAAAAGCTGGTAGAAGGAAATAGAAGAAGACACACAGGAAATGGTAATTTTCATAAACTGGAAAGAAGCATGCAAAAACAGAAAATGGTGGAAATAAATAAACAACGCAGCCAAAACACACAAACACTTATGAAGACAGCAATAGAAGAAAAAGGTAAATAATCCACCTCAGAAAACGGATTTATAAATACGCTAAAGCCTAGCCATAATTATTTCGTAATTCGTGAGGGGCTTAATGATGATAATGATAGTTTTCGATATGCTTTCTGATATATATATATACGACACCCATAAAGAAAAATTGTAATCATATATTTGCTCATTAAATTTGACTTGACAGTCTTCCCGATACTCCAAATAATATATGGCTTGACGAGAAATGACCTCAAACCAAGATTCCATATAAGTAAAAAATAAGTAGTTGGCATTAACTTTGTTGAGAAAATTCGGCTTAAGTTTCTAAGGAGAAAAGTTGATTTATTAATTTTATTGGTATAGTATCACCAGAATAATTGATGGTCTAACTTCAGACCCAAAAATTTTACTCCTTTTTCGATGACGCCATCTTGTATTATAGCAGCATGTTGGTATGCTTGATTAGTGGAGTACTGATTGAATAAGCTCACAAATGCATCGTAAGCAGCTAGTAAAGGCTTTGTTAAGATTCTTATTTATGACTTCCCACATTCCTTTGAAACAATTTGATGAATTATTCATCAAATTATCTTTAGCTTTAATTGTAGCTGTTACTAATACGCTTTACTGTTTTTATTTTTTGATCAATTCTTCTTTGGGGCTTCTTAAACATAACTCATCAATTATTTATTATTAGGTTATTGCCTTATAAGCCTTATTTCTTCTGTAAACGTTTTGATGTTGATTGAAATATTATTTTTGGTAATACTGGATTTTTCAGAGAAAGAATAATACAAATATTCGTTTACGATATCTATAAGTGTATACTATTTTTCATTTATATCACGTATCTAGCGTATCCAAGGTATCTAAGAAATAATAAATAAAGGGGAACATTCAATCAGGCTTTGACTGGAAAAACATTCTGAAGAATGAAGTCCGCCTGATATTCCTGTGCTTAATACATTATAATTTATATCATTTATTAGTCCTTCTAATTGTATATGTTGTTTTCTTATTGATTTGTTTGTTTAATTTGAATATTTTTACATACAATTTCTGAATAACAGCCGCATGAAGATTGTTGTGAGTACGTTTGCCTTTTCTGTAGGTGAATAAGACTGCTGGCCTGAAAGATATCCATATTTATCAGTCTCACCTAAATTGTTGGTGAATTATTTAGACGATGGCGAAAAAAAAACTAGTGATGTAAAAACCCATCGGCTATAGTTGAGGATTGATTACTTAATTTAAATAATTAAATATTATTTTAAAAGATGCATAGTTATCAGGTTTTAGAGATGGAATGACTCCAACCACCTCTACAAATTTGGGTTGTAGGAAGTAAATAATACCTTCAAACTTCCTGACGGGGTACAGTTGTGATACAAATGCATGAGGAAATCGATTCAACTAGTAGATTGCTAGTTGAGAATGTAGTAATGTTATTTTGGTGCTAAGTCAGAAAGTGAATGGAGACAGTTCCTTGGTTATATCCACTAGGCTTATATCCTTGAAAACATTTGAACGTTTAATTAAGCTGAGACTTGACTGGTTCCTTGGGTATAACTCTAAGTTGAATGATGGTGTCTATGGAATTAGGAATGGAAAAGGTACAATAGAAGCTCCAACTGACTTGATTGAAAAAATCCAAAGTTGATTCTCAGTCAATAACAACCAGGTGGCATTCTTTACTGATTTCAGCAAAGCGTATGATTCTGTCAATTTGTGCATTATTAGAGATAAACTGAGAGCAATTATTGTGTCGCAGAAACTATCTAATAATAAAATTCGTATATATCTTGCTTTTACCAATTTTATTTAATATCTGTACTCATGATATTCAGCAAGTAGATATACGCTTGGTAAAGATAGTATAGTTTACTGATTATTTCTGTTTTCACTTCGATAGCAATAACGTAACGAAAGCAATATATGTGTTGACCATTGTCATAGTAAAGGTGAATATTTGGTCAGATGTTAACGGTTTATAATTGTCTCTGAGTAAGTTGGTGTTAATGATATTTAGTAGGCATATAGATTCCTTACCATTTGAGTATAGTTATACTCCCATTATTAATAGATTTAAGTACCTTGGCGTTGTCTTTGATTTAAAAGGACCCACATTTTATATGTACAAAACAAGTGTTCAAAAGGTCTAAACAAAATTAAATTATGGATGTGTTGTACGATGTGCAATACTGTTTTTCATTCATACATTCGGTCAATAATTTATTATAATAGCATATTTTATGATCAGGCAGCGAAAACCTATCTTAGTAAGGGCGAAAAGAGTTCATTATGTTGCATTGCGTATCTATGTGGGTATCATTCAGTCAACCCCCTGTGATACACTTTTAGCTGAATCTGGTAAATTTTCTTTACAAAGAAGAAATAAAGATTTCCGCTTATAAGTTTGTCCTGAAATTAAGGGGCAATGGTCGGGAATACCTGTTAAAAATAATAGGGTCTCCGGCTGTTAGTAGTTTAAAAAAAAATTATTGGAAACATCGAACCATGCCATTTATTTTTCAATCTTTGCTGGATACAGCTGATAAAATATTTTAAATAAAGCCCAATCAATTCGTCGATGCTTAATATACAACTCTCTTACTTTCAGTTCGCCTTTAATAATTCCTTTATATATAAGTAACGTAGCCCAATGCGTTACAGTGTTAAAAAGTGCCGTTAGTCAGTTTTTATTTAAGTCATATAACGTAGTGGCCTTGCCTGCTTGATTCCATCTAAAGATGCTTTCGTTCATCTACTTACCCAGCAGAAGCACTGACGATACTAGAAGCTCTGTTGTGGGCTGGGACGCACATATAGAAGGATATACTATTCTGTTCATATAGATTATAGGTTCTAGGTTCTAAGTTATAGGCTAGACTTGTTACGTCCATGTAGAAGTAAAGAACCATTGATTATTTAAATAATAAAAGTTCATTGTGCAATCAAGGGAGATGAGGAAAATGGATAAATTAGCCAAATCTGCAACTTATAACAATAATATAGAATATTTCAGTCGACTAGCTTTTTCCGATTATGTTACCGCATTTAGGCGCAAAGTCTGAAAATTTTTGGTGTCCCAAAAATTTTACTGTTATATATACATGGTTGTTTTCCAAAGAATATTGCATACATTGAAAAATGTAGGCTTAAGCTATTTACTGCAACTATGTTTCTCGCACTCATTTAAATTATATTAAAATTAAGGCATATCCTTTATGTGAATCTCTTTTACAAATTTGGTTTCAAGTTTGAGGGCAACACCAATAGTTCTACCCACAATGTAACTGGAAGTTGTAGACTTATCCCCTTGAGGTACCTTGGAGGCATAGTTTATTTCTTAGTCAATAATTATTGTATGACCTTTTAATAATTTGGCACATCCAGAATGGATTAACAATGTACACATAATTAACCAGTTCCTGGCATGTTTTTGCAATAACGATACACTTTTACGAAGCACGTATTTACTTTTTATAATACTTAAATAAAAATATTTAAATAAATGTTTCAACATCACTGTTAAAAAATTATGTTATTTCACAAATTCTTGAATGGCGTCATATATCTGTGCATTTTTTTCTTCGACATCTATTAATTCTTAGCGGATAACTGAGGGCAAGTTATTTATTTAGTATGCAATCAGTCGTAACGGAATCGATTAGTATCATACGTCAATATCAAATATCGTTCGCCTCCCCCAATCCGATATCCCGTCAATCATCCAAGCTTCTAAAAATACAATTTTATGACTGGAAATACCTAAATGTATAAACCATTTTTTCACATGTGTAATTTGGCATTTTTAGAAATGTTAAGAAGGAAATGTTCTTATATTGAAATTAATCAAGGAATACTATACGCATTTTTTTCTTATCTCGTACCTATTTATTTAAATCATTATTCAACTCTCATATGAAGAAACCAAAGTACAATTGTTTGGATTTATGAAGGATATGGGTACAAGATATGCCCTGTTTTCTCTGCAGGTATTGTTCCAGCGCTACAGAGATATGAGCTGTGATATTTTAGCGTAATTTATCGACTATCAGAAGGCGTTTAAAAAGATGATTAAGTTCTTGAAAAATACAGGGATTATTCAATAGGAATTTGAAGATACTTAAAGAACAAGGCACTAAAATAAGAACCACAACAAATTCCATTAGATAATTAACAGTAAAAAAACCTTAAATGATAGCCAACTCGATTTAAAAATATTATTATTAAATTAACCTTGTTTAAATATTAATAATATTCAAAAAAAAACATTTTCGTATAATCTGTAATTTTGTGTTGGTGGAACGTGTACAATTATTTGCGTATCCCACCTCGCAGCCCGTTTCCGGCTTCGGTATCCGTTCATTATCCTTAATATCCAAGTGACCGTGGGACGGAGAGTGGAAGGAGAGCGAGAGATCGTTTCCACGGCAACGGCGGAAACGCTACACCGGAAATACTGCAGGTGCACGCTTGACCGGAAGCGGTGCCTTTTCGCTCCTTTTTATATGCTAAATATATCCTTTAGAATCTCGTGCACTCCCCTCTGAATATTCAGCTGTATTTTATCTCTCTGCCCGGCGATCCTAATAAATATATAACATGTTCATAGGCGACGAAATGAAAACAGCCCATCCATTCAGCCGGGATATATCTTTCTCGGGATATTCGATAAAAAAATATATATATATCGGACGTAACTTTTTCAATTTACAGTATACATGCGCATATTCGCATAACTGTGCTCAGTGACTTAAAATTATATTATAAGGGTTTTGGCAACGAAAATTAAAATTTTAAATGGAATGTTTCTCATAACTTCTACTTTTCTTACTTCTAAACGAATCTAAACAATTATTTTCAAATCTTTTTCTTATGTTTCCTTTTGGCGGTTTTATTTGTTTCCAAGGAATTTAAAGAATTTGTAAAATCTTCTTGATTTTATATATGTTTTCTTGGTCCGTTTTGATTTTTGTTTCCTTTTAAGGAATTAATTTTTTGAATTGAAATTTTCTTTATTTTTTTAATTTTAAGCATATTAAAAATTCTATTTCTGTCGCTCAGACTTTCTCATTTATTCCAATGAATTTGTAGTAGTTTTTTCTCTTGTTTCGACTTTTTTTCTTTACAATAATTTTAAAGAATTCTTGATATTCTCTTTTTTCTCATGCTTTTCTTCATCGTTTTTATTCTTTCTTTAAAAATATATTTACATGCATTTATATTCTCCATATTTGTTCTAAGGAATCTAGAGTTTTTTTTCTTTTATCTTTCCTTTTATCGGATTGACTTTCTTTCCTTTTTAAATAATTTAAAATATTTGAAGAAATCTCTATATTTGTTTTATTTTTTATCTTTTGATTTTTCTAGAAGATAAAGATTTCTTAAAATTTTAAATTCCCTTGTTTCCTTCATCGTCTAAATTTTTCTTTCTTCGAAGGCATTTAAAGGATTTTTTAATTCTCTTTTTTACGTTTTCTTTTAAAATCTGTCTTTTAAAATCTCTTTTTAATTTACATGAAATAATTAATAAGACAAAATAAAGCATACGAGAAACAAAGAGATTTTAAAACATCAAGACATTAAAGCGATTAAAGAAAACTTAAGCAAAAGAAAGAGAATAGAATTCTCTCTATGCCTTTGAGGAAAAAAACTCTAAATGTTTAAGGGTAACGCAAGAGAAAAATGTTTATTTGCTTTTTAAGGAATTTAAGGAAATTATGTTTTTAATTCTAATTTACTTCATTTTTGTTAGTTTTAAGAATTTTTAATATTCTATTTATCTCGCTCATGTTTCCTATCGTCAATTTGACTTATAGCAGTTTTCTTTCTTTACGATAAATTTAAAGAATTCTTAATATTCCCTATTTTCTCATGTGTTTCTCCATCGTTTTGATTATTTCTTTTAAAAAAAAAATTATCCATTTATATTCTCCATCTTTCTTCTAAGGAATCTAAAGATTTTTTTTTTTTCATATTTCCTTTTATCGGTTTGATTTTGTTTTCTTTTTAAATAATTTAAAATATTTAAAGAAATGTTTTTAATTGTTTTATTTTTTGCTCTCTCATTTTTTCTAGAAGATTAAAGATTCTTAAAATTCTCTTCTTTCTCTTCTGTTTCCTTCTTCGTCTATTTTGTTTCTTCCAGGGCGTTTAAAGAATCATTTAATTTTCTCTTTTATGTTCTCTTCTATCAATAATGATTCAACGTAAATTAATGAGACAAAAGGAAGCATAAAAGAAACAAGGAGATTTTAAAACATCAAGACGTTAAAGCTTAAGAAAAGAAAACTTAAGGAAATTGAAGAGAATTCTTTCGATGCCTTTGAGGAAAGAAAACTCTAAATATTTAAGGGTAATGTAAGAGATATTTTTTTTTCTTTTTCAAGAATTTAAGAAAATTAATTTTTTGAATCCAAATTTTCTCCAATTTTTTAGTTTTAAGAATTTTTAAAATTCAATTTCTCTCACTCATGTTTCCTATCGTCATTTTGACTTTCTCTTTTATTCCAATGAATTTGTAGTAGTTTTTTCTATTGTTTTGACTTTCCTCTTTGCGATAAATTAACTTTCTTTTTTTTCAAATAATTTAAAGTATTTAAATAAATATCTTTATTTGTTTTATTTTTTATCTTTTGACTTTTCTAGAAGATTAAAGATCTTTTAAAAATCCCTTGTTTCTCTCTTGTTGCCTTTTTAGTCTAATTTTTTCAAGGCATTTAAAGAATTATTTAATTCTGTTTTTTAGGTTATCTTCTATTATTAATGATTCCATGTAAATTAAAGAGACAAAAGGAAGCATAAGAGAAAATAAAGAGATTTTAAAGGATCAAGACATAAAAGTTTAAGAAAAGAAAACTTAAGCAAAAGAAAGAGAATTATTTCGATGTCTTTGAGGAAAGAAAACTTTAAATGTTTAAGGGTAACGTAGGAGAAAATTTCTTGATTAGAAATTAAAAACAATTGGTTTGTTTCACCGAAAATTTATTATTTCTTCTACGACTAGTTTCGACAATATGTCATTATCAAGGAGTAATGAATGACTCATTTATTACATCACTAGTCGGAGAAGAAATAATAAATTTTCTGTGAAAGACACCAAGTGTTTTTAATTTCTAATCAATTTTATTTTCTTTTAAAAGAATTTGAAGAAATTAATTTTTTGAATTCAAATTTTCTTCAATATTTTAAGAATTTTTGAAATTCTATTTCTCTCTCTCATGTTACCTATCGTCATTTTGACTTTCTCTTTTATTCCAATGAATTTTTAGTAGTTTTTTCTATTGTTTTGACTTTCCTCTTTACGATAAATTGAAAGACTTCTTAATATTACCTTTTTTCCCATGTTTTTCTTCATCGTTTTGATACTCTTTAAAAATAATTTTTCATCCAATTATATTTTCCATCTTTCTTCTAAGGAATCTAAAGATTTTTTCTTTCATCTTTCCTTGTGTCGGGTTGACTTTCTTTTCTATTCAAATAATTTATAGTATTTAAAGAAATCTCTTTATTGGTTTTATTTTTTAACTTTTGACTTTTCTAGAAGATTAAAGATTTCTTAAAATTTCCTTTCTTCTCTCTTGTTTTCTTATTTGTCTAAATTTTTCTTTCTTTCTTTCAATTAAAGAATTCTTTAATTCTCTTTTTTATGTTTTCTTCTATTATTAATGATTCCATGTAAATTAATGAGACAAGAGGAAAGCCTTTGAGGAGAAAGAAAACTCTAAATGTTGAAGGATAACGTGAGAGAGAAAAAAGGATTTTTAAGAATTCAATAAATTCCTTGCAAAGAAAAAAAAGTCAAGATAATGAAACGAATTATAAGAGGGAGAAATGTAAAATTATTTATATTTCTTGCAGGAATGTCAAAAAAATGGAAGAAAGAATTAATTTTTCGATAGAAAAAAGATAATTTTAAAAATATTTTACATCGTCAAATAAAGTAAAGATGTTCTGAAACATTCTAGTTTAAATTTAATAAATATGCATCGGTTTTATTCTTTCTTTAAAGGAATTGATTTATTCTTTCTTCTATAGAATCTGAAGAATTTTTTTCATCTTTCCTTTTGTCGAGTTGACTTTCTTTTCTTTTCAAATAATTTAAAATATTTAAAGAAATCTCATTATTTGTTTTAGATTTCATCTTTTTACTTTTCTAGAAGATTCAAGATTTCTTAAAAGTTCCTTGTTTATTTCTTGTTGCCTTTTTAGTATCAATTTCTTTCTTTCTTTTAAGGCATTTAAAGAAGTTTTTTTATGTTTTCTTCTAGTATTAATGATTCCATGTAAATTAATGAGACAAAAGGAAGCATAAGAGGAACAATGATATTTTAGTATATCAAGACATTAAAGCAATAAAAGAAAACTTAAGCAAAAGAAAGATATTTTTCCAAAAATTCTTTTGATACCTTGTATGAAAGAATACTCTAAACGATGAAGGGAACGTCTGAAAAGAAATGGGATTTAAGAATTCAATAAATTCCTTGCAAAGAATATAAAAAAATCAATACAATGAAATGAATCATAAGAGGAAGAAAGGTAAAATTATTTAAATAGGAATGTTAAAACAATAGAAGAAAGATTTTATCGACAGATTTTTTTTAAGAAGAAACGCCAAAAAGGTAAACAACAGAAGTTTTTGTCACAAATTAAAGAATTGAATTTGATATTCTAAAACATTTTAGTTTAAATTGATTAAATATGCATTAAGGACCATTTTATTCAATTTTAATGAATACTATCTAAAGATAATATTTAATCTGAACGGAACTTTAATGACTTTTACATAAATTGAAGATTTTCTTATTGTAGATTCCTTTGATCTAAACAAAACATGCACAATATTGGTCGCCTTATTATAAATATAAATATTTTGAATTATAAATAAATTGCGTCTTAATTGAAATCATTTACTCTTATCAAAAATTGTATGACATTTGTTCTAGTACAAAAAAATGAGTAAGTAATTCTTATATATAAGTCTTCTAGTTTAATTAACAACTTTAGAATCATTTGAAGAAAGACTAGATCAAATGTTAGGAAACGTAAGAGGAAGAAAAATAATTTTAATGATAATTTAAATTCCTTATAAAGACAAACACAATTAAAGAAAAAATAATTTTTGATACTTCTTTGTAAGAAAAAACATCTAAATGAAAAAAGGGAAGAAGATCAAGAAGATTTAAAAAAATTGATGTTCTGCAATACTTAGGTCCAAATATAAGAAAATGCATTGAATACCTTTTTATTAAATTTTCATGAAATTTACCTAAACGGAATCTTAAAATTTGAACGGAACTTTAATGACTTTTGCTTAAATTAAACACTCTTATTTAAGTTTTTTTTAAATGTATACATACAACTGTCAATTTTGATAACCTTCTTATTAAAACCTTCTAATATGAACATATTTGTTTAAATAGAGACATTTTCAATTATAAATTCACTCATTGACATATATCTAAACATTTTTTGCGTCATTTGGACTAATTTAAATGTGAACGTGTACGTAGTACTCGAAATGCACATCTGCTATTATTAAAAATAATATAGAACAATTCACATTACTTAACCCGAAATTTAGTGATAATTTAAGGTATTTATATTAAAGCTTTTAATTTGGATAACTTACGATCCCTCAGATGAAAGAAATAAAATGATGGGAAACATAAAAGGTACTATAATTTTAAGAATTATTTAAATTCCCTCTAAAAAAAGAGTGTCGAAACAATAAAAGAAGAAAACTTGAGGGACAAAAGACATTTTTTTTATTTTTTTATAAAATCACATTAATGTCATAATTTTTTGAAATATATAGTGTTAAAGGTTTTTTTTAAATTTATTTGCTAAATAAAATGAAATCTAATAAGTAATAAATTAAATGATTGATAAAGGTTGTTCTTAAGTATAGGCAACAAAATTTACATTACATTACATAAGATTTGAGAATTTAAAAGAAAGTGATAAATCAGTACTTAGCGTATTAAGTATTTAAGTATGAAATACATTAATCTAGCAAGTAATTGAGGAAAGTACCCGCAACAAAAATAAATAATAATTTACGAAATAGCCCATCAGCCACTTTCTAAGTGTCTAAATCAGAGCGGCCGCAGTAAATATCAATGACTGTCCCTATAACCGTTTTTAGCGCCTATAAGTTCTAACTTCAAAAACACCACTAAATCTCTGTTACTATATATCCCTCTTATCGCCATTAGCCGAATAATTTATAAATGCGCGGCGCGTTTATGTATTTATCTATTTTTTTTTTCGCTCTGTCTCCTCTCGCCACCGCGATTGTTTTATAGACGCAATATAAATCTGCATTCTGTTTGTTCCGCGATCATAATTGGATGTGTATATCAAAACCAGCACGGTATCCGCACAATACATCAAGCAACGGTTTAATTTCGGGGGCCGAAATGAAAGCCAAATTCCCGTTCAGATGCGTCACTTTGCGCGACAAGCTGACAGATAGAATTTAATTGATTGCCCGCCCCCGGTGCGCCGGGGATTCCTCCGGATACGAAATTGCACTATAATGTTATTAAAACGATAAAATAAGAACGGGGCAGTGATACGTGGGACCGTACACCGGAAACGATTATGATTGAGTGCGCGATTTTCCTCACATTTAATTCAATATAAATTAAAGTACTCGTAAATTCTTAAGTAAACATTTTAAATCCAAATTAATTATTATTGTAAATATATAAGGAAAGCTCTATAATCAACTAAACTAAATAATCTATAGTAGTTGTTTCAGTAAATATATATACAGGGTCCTGCAACAGTGCGTCAGGCTTTCCTAGCGCCTTTCTCGTAAGAGATAGAAAAAAATGTTTCGTATAAAAATTTATTGAATTAAAAATCTCTATGCCGTAAAATTATTTTCAAATATACAGGGTGTCCCTATTTTGCGGTATAACAAAAGCAAACATTTTTTTTTAATGGAACACCCTGTATATTTTTTCATTTTCTAATTTGGATAATATTTTATAACTTGAACCTTTTTTTGGTTTTTAATTTCGATATGGCATTTCCGAGTTATTGACGTTTTTCTGAAAAAAATGTAAAAAGCGGAGGTTCACAAAACAAAATTATTCTGATGTTCTATTTAAAATTTAAGAAATTTTATTTTTCCAATGGTTGGTCATAAGTACTGTTTATGTACCAGTGTTAAAAATTTTCACTTTTGAGGAACCCTGCCTTTGTATCAGACACGCCATTTTCTAAAATTTCAAATTGTCGTAACTCTTTTTTTTTAATGGAATCATATATTTTTTAAAATTTTATATTATTCTACATCTAATTATCTACAAAAAATATTAAGCATACCCTATACCTAAAAGTGATATTTTTCAAGATATAAAAAAAAATATATTTCAAACGATCCTTGAATACGAATTTGTTTTTGAATAGATAGCTATGACTGAAAAAAATGCATCTGTCAATTAAACAATTAGTTTGACATGTAAATGGGAGGTGTGAATTACAAAAAACAAAAGAAGAAAGCCTATCACCAACGAGGAACCAAAAAGACATTGGTGAAGGAACTGGCATAAGCAAGAGGTCAGTACAAAGCATTCTGAAGAAAAATCGATATCAAGCATATCATATTCAGCTACATCAAGAACTGAGTAATACTGATTTTCAATTTCGTTCCGAATTTTGTTTCTGGGGAAGACAGAAAATACAGGAGGATCTTGCGTTTTTCCAATATATTATATTCACGGATGAGGCGTCATCCCATAACAACGGATCTGTCAATAGGTACAATTTTCACTATTATTTAACTGATAATCCGCATGTTATGAGACAAGTTGATCATCAGCATCGAATGTCTGGGGCGGAATTTTTGGAAACCATGTTGTAGGTCAACATTTCTTCGAGGGCCAGCTCAGTAGGTCTATGTATTTGTACTTCTTGCAAATTGAATTACCCGGAACGTTAGCTAATGTACCCTAACTAACAAGAAACAGGGTGTGGTTTTAACAAGACGGAGCACCTGCCCAATTTTCACAAGATGTGAGGGCATTTCATTTTTCCCAACCAGTGGATTGGTAGGAATAGACCCACCAAATGACCTGCTAGATCTCCGGATCTAACAAAACCTGAAATTGTTTATAAGGAATCACCAATAGCACTGAATATCATATGCTTGATATCGATATTTCTTCAGAATGCTTTGTACTGACCTCTCGCTTATGCCAGTTCCTTCACCAATGTCTTTTTGGTTCCTCGTTGATGATAGGCTTTCTTCTTTTGTTTGTTGTAATTCACACCTCCTATTTACATGTCAATCTAATTGTTTAATTGACAGATGCATTTTTTTCAGTCATAGCTATCTATTCAAAAACAAATTCGTATTCAAGAACCGTTTGAAATATAAATTCTTTTATATCTTGAAAAATATCACTTCTAGGTATAGGATATGCTTAATATTTTTTGTAGGAAATTAGATGCAGAATAATATAAAATTTAAAAAAATATATGATTCCTTTTAAAAAAAAAAGAGTTACGACAATTTGAAATTTTAGAAAATGGCGTGTCTGATACAAAGGCAGGGTTCCTCAAAAGTGAAAAATTTTAACACTGGTACATAAACAGTAGTTATGACCAACCATAGGAAAAAGAAAATTTCTTAAATTTTAAATAGAACATCAGAATAATTTTTTTTGTGAACCTCCGCTTTTTACATTTTTTTCAGAAAAATGTCAATAACTCGGAAATGCCACATCGAAATTAAAAACCAAAAAAAGGTTCAAGTTATGAAATATTATTCAAATTAGAAAATGAAAAAATATACAGGGTGTTCCATTAAAAAAAATGTTTGCTTTTGTTATACCGCAAAATTGGGACACCCTGTATATTTGAAAATAATTTTACGGCATAGAGATTTTTAAATCAATAAATTTTTATACGAAACATTTGTTTCTATCTCTCATGAGAAAGGCGCTAGTAAAGCCCGACGCACTGTTGCAGGACCCTGTATACATTGTGACTGACGAAAAACCTTTGGTGCTGTATCTCGCTTATTTTTTATCCGATTTGAATAAATAAAACATCAAATTAAATGATTTTTAAAAGACTTTAATATGAACTGTACTGATATTTTTTCTTGCATCCAGGTTTTTGACAAAAGACGATCAACTTTTTTTTCAAATTGCACTGTATATATATTTTGTACTGATCCGCAAGGAGATTTTTTTCTGAATCTAAATTTGTAAACGATTTTATCCATTCATCAAACCAAAGTCGAGAATATATATACAGTGCAATTTAAAAAAAAATGTTGATCGTATTTTGTCAAAAACTGGGTGCGAGAAAAAATAACAGTTCAGATCCTATTAAAGTCTTTTAAAAATGGTTTAATTTGATGTTTTATTTATTAAAATCGGATAAAGAATAAGCGAGATCCAGCACCAAAGGTTTTTCGTCAGTCACCCTGTATATATATATATTTCTTATTTTATTTTTGTAATAATTAGATAAAAATTATACATGTAACTATTCATCTTTTTCTTTGGCTTAGACTATTATAGTCATTATAATAATAATAATAATAATATTTATTGTGTTAAAATATTTACAAATAAATATTTACACTTGTGAACAAAAGAAAAATACTTCATACTACATAATTTTAGAAGTTAGAAATTTAAGTAAACTAAAATGCGTAAGTAATGAAATCATTTATGTTGAAAGGACATTTCATAATAATATATACAATGTTTATATTCATTGAAACTTAAATGTCTGATCCGTGTTGGAAGATAGTTGAAATATTTTAATCCAAAATAATTGACACTGCATCGAGTTTTTTTAAGTCGACTGAAAGGAATATATAAATTGTCAGTTGATCTGGTTTTATACTTGTAAACCTCATTTACAGTTTCGTATTTTGTTATATTTTGCTTGATATACAATAATGATTGAAAAATATATTGTGCTGGAAGAGTTAATAAATTATATTTAATAAAAATATGTTCTGTATTTTGCCTGTAATGAGCATCTTCAATTATACGTACTATTTTTCTCTGTAGACTAAAAATTCAAGCAGCTGATGCCGAGTGTCCCCAGATTATAATAGCATAGTTCATTTTTACAGCAAATAAAGCATCGTACGCTGCAATTAAAACTTTTTTAGGCGCCGAAATATTTCGGAAAAGGTAAATTAACGATGATAAATGGTTTGCAAGTATATCGCAATGTTGAAACCAGGTCAATGTTGGTTCAAAATAAATACCTAGAAGTTTACCTTTTTTTTGCTTTAAATTGTTCATCTAAATTTCGAGTTCTAAAAATAATTATCTTGGTTTTAGTTTCATTTAGTGTTAATTCGTTTGCTGAAAACCAATACTTTAACCGATTTTTAATGTTAGTTGTTGCAGATAATAATGTTTCCAGATTTTTTGAACTATTTAACAATAATAAATAACGAAAAGTAGAGGCCCCAGTATAGATCCTTGAAAAACCCCTGGATTTAATGGTAAAATTTTTGACGATAGGATGTTTGATTCAACATATTGCTGCCGTTCAGAAAAATATGAACTAAAAATTCAATTACATTGTCATCAATTTTGTATTGTTTAAGTTTATGCAAAAGAATGTTGTGAGAAATACAGTCAAAGGCCTTCGTTAGGTCACAGAGTAAAGCACTTACATATTTTCCATCTTCAATATTTGTATAAATGAAATTCAAGAAGTCAACTAAAGCAGATACTGTACTCTTATTTTCGCGAAAACCATATTGGGCACTTGTTAAATGATGATTCTTTTCGAAATATTGTGTTAATCTAGTCTTTATTGCAATTTCAAATATTTTGCTAATAATTGGAATGATAGCTATGGGACGATAATTACTAACATTTAATTTGTCGCCTTTTTTGGAAATAGGAACTATTCTAGAAATTTTTAGCGACCGCGGAAATAATTTTGCATCTATTGCTCTGTTAATTAATTTTGTTATGTGAGGTATAATAATACTTTTTACATGTTTTATAATCTGGCTATTTAAGCCGTATGCATCAAAACTATGTGAATTACTAAGTCTATTTATTATGTCCCTAACTTCGAAATCGGATAATTTCGTTAAGTTAAATTTGTTAAATGGTGTTTGAATGGTATTTGGAGTTTGTAAGGTAGATTTTCTATTATCATTGTGTAGTACCCAATAAATTTGCTACCACATTTCCAACATTGGCGAAATATTCGTTAAAAGTATCTGGTTTTATTTCAGAAGTCGTATTACGCATTTTGTTTGTATTTACAATGCTCCACATTGCTTTTGCACAATTATTGGAGTGAGTGATGTATTTATCATTTTTTAGTTTTTTCTGTTTTAGAATTTCGGCCTTATATGTTTTTTTGTGTTTTTTAATTGATTCAGTTAAATTTAGATGCGGGTGATTTTTATTCATGTCAATAAGGAAAAGTAATGTGTCGCACATTTCTTTTAATTTGTTAGTAAACCAGTTTAATTTACCAGACGGTTTATGAATATTATGTAATTTTAAAGGAAATGCTTATTTTGCTGCATCTTGTAGTATTAATAAAAATCTATCAAAACATACATCATATCACTATTTTCATGAACAGTATCCCAATCTGCAATGTCAAGTATCTGATATAGTAAAATTAAACCTTTTTGGCCTATAAATCTTGTAATTTTTGGGCTGGTTTCAAAGTCGTTAAATAAATTCAATTCTATTTTGTGTCCATTGTGGTCAGAAAATTCTGTATTAATGACATTACTTGTATAGGTGATATTTTCATTAATATAATTATTGATTAATATAGTATCCAAACAATATATGTTTCTAGTGAAATCGCTAATAGTGATTTTGTAGCCAAAAGAATTAACTAAATCGTTGAATTTTTTAGTTTGAATATCAGTTGTATAAAACTTTACATTGAAGTCACCTGCAATAATAATATATTTTTGCTTTAACAGTTCAAGCGCCTTAGATATAATAAACAAGAAATTAGAAAAGTCTGAATTTGGTACACTATACATATACGCAACACACACTCATTTTTAATGATGGTATTTCGACCGCACATAGTTGGCACAGATTTTCGGTAGAAAGTTTCTGGACAGTGTCAATCACTTTAAAGGATAAATTTTGCCGTAGTAGAATCATAGATCCTCCATAAGGCCGCTTCCTGCAGAAACTTGAGGCATTAACGTAATTTTTGAGTGAAAAATATTTAATTTCTTCTGATAGTAACCAGTGTTCCGTGGTGCATATAATATCACCGAGAGGTCGGATTCGATGCTATCGACGTCCAACATTTTGTCACGACCAGTAGTGAAATTTACTTAAACCTAAAAACTATTCATCTTATAGGTCCAAATATTTACATAACTTAACACAGTTAATCGTTGTATAGATTTAACTAGATATATTTTATTATTATTATTATTATTATTATTATAGCATTAATTGATCATTTTATAGTCATTCAAAACAATTAAAATCGTTTAGTTTGCAAATGTTGGGATATTTTTACAATCACCATCAATTATATCCATCTGCAGCCGTGCAGTTCTCATAAAACCACCCCCTTCGCTCCCTCCCCCAATCCTTCCGCGGGCCCATCAGCACCCGGCATAAATGCGGCCTCGTAATGAAAAATATCGATTTACAATTTGAATATGTAGATCCCGTTTCACGTCTAGTATTGTGAACACGAGTGGTGAAATTGTTCTTGCACTTAATAAAAAAAAAGTGCGGACGAATAAAATAAAAGCGGATCCCGCAGAATGGGCGGCGAATGGATGCCATTCCGGCCATCTGACACTGTAACGAAAATTATACGCGAAAATTCATAAAAATATGTAAATTCCCCATCCGCGCACTTAAACGACAGCGCGTTTACTTCACCATAAATGCTTCGAGAAGAGAGAAAAAAATATATATGTAAGGGCGCTAAGAGGGCGGCCGTAAAATTTGCCCACTTTTCAACCATCCATGCGCGTATAAAATTTTAAATTTTCTTTTATTATTGGGAAATTTAAAAATTCTAAACACCTTCTTATTGTATAATTTTACAATTCAGGGTCATGTTTCTATTAAATATTTTTTAAATAAAACATTGATTATCACTGGATTGTCTCTATTACTAGCAATAATTATTGTTAGTATCAACCAACTAAACTTACACTACTAGAATAGCAATAAATTATTCATTATATAAGAATTATTTATTTTGAAAAGGGAATTATATATTTAAAATTATTACGAAGGAATTTATAGGCCCTTTCTATGGTCGGCTTTCACAC
The DNA here is from genome assembly GCA_963969525.1 of Ontholestes murinus. Taxonomy (NCBI): domain Eukaryota; kingdom Metazoa; phylum Arthropoda; class Insecta; order Coleoptera; family Staphylinidae; genus Ontholestes; species Ontholestes murinus. The sequence goes on from OZ018388.1 coordinate 17,169,488, forward strand.
CATTAAATATTTTTGTGGGATCATATTATCAAATCAAAAGGGATGTTGAAAGCATCGGATTTCATTTTATAATACGAGCACGGTCGTTTGCAAGGGCTTTTGAACACGAATAACTACCTTGAGTATAGTTAATTTATAATATGATGCTGAATATGTCAATAAATTTAAATTAAATGAGTGTCACATAAATATAAAAAGGTCAGGTCATTTAAAAATTAAGGTGCAAGGGACTTTAGAATAAATCACTACTAGAATAAACAGAAAAATACATTTTGTAGAGTGAAGTAGTCCCACTATACAAAATATATTTTAATTTAATTTAAATAATCATTATACGAGCAATTCCATTAAGAAATTAACAATTGGAAAATCTAGTTTAAATAAGATAAATGCTGGGAATTTTATACATATAAATATTGAAAGAATACATAAATAATTTCCCAAAAAAACAATTGAGAAAATTAATTGCCTACAGAGACGTATTCCAAATTAAAGTTTGGGTAACCCATCTGTATTACTGATGGCATTAGTGAATTATTTTACTAATTTAGTTTATTTTTCATAATAATATAGCGTTTTTCTTATAAAATAAAATATATATCAATATATGTTATTTTATGTATATATACAAAAATTTTGAATGAAAGAAATTGACCGGAGTTCATACTACTCTGAAGATCTACACAATCCATTGATTCTGCAGTCAGAGAGAGAGAGTATAATAATTTTGTATAACCTCGAATCAAATTTTTGACTTAATTTAGAATTATTAGCCATCATTTTTAATAAAATTATTACTTTATTAGAAATTAATTACATTAATCTTTATGAATTCAACTTTTAACATTTATCTCTGATATATCCTATGATGGTATACATGGAACCAAATATCAATCATTTTTTTCTTCTTATCCTATATTTCTCAATTGGCTTCAATTTCTTTTTGAAAATCTTCATGATATTTTCGTGGAAATGTAACTTCATTACTAATTTGACCAATGGCATCTGGATACAAATTATAAACTAAATATTTACAATGCGCTTTTAAAGATTTACAACATATAATAACAGTTTGTCACGTCATTTATTATAATACCTAGTTTTTCATATTACTAACTAATCTATTCATATTGACATTTCTTCTACATTTAAAGTGAAATTAAGAAATATTTACTAGTTTGGCCACATCTTATTACCATGATACCAAGTTTAGATGTTATTTCAGTTATCTTGTAAATATTTGGCTTTGACCAATATTTTCAAAACATCCCCAAAAATAAATTCAGATCATTTAATATATAGATTCAGAAAAATATAATTGGTCCACAGTAACAACCTTGGGGAAGCCGCAAAGTTTCATTTATCACTTTAAATATGAATTATTTTTAATTGCTACAAATTACTAATTATTAACGACGAAATGGAGTATTATAAACTCCGTAGTAACATTTCGATTCGTCTCCTTATAAAGAAGTAAAAAATATTTTTATTGGCAAAATTCAATTGTATTATTCAACACAGTTTCCTTCGAGACCTATACACTGACTATAGAGATCTTCAAACTTTTAGATACCATTTTTGTTGAATGATTTGACATTAGCCTCTATATAGAGCTCTGTTTCGAAAAATACTTCTTCATTGGTTCTAAAGTTCATTCCAGAGAGGTAATAGTCGCCAGGGGCCAAATCTGGAGAATACGGTCGAATACGATCGTTTCTTTGCTATTTCGTCCGTCAAACACTCCAGCCATACTATATAATAGTCGCTGTTCATTGTTTTTGCCTTTTCAAACGAATCGATAAGTAATATAACATGCACATCCCATTACAATAAGCAGCCAAATTGTTGTATTTTTCCTCGTTTTGGTTTGGGTTCGTCGCATGCACTCCACTCAGCTGACTGCCTATGGACTCCATTGTCACATATCGACACAGAAAATACGTTTATTTTGCTTAAAAATTTTAAACCCTGTTTTAAACCTTCAACACGTTGTTATTTAAACTAAATTGGTACCTCGATATACGAGTGCCCTAATAGACGAGTGTTTTGAGATACGAGCCGCCGAACGAGCGATATTTTGCTTTGAGATGAGAGCAAGATTTTAGATACAAGGAATCGCACACTACACCGCTGCACACGACCCCAACATGTGGGGCAAATGTTGGGGTGGTGTTCAGCGTCTTTCAGTTTCTTCCACCTCAGAGTAGACCTCAGTTTATGTGCTTGTTTCCCTCGTTTTCGAAGATGATGTCTATTGAATTAAAATCATGGAAAAACATGAGCAAGGTGTGCGAGTAATTGACTTGGCGAGGGTATACGGGCATAGCACATTAATGATATGTAATGTGCTTAAACAGAAGGAGTTGATAAACGGTATAACGCCTGCTAAAGGCGTCACAATAATTTCTAAGCTCTGGACCTCTCTTCATGAAAAGATTGAAAAACAACTGCTGGTGTGGGTGCATCATATTTGAGAAGCAGATCCCACACACTTCCATAAACGAGGAAACGGAAAAAAACTCGTTTAAAACCAGTCGGGGCTTGTTTGACAACTTTAGGAAACGAACCGGCATTCACTCCGTCGTCAGGTATGGTGAGGCAGCAAGTTCGGATGTGAAGGCAGCTGAAGTTTACATCAAAACGTTTTCCGAACTGATAGAAGCTAAAGTATTCATCCCCCAGGAAGTCTTCAACGGTAACGAGACAGGGCTTTTCTAGAAAAGAATTCCGAATAGGACTTACATACCGGCAGAGGAGAAGACGATGCCAGGTCACAAATCCATGAAGGATAGATTAAATTTAGCACTTTGTGCCAATGAGAGTGGCGACTGCAAAATCAAGCCTCTATGGTATACTAGCAATTCGGAAAATCCCATAGCCTTTAAGTCACATAAGATTTTAAAAGAAAAACTGAAAGTTATGTGAAATTCTTTGTGGACTGGATAAACCTGGTGTTTGATATCCTCGCCGAGTTCAAGTTTATACCTACCACCCAACTCCACTCCTATCCTGCAGCCCATGGATCAGAAGGTGATTTCTAATTTTAAGAAGTTGTACACTAAGCACATTTTTGGCGCTGCTTTAAGGCGACGGAGAACACAAACTTTACCCATCGAGAGTTCTAGAAGCACCACTTTAGCATCGTGATATGCCTAAGAATTATTGATCAGACTTGGCTCGGTGTTACAACGAGGACCTTAACCTATGCATGGAAGAAGCGGTGGTCTGAGGCTGTAGCTGAAAGGGCCTTCGAAGGATTAGAGCCCGCAGTGTCAGTGGTAGAGGAGGTTGTTTCTCTAGGAAAATCCATGGCTCTGGTGGTGGATGAGGGAGATGTAAACGAACTCGTCGAGGAACAGTCTCAGGAGCTTACAACAGAGGAGTTAGACGATCTACATTCGCAGCAGCATAAGGTGATTCAACGAAAAATTAGTTTTGAAGAGGTGCCAGAGATGGAGGAGGATATCTCTAAAAGGTATATAAAAGAGATCTTGGTAATATGGGAGAAAGTTGTAGAATTTGTGGATAAAAATCACCCCGAAAAAGTTGCAACTGGTCGTGCATTGGAGTTATTGAACGAAACTTGCATAACTCATTTCCGCAATATCCTGAAAGGGAGGAAGAAACAAACCTCATTGGACAGTTTTTTTAAATTATCTGCAGGTGAAAATGAGCAAAGTGTGACGAAAAAAGCGACGACCAGCGCTTCCTTAAGCACTTCACTTTTTCTTTTATCATGTTTTTATAGAATATGTTTTTGTTATTTATAAATAAATGTGTTTTTTTTCTTGTAAATACATTTTTCTTATTCACAAACATTTAACAAAATCAACTGAGGTGGTGTTTTGGTGTTTTGGAAGCTAGAAAGGATTAATGGCATTTCGATTAATTGGGAAAATTGCTTTGTGATACGAGCAATTTGACATACGAACAAGGTTACGGACCGTATTACAATTAAACTCGTATGTCGAGGTACCACTGTATTATACTGTTCTTTTTTGAAAAACCAAAATTGTTTAAAACCAGTTTGTAGGTGACACTTGTGTCCCTACATGTACTAATGAATACTACATGCTTTTTGACATTCGCTAACGAAATAAAAAAATGGCATTCAACACAATCCCTGTCGAACAACTGAGCAGGTGGAGCTCAGGCAGTAAAAGAGAGTGGACCCGCCTACTCATTCCCCAAGGTGAAGACAGAAAGGAGGCACGGTGAACTAGACTATCATACAACTCATTTCTAATCCGGACACAGATGCTTTTTAAGATACCAGTGCCAGATCATCAAATTAGAAGACACTAAATGCAGGTGGTGCCAGCAGGAGACAGCCTATTTAATATGTCAAAAATAGAAGCAGGAACGAGGAGAGGTAGATGAGACCGGTTAGACCCTAGAAACCCAGAGGAACTGGTGACCAGAATGGACGATGAAGAATTTGTCTGGAAAAGCGTTGCCATTACTTATGCGGAAGGAAGGAAAAGTTTCTGGAAGGGACAAGGGAAACCCATCAGGTTGCTGGATAGCAATCAAAATTTTCTGTTTTGTTATTGTTCTTTGTTGTTTTTTTCACCGTTAAATGCTTCCATGGAATTTAATGAATTGTTAATTGATTGCGTCAATTGCAATGTAAACCAAAACCGTTCATTCTGAATTAATAATAGATGAGACGCAAGAGGAAGGTAAAGGGTAACCGGTGAAGTATAATTATAGTTTCACCGTTGTCCTCGTATTCATTGAGGAAATCGTTAGTCTTGCCCGAATATCACGTCCTTAATAAATATAATATATAATCAATTTGTAGAGTTTTTTGCTTGGTGATTTGTTTGAAGATGCTTAAAATTTCCATACTAATCACATTTCCCGGGCGGATTTTATTTCAAATATGCTTCATTTTTCACCTAAGAAGTCTATAAAGGATTTACTATAGAGTTATAGACAGTTTCGGATGTTTAAATTTAAATTCCACAGAGATCAGCGCTCAAACCCTTGTTGTGAAACACGATGTAAGATGGGGTATTTCGGGGCCATGACGATCGGCTTTGCAGACAACGTCGCAGTGGTAGTCTTTGCCAAGTATCTAGAGGAGGTCATACAGATGGCTGATGAACCGCCTACAGCTTTATGCAACGCCTTCTTAAAAAAGGTGTGTACGATAAAAGACTCGTCCTACTTCTCCTGAACTCTCGGTATTCTGGGGGAGCCGGTGGTATCATCAGATATTTTTCTTCCGAGATCCCCTGCCAGCTCTTCTCGTGCTATTGTTTCATTGCCGTCTGTTCCGATTCTGTCAAAAGAGTCTCCTTCATGCATTTAATCTTCCTGACCATCTTCGCAACGGCGTCTCATTTCATTGGATATGCAAGCTCTATTTCTAACCGTACTCTTTCTGCGTTGCACCGCCCTGACTCGAGTAGCGTGTGACCAGCTTCATCAGATAGCGTCCGTGCATGAAACGCACCTCCTACTTTTGACATTCCCGATACGTTGGAGGTACATCAGGAAGCAGCCATGTCCTGTCAGTATCTGGGTCAGTTAGTATGTTAACTCTCGATTCATGGCCCTACCTTAGGTATTAGCCTCCTCGTCTATGTTCTCGTCGAGGCTGGACTCCACCTATTATTCCAATCCGCCTCTAGTTTGAGTTTTGCTGTCGAATTAGACACCTCCTGCCTAGCCCCTCTGTTACCAGCTCGTAAATGCGCGGTGTAGCCGCGTATCATCCTGAGTGCCACGGGTCTCATGGCACTGCCAAGTTTGGAGACATTCCTCCTGGAACCCAGACAATTGGCCAAGTACGGTGCAGCGTATAGGAGTTTTGATGCCGCCACTCTCATTTGAAGCTTCCTGGGGCCCTCCATCGGGCCAGCCATATTGCTGCCCCCGCTGACCCTTCTAGTACCTGGGAGCTGCAGACCGGGTTGGCCTCTAATATGACCCCGAGGTACATTTTTTTCTCGACCGCAATCTCACTCGTCTCCGCTCCTTGCGGGAGTGGCAGCTGAAAAACCCCAACCCCATTATACGCGATGTTCCACATGAAGGGGCCGAGCACCGATCCTTAAGGTATGACACCTATCGTCATAACGGCCTACAGCTGATGACCATAAAACCGAGGCAGTCATTGCGGCCAGCAGAAAAGCTCGGAAGACTATCACCGTGAGAGTCAGGGGATGTAAGATATTCTCGAAGCCGACCCTTCGATATTTGGGGGTTCCAGTTCACGTAAGGCTCCGTTTAGACGAATACTTGCGGATTACGAGCGCAAAGGTAGGGGCAGTCTACAAACCATTATCATGAATAAAGCCAAACATTGTTAGTCCGAGATTGGCGCAACGAAAACTCCTCTTTAGCTGCTGAATGCAACCCCAATCTGGAAAATATCTACAGCAGTCTCATTGTACATATGTTGGGTAACCTTGGTCTACCGCAGGAGTGCTTTATTGGTGACCCATGCATTCAGCACGGTTGCTGCATCCAAGGTAGCTGACATGATGCCGATCCGGGCGGAGTCCCCGCATCACCGTGAAGACAAAAAAAGCGATGGCGAGAGGTGACAGCGACTTTGGGAGGTATCAATCAAGGGTCGTACATCGCGGTGTAGATAAAAAGGCAGCATAGGGAGGTGACCACCTATTATACGGGTTTCAAAGAGGACTAAAATGTCCTGAAATTGTACCCCTAACTGTAGTAGACTACGGAGAACATCGTCATTGAGATAATAACTGAGGGGACCACTTTCGCTGCCGTGTTCATCATGAAGCTCCGACAGGCGGAGAAGCTAAGAACAGGAAAATCTGTGGCAGAAAGATAGGACACTAGCCATCCTGGTATTGGAGAGCACATAATAGCCAGTTTGGCGCTTGAGGAATATTGAGTCATTTGGGAGGTGTTTTTAGTAGATAGAAATCCCCTACACCGCTAAAGCACAACCTTCTAGGCATAATTTATCAATATAATTTATTCAAAACCAATTAAACTTATTACAAACTGGCATAGGCTAATCTTATATAGAAAAACACAAATAAATAATTTGACTTTTTTCAAGTAAACTCCTGTAATCTAAAACCATAACAAATAACTTCTCAAGGCGCCTTACACCGATCTTCTAAAATTTTTATGTTCAAAATATTAATAATTGTAATAAAATTTTTCATAATCCTTAAGTATATTTGCTTATGTACTCATAGTCATAGACACGAATAAATCATTTCTCCTTATTCGTTTTTATCGTTCAAATAGTTGGATTTTTAAAAGTCAATTTTACCATATTATCCTGTTGTAATTTGACATCAAACTAAACTAGTTCAGTATTAAATTTGTTTCTGGAATCTACTTATAGCAAAGTAAGTATATTTACGCGATTGTTCTTCAGCAAAAGTCAAGGACACGAAACAAAAAATTTACATGCAATGTTATACTAGTATGCTATTCTGCTGCATAAATAGTCCAAAGAAATTCATTTTATTGAAGATAAGCTTTAATTTTATTAACATTTTTAGGATAGACTTTAGAAGCTTTTAAAGGTTCTCTGAAGAAATAAATAAGTAAATAAAGTGAATTAGAATAGATCTTTTTAAAATTAAATGTTTGATTTTTTTAAATTGTATTAATTAGTATGAATTGTAGTTTTGATCTATGTTATATAAACAATATTAATATTTGAAATTTATTAACTTAAAAAATTTAACTACAGGGTCCATTATAAAAGTAATGCGTATTTTCGGGAGAAAATGTATTTATTTATCGTATCGGTACAAATGCTAAACAATCTTCTAAATACTCCTCCTTCCCTCTTGCATCAATACACTTGCGTATCTGCTTTGCCTGGAAAACACCCTGGAGCTTTTCAGCAGGAATATCTTAGGAACGTTGTAATATGCTTTTGGATATTTTCCACGGATTCCCACTGCTTTCCTTTTACTTTTCTCATCAGTCTGAGAAACAAAAAAAAGTCACCCGGAGCAGGTAACTGCGGAACCACAGGGGTAACGATAAAGGCCTTGTGATTGAAGGCATTGCTATTGTGGTAGGCTGACTGTCTCGTGCGCATTTCAAATTTAACAGTTTTTCCTTGCGGTACAAACTGAAAATGCATAATGCTTCAGATGTCAAAAAAGTCAACGAACTTCGTTTTGATGGGAGACTTGCTCATTGGCGATATCTTGGAACCGGGGATGAGTTTGTATGCCACTTGCTGTTCTGCCTTTTAGATTCTAGTTTGTACTCTTACACAAAACTTGATTGCGTATCGCTGTTCAAGTGAATGCTTCATTGTATAATGTTAAAAAATTAGAAAACACACTTCACGCGGAGGCAAGTCTTTCTACTCAGACTTCTCGAAGTAAACTGCACTGAAAGTGCAGACTCTTCACCATATTATAGATAGTCATATCACAATAAAATCATCCACATTGATTTCATTATTTTGATAGCAGACCCTGTATGTTGTAATAATTATTTTATTTTGTTTCAGGTGAGCAAACAACCTATTCCATACACACAAGTAAGTCTTCTTTCTAAGAGAAACCTATTCCTAATTGCATTAATCCAAATAAAAATGTGAAATAAACCTACGAATCATTTTTGAATCATTCTGTAAATTTAGAATCTATTACTAATCCTTACAAAATCTGTTTCGCATAAGAACGTAATGCGTACACCGCCCATTCAGAAATTAAAGTTCCCTAATAAACAATTGCCCCGTGCCCTTCAACCCCGGGCGCGCGATATAAACTTTCCGAGGGGTAATTTATTTTGATGAAGGCGTTTACTTAAAAAATATAAAAAAAAGGGAAGTGATGCGAACTTTGCTCGTCCGCGCTCCCACCCACACCCATGCACACAGAAGTGCCTCCGAGAGAATATAAAACTTTTCACGGCCCTGAAGATAACCCGTAAAACTGATTAGCTGATACAGAAAACAGTTAATTGCCTCTCTCCCTTCTAACCCCCCACCCGCGCAGCTGCCCCGTCTTTATCCGACGCGCACGAAACTCTTACCTGCTTCGCTGCTTTTATTTTTACGGCACCCATTAGTGTCATTTCCGAAATTGCTTTCTTATAATTGCACTGATAAAAATTTAAATGCTTCCCGTTTTTATACAGGACGCTCAGCTATTAATTATTTAGGGGATGGCCTTTAAGGGTCGGATGAATGTGGGTCAGACATTCTCAAGGTTTTTAATGTATATTAAAACTTTTGTTGTTTTTGCAAAATTACTGCAAATCCATACCTTATTATAACGAAAGAGTGCATAAAATTATAATTAAAATAAATAATATAAACTTTGAATAAATATAATTCTAAAAAACTATTTACTTTCAAATAGTTGTGTTTATTTTCACAACAATTGTTTGTTGTGAGCCGAAGGATTGATATAAATATTAACTGTAACATTCTATAATAAATGTAAAATATGTACAAATGTTTACATTTTATTCTATGAATTTGTAAATTGCTTCAAGTTCGAAGGTTGTCACTTTATAATCGCGCAAATCAATTTATAAATGCAATGGATTAAAACAGATATGATGCAATTTGTTCCGCGCGGCATTTTACAAATTTTTCTAAAAGCTATCGAGTGTACCACTGATGTGTTTTCATTTTATTTCATTTTTTTATAAAATCGAAACTAATACAATTTGTACCGTGACGCTTGCATACATGCGTCATGGTAAATAAATATAGGAAAATATGGAAAATTCACGCGAAAATAAAAAAAAAAAACAATTAAAATTTGCTTTGTGCAGAGTGTACAGGATAAAAATTGTTTCACTATAGTGGGTGATTTATACAAAAAAGTGTATTTAAATGCACGATGATGTTGCGGTTCGTTTATGTAAACAGTGAAAAAGTATCACCTACAGAGTTTAGAATTTTAATGAATGTCTTAAGAATACATAATACTGAAATAATTTTGGTAAGGCGTAAAATTAAAAAAAAAAAAAAACATGAAAGATTGTACTTTTTAAGCTACGGTTTTTAATTTTAATGAAACCCTCAAGTACTTCCCCTTCTCATAGTATACGTAATATTGATTTAAAATTGTCAGGACATTGATTAATTTATTAAGACAGGTCAAGAGTATGCTAGAGTAATTAATAATGTATTAGCATAGGTCAGGAGTACGCTAGATCAATTAATCAATTATTGGGATAGGTCAAGAATACGCTATGAGTTAATAGCTAGGTCAATGGATTATTAATTGAAAAGAGCAAGACAAGAAATTGAAAAAAAAAATTAACTAGGTAAAAAAATATGCCAGGATAATGAATAAAATATTAGAAAGAATTAATAAATTCCAATTATCCAAGATTTCCTGGGATAATAAATATAACTTTTGGAATACGTCAGAGGTATGCTATTCTGTTTTTTAAACTATATTGGTAAGGCTGTTACTTGTTTATACTCCATATCACTTAAAAAAAAAATACTGACACAAATTTTTAATGCATTCCACTTGACGTTGCTTCCAATGGCCAAATCTAACAAGATATTCACGTTAGTAGTGGGTTCCTACTGAAAGCAGTAAAGCACAGTGAGTTCAGTTGCATCCCTGTCATCTTCACGTTTTCCGCTCATGTATGCCTAGCCATATAAGCCTGGTAGTATTCATGCCTAGTTAAAAGCTAGGTGAGCCAATGGCCCGTTTTTTGCCCGTCCATCTTGCACAAAGGTTGCTGCTAAAGGAGCTGCATTTCTCCTGATAGACTAACATGATTTTTGCTCTGGCCTATCCTATCTTAGCTTCGGATTCGGTTCTACCATGTTCTTATTATTTATGTATGCGTTCCTTCTCTAATTCTAGCAGTTCAGTAAGTAATGAGGCGAGGACTTTTACCATGTTCTATAAGCAGCAGTCACTCTGATAAAGTTCCTCCTTTTTACTCTGTGCAACCTCTGCTGGATTAATTCAAGATTCGGGCACCAACCCAAGAGCTTCACAGAGCAACTATGTTCTAGCCGATACTTGACCGCTTTCGTTATGCTTATATCTCTGAATTCTCTTCTTGACTGCTTTGCCCTTTTTGACGGTTACCATGCGAACTCTGTCTTTTCGGAAGCCATAGTTAATCCGGATTGTCTATTAACAGACAATCCGGAAGACCAGTTCCTGTGTAATTCCTCTAGTTATGTTAAAGCTTTAATTTCTTCCCTTTGCTTCGTATAGTATATAATTATGTTGTATTTTACAATATCCTGTTAATATCAGATATAAAAAATAATTTAAGATATACATTAGTGGGTACAAAAATTTAGGTCAGACCCTTCTTCTGGTACTGGTACTCATGTATTTAGCTAATTATAGCCCGTTCATTTGTACTTTATGCGTCTCTATGAGCCAGAGTTTGCTTCTTTGGCCATGCCAATTTGTAAAGCCACACTGTTTATCCCAAAGTTTTTGTGCGCTCTCTATCGCCTCCTCTAACCGTTTGACAGCCAACCTCTTTACGATTTTTATCGAACCATCTTCCAGAAATAGTAGTCTTTATGATCTGGGGAAGTCGGTCTCCGTTTCTGGCTTACCACATTTCAAAGCATGAATTGAAAACGTTAGTGCTCTCCTCCAAAACTATTTTCGCTGTAGCCTTAGTTTGGCATGTCATCCGGCCAAGCCTTTTTTTTATTTGGAAGCCTTTCTATTGCTCTGTATACCTCATCTGGTATCCTTGCTGATGCAACCTCCTTGCCGTTCCAGTGCTAAATTTAAGATTTATGCGTTAGGAATAGATCTTTAATCACCCTTATTACTTATGTATCTTTATTATTTTCTTAACTTCTCTGCCCTTTTCGTTAATAACCATAAGGCCTTTATTTAGCAGTCGATTTTATTCCTATTTATTGCGTGCTTTCCTGCCGTCTTTGTATCCTGAATTGTTTCCTACCAAGTTTTCGATGACCGCCATCGTAATCATCTCCATCGACAGCTTTATCCATAGCAGGGGTCCGAGGACCAACTTCTGTGTAACTTATCTGGTCATGTTAAAGCTTTCACTTCTTCTTCTTTCGCTTTCGCGTCAACAGCCTATCTTATTTTTGTAAATAATAAAATAATATTGATTATTCTGCGCTCTCTATCGCTTCCCTCAACAGTTTTAAAGCGTTATTCTCTATGATTTTTGCCTAGCCAACACGAAGGTAGACCAGCTTATATGATCTAGGAGAATCTGGTTTCTTTAGTGGCCCAAATATTTCTACGTTACCTCGTTTGGCATGTCATCCGATCCAGGTGCCTTTTTATTTGGAAACCTATCCACTGCTTTGCTTACCTTGTGAACCTTTTTTTTAATTTATATTTTATGGAATTGGAATGGCTCTTTCATTCCCTTTTCTACTCTTCCATCACGTTAGGTTTAGGTGAACGTGCACTGAGACTTTTTTTATTTTTTTTGGCAATTGCTCTAATTTATTATTATTTACAAATATTTCAATATTATTATCTCTAATCCTTGTCTTCTTCTTCTCCTTGTTTTCCTGTTTTTTTTCTTTCTCCACTTGGCTTTAACAGGATGTTCCTTCACCTTGGTGATGAGGGGCTTAGGTCTAGCAAATAACTTGATCCATCTTTGAATAGTAGATTCCTCCTTGGATTCGTTTCCGAGATCTTCAAAATCCTCTTCGAAGCTTTGTATTCAAGCGCTATTTGTATTTGCTATATTTAGGCCTTTTCTTCTTCCATTTTTTCCTGAGTTTTAAAGGTTGTGACAATTCTATAATTCTGGGAGAAGCTTCCTTATTTACTAGAGTTTTTGGGTTATGGCTTCACGTATTTGTATTTGTAGGGGCAGAAATTTCGATGATACGAGCAGTTGCGATGCAATTCAAAGCTGATTATCGTATAGGATGTTTATCTCTATAAGCCTAACCGTATTTATCCTTCATTGGATTTTTGTACTTCTGGCGTTCAGTTGGAGTGGAGAGTACGTCTAGATGATCATTATCCTCCCCTAGGTCCTCTGTTGACTTTTAGAGGATTCGGGATGTTCCTAGGTTCCGCGCACCTTTCTAAAAATATTTCTTGGAGTTCTTGGTGGATCAGCCATTTTGAGTTCTTTGGATCCACGTTGAAAAATTGGATCCACATTGCAAAATTGGATCCACGTTGAAAATTTAAAATATCGGTTTATAATAATGACAAAAATATGCCCTTGTTTATTTTCCTTATCTTTCTTTGTTTGTTTCTTTTAGTAAAATTATTTACATTTTTCAATTTTATAAGAAGCTGGCAGAAGAACTTCCAATGGTTCTTGTCCAACTATCGGTACAAGATTTTCCAGCATTTCATGTTGCTGTCTTTTATAGCCATCAAAGGTCCTTCTAGAACAATTATATGCTCCTCCATAACCACCTCTTACAGTCCATCCCTAATCATTCTTTTTAAGTTCTAGATGATTGTTTTTGAAGTTCCCGACTGCGGGCAGGCCTTTTATCCTCCGCATTCAGCTCACAGGCCTCTACGCCTTAGGGCTAAGGTATTCTGACGCTGAAGGTGTAGTTAGCATAAGTCTGAATAATTTCATCCCGTATATATGATCGCTTACTGCTCCTCCCCGATTATAAAGGGGATATAATTATATACACTCAAGGATTCGTCTTCAAGACCCTTCCATTACCCTAGCCTAATCACTAAATTTCTGGATGACACCGTGATGTTTCTCTGGAACATCCAAACAATCAGAATTTTAATTTATTAAGTCCAGAAAGGATGCTTTGGCTCCTGTGAAGTGGGCACTCTACTAATTAGATTTAGTATTCAGATCGCCTGCAGAATTGCAGTTGACCAAGTCTAGAGACGCTTCTCGTGTATCGGTGATGATGGAATCCAACTGATTGGCTTTAGCATTCATATCGCCTGCTAAGATTATGCACTCGAATTGCCTGTCTGCATGCATAAGGCTCAAGGATTCGTCTTCCAGAATCTTTTATCCTCTTAGCCTAAACACTAAATTTCTTAATGATACCGTGATGTTTCTCTGGAACGTCCGAACAACCAAAATTGAAGTTTATGAAGTTCAGAAACGCTACTTTTGCATCTGTGAAGGGGAAACCACACTAATTGGATTTTTCATTCAGATCGCCTGCAGAATTGTAGTTTACTAAGAGACGCTCCTCTTGTATCCATGAAGATGGAATCCCACTGAGTGGCCTTGGCATTCATCCTCATTGTCGCTAAGGTAACTTTTAATTAATTTCCTCATGCATGGAAGTATCGTTGTAATTATAGCCCGTAAAATTGTACTCCACGGGAGCGAGTTAGAGACATTGATAAAAACCTTAGGAAATATCTTCTTCGGCACCACGAGTCAGAGTTTGCTTCTTTAGGCATTCCAACTTATTTTTGCAAGGCCAAATTGGTTATCCGAAAGTTTTTGCGCGCTCTGTATCAACTCATCTAATTGTTTGACATGGAGATTCACTACGAATTTTGCCCAACCATTCTCTAGGTACTCCAGCCTGTATGATCTAGGGAAGTCTAGTTTCTTTACTGATCTGCCACCTATTCTAACCAGCTCTTTCATCAATGTTGCTACACCCCCATTATATTAGATCAATGTGGTTGAGCCCCGAGTCTTTTGATAACTAGTAGCTACAAGAACTCCCAAGGGTTCTTTCTATTTCTCGGCATAAGGTCTCCCAGCATTTGTTTTTGCTGTCCTTTATAACCATGCGTAGGTTTCTCTTGGCCGCCCTATGCTCCTACATAAACAGCTCTAACAGTCTATTCCTAATCCTAAGATGTGTGACTTCCCCGTTCTCTACGTTTGTACAGCTAGTAAATAATAATAATACTTTATTAGTACCAATACCAGAAGTTTACACAAGTCATAATGAGCATTTTTTTTACATTCAAAATATATTATTCGAAAAGAGATATATGAACATGATTAATGAAGATAATACATAGATAAAATACAATATAAATAATATAAAATGAAACTACATGTAATATGGACCTAAATATGCCTATAATGGCTAAAATATTACCAATTGGTGAACATGCTGTGCCAACACAAAATTCGAACACATGAAGCAGAAAAAAAAAGGTCTGAATGGAAGAACACACAGTGAACTCCGCCTGCAAGTCCTGTGAGCTAAATTTTTGTTAAATTTTTTGTATATATTTTGAAGTTTTGTTATATCCAATACTTACAGGGCATTGTAAAGTGAAATAAATAAAAAATAAATTAAAAAAACGTTCAAATGGTGTGTACAGATTAAAAAAAATTAAATATTGTAAAGGTAAAAGTGATTGCATTGCAATTAAAAAAACTATTTAAAAATCCTGAAATCTATTGGATATACACTCCTCAATGTCGTAGAATGCTTTTCTATGAAGATAGTCCTTAAGTGCTTAATGCATAAAGCAACATTGTAGGATTTTGCACTTGTAGGGAACTGATTGTAAAGTTTAGGGCCGTAAGTTAAAAGCGGGTATGATATGTATGTGTTTCTTTATTTCTTCATGCGTTTTGTAGGATTTAATGTGCTTCCCAGCATGTTTTAAACACACCATAATGAAAATACACGGCATAATTAAAATTCGGATATGTACAAAGGTCTGCCTACCGTAATCTCGACACTTTAGATTGGATACTACTTTTACAGCTCGCCGTTGGAGACGGTTAATTATGGGGGAATATTTCCATGTGATAATTCTATAAGAAACATGGCTATAGAGTAGCAAATAATATGCTACTTTTAGTGCCTTATTAGCAAAGAATTTGTAAAACACCTTAATAAAAATATAACTTTACAAAGTTTTGCGTAGATATACTCCTCATGGGAATACCAATTTAATGCTGAGTCCAAATTCAAGTCAGTTTTTCCTACATTTATTCTTAATTTATTTGACCTAAACCAATTAAATATGAGGGTATAGCCAAAGTTACTTTTTACCATGATTGACTGTATAACCTTCAATTTACTAATGCAGGTGGTATCATCAGCATATATATTTTTTTTTTGTAAGGGAAGATCGTTTATATAAAGGAAAAAAAGTAAGGGCCCAAGTGTAGCCCCTGAGGCACATCATATCTTATATTTGCTTCTGAAGATAAACATCCATTAAATGACACACACTGTTTTCTATTTAGCAGGTATGAGCTGACAAGCCGGCAAAAATTATAGTAATAAAGCTTCCGCAAAAGTATATCTTGGGGGGCGCAGTAAAATACCTTACTAAGGTCAAAGAAAGATGCCCTTGTATACGATTTGGAATTAAATATCTCTAGAATTTCTTCTATTAAGGCATTGACTGCATCACCCGTTGATAATCCCTAATACCGCTAAGTCTTAGGACTAAGGTATTCTGCCGCGCTATTTGGGTCTATTAGAGAATTGGTATGAAAATTGTAACCAGACATAATTTCATTCCTCCTGTATGATTGCAAAGGAGATGTAATTATGCACCCAAGGATTCGCCCTCAAGAATCTTTCATCCTCTTAGGCTGGACACCAAATTTCTCGATGATTTCGTGATGTGGATGTTGAATTTTCTCTCTGAAACGCCAAAAAAATAGAATTGCAGTTTACTAAGTCTAGAAACCCTATTGATTGGCTTTGGCATTCAGATCTCCTGCTAAGATTATGTACGTAAATTGTCTGCTTAAACTCTGCCAATTAAAGCTTGAAGTTCTAGAATTCGCAGTTAGGGGAGGTATATAGGCTATATAATAAAATTAATAATAAGAAAAGATAATTTCTGCACAATTTTCTACATAAAATCATTACAATAAATCATGTACAAGGTTACCCGCTAACAGTTAAAACAACTACTCCTCGTAGTAATGTACCGCCAGGCATTGAATTACATAACTGTTAGCTATCGGTACATGTCTGAAATCATATTCAGCACAATGAAATATTTTGTGGTGTTATCGTTCATTAACCGCGTCTCGAAATGTGTTATGCAAAGAATGTCTGCATTCACGTGTTTTGTTATATCACCGCTCCTCAGTGCAGCGCTGTTATATTTTACGTGCACCTTCTCTAACAAAAAGCTGTTACGGAAAGAATCAATTTTAAATAGAATTAAAATATTTACAATGTTCAATTTTCGAGGCTAGTTTAAAAACAAAGATATCACCACAGATATAGGCTATATATTGTTACGTTTTTGAAACTCATCCAGACGATTTCTTTTTCCGTAATCTCCCATACCTTCAGATTTCGTTTTATGGGCTTGATGATCCTGATTCATCTCGCTGGCCTCTTCGTTCTCGTTTCGGCAATCCTGCCGAACTGTCTTATCTTGACTGAAAGTTCGAGAAGGACGTGTTAGTGGCTGGTCTACGTCCCTTTACTCGTATAGAACACAGCTTATTTGGGGCTAGTAACCTAAGGCAAGGCCTTCCTGTCCGCATTTCCTATAGATAAGATTAGATTAGATGTTGTATGGGTGGCACCAGCGCCTATTCCACCGCGACCTTTCCAGGTCTATTGTGGATCTCTGTTTATCTCAGATGATGATCACACTAGCTTAGATTCAACCTGTGCAGAGCTTATAGCAATTGACCTACTTTTGGTGTCTTGTCTTGCTATTTCTCTTGTGCAGTGGTGAAGAGCTATCGCCTCTGCTTGGAACACCGTGGTGTCCTTGGTGAGACTGACAGAAATCTTTGTCTCGGGTTTTGTGCCGTATATACCTGCTTCTATCCCTTTGTCGGTCTTTGAGCCGTCCGTAAACCAGCATGATTCTGCTTTGGTAGGTTGGCCTTCGACCCAGTCCTCTCTTTGTGGGATTAGAACCTTGTATTTCTTTTCGAAATTGTATTTTTTCACCATGGCATCGCTAGGCATTGCTGTAATCGCGTTAGCCTTCAGCTCGTCTACTAGCCATGTCCTTGCATCAGTTTGTATGATACGGACCTGGCTTCTCTTTGAATGAAGATGTGTAGTGGTGGTATGTTCAAGATGGCTTCTAGGGCTGCTGTTGGGGTCGTGCTTAGGGCTCCTGTTGTACTGAGACATGCTAGTCTTTGTGTACTGTTCAGGAGTCCTATCGCCACCTTTTGCTTTGTCCTAGTCCATCACACCACTGCTCCATAGGCTATCATGGGTCTTATCACCCTGGTGTAGAGCCATAGAGTCAATTTAGGGTTTAGTCCCCAATCTTTCCCGCACATTCTGCGACACCTGCCCAATGATATTGTAGCTTTTTTGGTGGCTTTTGTGATGTTTGATCTCCATGTCATTTTGGCGTCAAAGGTTACTCCCAGGTACTTTGCCTCCCCTACGAAGGGAATTTCCGTACCCCCGAGCTTCAGTAGCTTTAGGCCTTGCAATGCTCGTCTTTTTGTGAATACGACAATTTGTGTTTTTTGTGGATTGATTGTCAATCGCTCCTGTTTACACCAATTGTCTACTATGTTTAGGGCTTTTTGTGCTCGCTCCGAGACAACTCCCGCGAACCGGCCCCTGATGACAATGGCTAAGTCATCCGCGTACCCTAGGCAGTTGATGTCCACTTTGGATAGTTTTCCTAGAAGGTCATCTACTAATGTAGCCCATAACAGTGGAGATAGCACTCCTCCTTGTGGGCAGCCCCCCCTGCCTTAGCCTTAATGGTATGGCCCCCCAAAGTGGATATGATTGTCCTTTTCTCTAGGCTGGCCGTGATCCATTGGCAAAGGCTTGACGGGACTCCTTTTCTTTTTTGTGCCTCCACGAGAGAGTTTATTGTGACGTTGTGACATTTCCTATAAGCTTCTGAATGATCAGTAGCTTTGCACTTTGCTGACCCATGCCGATATCTTCTTTGTTCCTATAGATTTAAGGTTATTTGGCCTTTCTTGTTTTTACAACGCATCCATCCTACTCTAATTACCTTGGATGTTAGTTTTGTTGCTCACGATCAGGAGAATCCTAAAGACAGGGCCACATATCCTGATACATTCAACGGTGACCTCGTTTTTTTACTCGCAGTGTCTGTACCTACTCTATGATCTCTTCAATTGTGGTGCCTTCCTCCAGACCCTTATCTTATACATGAAATATATGCCTACAGCACTAATCGAAGACTTAAAATACTCAGCGTTATTATTCACATGAACATAAAAAAAACATTAAAGTGTCTTGAAATATATGCCCAATCCATTTAAACCTTTTCAAAAAAGTAAAGTATATCGCTTGCAGGAAACTCGATCCTCTCCAATTAGTAAAGGTAATTAACTCATCATTAGTCTGGTCGATGGTGGAGGAAAGATTAGTCGAATGCATAGTAGACGAATGCAAATATTATTCACGTATGCAATTCAATTCCCTTTGTAGGCGGCGAAGGAACGGAACAAAGGCCATTTTGTTGGCATTATACGAGTTAAAGGGAAGGAAAATAGTGATTCACAGTGATGCATGACTGTATCGGCAAAGCCGGGTTAGACGTTTGATCCTGCATGTGTTATGTAAGTCAACGCGTCAATTTGTTTGGGCGGCAATCCATCGTCGGCAAGTCGGCGGATATATCTAATCCTGCGACCGTCGCAGGCCGGGCTCTCCACCAGCGCTGACACCCGTCCCATTTTACCCGGCAGCAGAACGGGGAAAATGTACGCACCGATAACTTCCCATTGTGCGGGGGAGGACGTGTTCACGGTTTGCGTTTTTCAATTTCGGACAGGGAAAAGGGTCCCTGATCACTCATTACTCACACACTGGACCCCGCCTGTAGCCCCCGCGCGGCCGCTGCCCGATCGTTACAGTTGAGTTATTTCATTGACGATTTTCAAATGGGAATGCTTTATTGTATAGTTTTTTTTTTTCCTATGAAATTATCTTCACACCAATAATTTTTCATTGTCCTATTATTGCACATATTGGGATTTACCAATTTTTATTGTTTTGCCGATCAGATAAAAATTTACTAGCACGTAAATTGCCCCAACACGTTTATTAATGCGTGTTGTGTAAGTCACACGATTTTACTGCTTCGGTTTACAACTCGCAATTTATTAATAATAAATTATTATTCGATATATGAAATATGTATGTATAGCAGCACCAAGAAGGAGTAGGAACTTTATTTAACTTGGCACAAACGTTTCACTATCAAAATTCAATTAATAAAACAGTTAATTAAAACAGCAACTCCCCGTACTAATACACCGCCAAACATTAAAATTACACTAAAATTGAGAAAGAAAACCGCGCCATCAAATCTTCACAATCCATTTACCCACTTTCACACTGAATATTATGACCGCGTTGAGCATTACCATCCATTGTTTTTTTTTTAAGTGCATGTCGGGAATTTTATTTGGTGGGCGAGAAAGGCGAGAAAGTAAGGGAAAAAACATCCATCGAGAAAACGTGGAAATCCGGAATGCAAGATAAGCTGCAGAAAATGTAATAAAGTCGAATGGATGGGGGAATTAGAGCGGCTGTTTTAATTTAATAAATCGTTTGCCCTCGCAATTCACGGGATGTCGCCTTATTTACTCATCTCGCACGCTCAATAAAATAATTTCGGTTTTCACGGAGATTTACAACAGTTTCCCCGAGTTCGGGGCGGGAAAGAAAGTGCGCCCGCCCCGGCTGTATTCCACTTTGCTAACAATTAGCGGAGTTGGGTATTAAGTTATAAATTCGTTCGGAAACGGTGATACATTTATTAACATCGGGGTTGGGGGGGTGGTAAAGCAGTGAAAGTAGATTATGTACATTTGAATAATATTAATAATATTATTTAACGAATGTAACCTCTAGTTTAGAAATGCATCACTTACTAGCATTGTACAGATAATAATAATAATAATTATCTTTGTGAAAAAAATTATACAAAATAAAAATTGCGTCAGTTTGAATAATAATAATAATAATAATAATAAACGATTTAAAATTCGATCTATTAATAAGTATATATCGTAATTACAAACTAACTTATTAAATTATTAAAATTTTATACACCCCTCTTGTTTGTTCAAGTTTTTTTTTTCCTTTAAAAGAAATCTGTTTTTTTTTTAGCATTCTTGAGGGAATGATTATTTCCGATTCACAATAAAGCCTCGGCTTAGTGTTAAAATCAGGAACCCTCCAAGCCATCGATAGCTATTACCTCTGTAAGTTATCCAGTGATGAGGTTCTCTTCCTCCCACTTCCAATTGTCCCCAATTCACAAGCACTTACCCTCCAGATAATCCGGGCCATGAATGCGCCATTAATAGGGTCATATCAGTAATAAACAAGCCCTAATCATGGGGAGACTCCTTTGGCCCTCCAACACGGACACTCCCGCTCTTATTCACGCCATCCACTTAATCCCACCCTTAATAATAAATAAGAGAGAGCGGCCGGCGATTGCCGCGTTGTTTAACGCCGCATTAAAAATGTCTTTAGAAAACACCATGTAAAGATGCATTAGGGGTAATTATGTAGTATTTTAAATTATAAAATGAAGTCACAATTTATTTTTTAACACATTGCTGGCCGATGACGTAATACTACGTATTTTAAATTCCAAATTTCGTAGCCGTTGACGTAGTAATATGTCATTCAATTTTTATGGTCGAGGAGCCGTTGACGTAATTATAAGTTATTCTATTTTTGTTTCCAAGTAGCCGTTGACATAGTAGTACGTCTTTTTAATTATTTCGCATGTTTATTGTCCAACGTCAAATAATTTTCGTAAGATACTGTGCATGTCTTAAATTAATTTACTTTTCACCTTTAACTTTATCATGGATGCAGAAAGTGAATTAATGGTGAAATATGTGCCGATGATTTGTCTGAAGCCGAAAGTTGTGCAGATATTTTAGACACTGACAAAGATAGTGACTATTCTGTTTTTTCGTCCACCAAAAGGAGAAGAGCCTCACCACTTTTAAGCGAAACGGATACGAGTGATATAGAATGTGTAAAATTAGAAAATGAAGAAATTATTTCAAGAAATCATTGGTCTCAGACGTGTATTTAGGAGATTAATGTATTAAAATGTTGCCAAAAGATCCAGAAGATATATCGCAAGTAGTAAATATGTTTATTGATGATGACTTTTTTGCCTTATTGAAGACCGAAACAAACAGATATCGCCATCAAAATGCCCATAAGTATAAAAATATAAAACACGTTAAAGGGTGGGCGGATACAACGGTATCCGAACTGAAAAAATTCTTGGGACTAAACATACTAATGGGACAGATTAGGAAGAATAGCATAAATGACTACTGGTCCACAGATCCTTTTATGGAAACCCCTATCTTTGAAAACGTAATGAGTCGTAATAGATTCAGGCAAACTCTACAATCGATCTATTTTTTCAACAATGAGGAAATGTTAGAAAATGCTACCCGAACTTTTAAGGTAAACTTAATTCTAAATTATTTTTTGGATAGATTTAGTAAAGTGTACAAACCAAAACAAAACCTCTCATTAGATGAACCAATAATTCCATATCGAGGGTGATTAAAGTTCCGCGTTTAGAATCCAGGAAATCTTAAGAAATACGGACTTCTTGTAAAAATTCTATGCTATGAAGAAAATAGTTATATATGTAAATCTAAATTATATATTGGTAATGGATAAAAATTGAATGATCTTGTGTGTAATCTCTTAGATGGTAGTGAGAATGTATGGCACCACGTTTACTTGGATAATTTCTACAACAGTGTCAAATTGGCAGAACAATTGCTTTCAAAAAAATTAGAATATGTGTTACTATACGAAATAATCGGGGATTACTTGCAGACCTAAGAAAGTTAAAGTTGCGGAGAGGGCAAGATGTTTTTCGCCGAAAAGGAGATGTACCAATACACATTTGGAAAGATAAAAGGGAAGTTAGAATGATAAGTACAATACATAAAGCTACCATGATTGAAACAGGGCAATATATAGACAAACTGGAGATATAATAGTAAAGCCCGAAAGTATTTTGGATTATAATAAGTATATGAAAGGTGTAGATTATGGTATCCAATACCTTTCATACAATCCAATAATTAGGAAAACTATCAAATGGACAAAAAAAGTTTTTATGTTTGTTTTAAATTGTGCACTGTATAATTCTTTTGTAATTTACAAACATTTAAATCCCCAGAAAAACAATTTCAATTTTTAACAACAACTTGCAAAAGAATGGATCAAATCTGAAGACAATATTTTACCATGTGATCCCGAAAGTTCGACAAGTTGATTAGATCAAACAAGACGCCTTCCCCATAAGGATCCACATGATAGACTCTCAGGTGATCTTCGTAAGATATGTAAACAATTTAGTACTTCTCAGTACAATCGACATCTTAATTTTATCAGTACCAAGGTGACTTCTGATCCTAAATATTTCTGGTCATATGTTGGTAACCATTATAAAAAAGAAACAATTCCATCAATTATGGAATATGATGGTGTTGAGGTTTCCTATGGTTGTGATATTGGTAATACATTTAGCGATTACTTAAAAAACCTTTATATTAGTAATAACAGCAGTAGCAATTCACCATTGGAATTTTCATCAAGCTCTGGTGTTGTTAATGATAACCAATTATCATTGTCATAATTATTCGATATGATTATTAAATTAAAACCCAGAAACAGCGCAGGTATTTTCACGGTTTATATCCTAATAGATAAACAGTTTCGAAACTTATATCCTACAAACAGTATTTATCAGATGTTATGCGTGATCAACAGATGGTTGATTCTAGCTAACTGAACTTATGCAAAGCTTTTAATTTACAATATCTTGGCTTTTGCAAAGAAAATGTCATTTCTTACACAACGAACCCAAATTATTTGGGTAAATAATTTTAAAACTATACCTATTTCCGTTATATTGGGGGTTGCACAAGGGTGGACCAATTTTTATTAAAAACTGTAATTAGTTATTGTATGCCGATGACATCAATGAGAGTCTGTTAATGATTGCATGTCTATACTAAATATTAGCAAGAGTTTTTCTTTGTCTTTCTGTAGAAACAAATATTTACATCAACATTTATACACACTTCAGTCGATTGAACTGCAGCGCAAAGAGGAAGTTAGGGATTTAGGTGTGATTTTCGATTCGAGTTTAAGTTTTTACCCTCATATGTTAAGATAAATGTTTGGTATACTGCATTGAGAAAATGGGGTTTCGTCTGGAATATTGGTAAGGAATTAAACCTAGACTGCCTCAATATTTTATTCTGTGCACTTTTGCGTTGTCAGTTGATGTATTCCTCGTTCATTTGGCGGTCGCATAAGAATGGAGATGTACAAAACAAATCAAAACAAATTTTGTTGGGTTGTATTCATATTCAGGGTAATTATTCATTCATTCAAATTATACTAAAGTTGCATAATTTGAAGGTTAGAATGAATTTTATTGATGTTTGCTTGTTACATCAGTATTAGTATTATTATTATTATTTATTTATTCCAATATGCTTACATAACAATCCAAAATTGTATATAAAATCCATTAATCAACAAAAATTTCAATCACATATTGAAAGGGCAGAGTTCACAATATAGCGTTCTTCCACTCGTACCAACACTTTCTTAATTAATCATCTGATTAATGAAAATCTCCACAGTGGGCAGTTATTAATGTGTTTCAATTTTCACTTAGTTTTACTAAATGGTTGCACTCGATACACTTCCTTATTTAGGTTCTCCACATACCTGACAAAATTCGCTTCCAATTCCAATCCTCTTAATAGAAAAAAATAGATGATGCGGCAACATAGACTTGAAAAAATTATCAGTTTGGGTACAAAAAAATATCCTCAAAAACGTTGCCGAGTTTGTGCGAAACACAATATTCGACGAGAGACATGTTTTTATGCAAATATTGTAAGATTTCTTTATGTTTTGAAGACTATCATATCAAAAAAATTTATTGAAATGTAAATGTAAAACATTCATATAATTTTAATATGTATAATGAATTTAGTTGCAAATAATTTTGTATTGATGTTTTTCGTTTATAAATAATAAAAATAGTGATTCGTAGTACTTTTCCTATATTTTACTCGAAAACTATGTGGTTTGCGAAAAAGGCTTTTGAATTCTTTATAATTATTTGTAATATAAATATCATGTAACTCTAATATATTAACAATTTGCAAAAAATGTCAAAAATTTCATTTAATTTCTCGAAAGTTAGGAATTTTATTAAAAAAACATGTTTTGATAAAACTTGTTCAGTTTCTCATTCCCTTTAACTTGTGTTTGGATAATTTTGTAATATTTTACATACTAAAAAAATATCAGAAAGAAACAAAAAACGACCCAAGTAAACACCTCCGGTCTTTGAATGTTTACCAACAGCTTCTAAGTTGCAGTTTTTAACGATTAAACCTTGAATTTAAAGTTTCATTTTAATAGGAGGATTCGTTTTGAGATACAGCGCCCACTGATATTCTCATTCAGTAAAACAATAGAATAAATGGTGATGTGGCCATCATAGTACTTTCACTATATTTTACACGAAAACTATAAGGTTTACGCAAAAAAGCTATTCTTAATGATTTGCTCACCATTGAATTCTCTATAATTATTTGTAATGCAAGTTTAATGTAACTCTGACAGTTTATTAGCAATTGGCAATAAATCTCAAAATTTTCAATTTTAAATTTCCGCAAAAAATTTTTTTGAAAAAATAATCACGAAAACAATAGTCCCCCTATATATACTATATAGGGAAACTAATATTATATAGGGAAAGTAAAAAAGTTATTAGGTATTGTGGTTTCAGTATATTTACTGTTTAAGTGTAGATTAGATTACTTATTTTACATAATGTATATTTATTTATCAGGGCTATGAGAAAAAATACATTATCTCACATTTTTATTCAATGTGCAGACATAATATATATGTTTACTGCCCCAAAAGTAGTACTATTTTTTAATTATTTATAATCTTTCACTTTTGCATTTTTTTGCTTATGTATGGAACAGTAGTATATTATTTTAAACATTTTTGGCGTCTTGCGCTGATCTCATAAATCACTAGTATCTTCTTTTTGGTTCTAGAAAGAGTGTATTTTCTTTTTTTTGTACATGAATTTACTTTTAACTAACCTTGAAACAATTACTGTATTTTGTATGCGCATACGCTACGTAAATAATGCAGATGTATTATTATGATTACAATCATTAGCATACCGTGAATCTCTGTGTTGCATTATGGCATTATCTCGTGCAGTTAAACAGTAAATTCCTAAAACTCAAGTGTACCACCATAAACGTGAATTAGAAAGGTGAACAATGCCGCAGTGACAGAGATCCCGTTTATTTCGGCCGCCAGGAGTAAAACAGCGAATCCCTTTATTATTATGTACGTCGTCATGTCCTGCACTTTACTTACCGAGTAATAACTTCTTTGTATTACATTTCCCCCCTCAGCATTGTGCCGGCAACAACCTAATTTCCCATTCCCGGAGTGTTTGGCGGCGTCCGCGAGCCAAGAAGAAGAAGAAGACGAAGAAAAAAAAAACAACTGAGCCGAGAGAAGTCGCGCTAATGCCGCGGATGTGTTCGCGTCAATAAAAATTTAAAAAGTTATTTCAATTCCTATCCGGAAAAAGTTATTAATAGGTATCCGGCTGGGCGACGACGGCCGTTTTCTGTAATTTTTCATTATAACTTTGTAAATCCGTTGAATTGGGGAAGTTTTTAATTTTGTGCCCCCGCCGAGAAGAGATTCGCTGCGACGGGACGAGCCGAGCCGATTAGACGATTCGCTAATTAAAATGGTATAAAGTATCCGATCGACTTCCTGTTTTTCTCATGGGAATGTCTGCCCTTCCAATCATCTGATAGAATATATGGCTAAATACAATATATCACAAGTCTGGCGGGATAAAATGGGAAAGTTTTTTTTTGTTATCAGGGAAAAATTATATATTAGGTTTGCTGTATTAATATCCCATCGTGCTTGATGAAATACTCATTTATAACTAGGTATATGTCACTAGATTATCAAATATAGTTTAAATATTGAAGTTTGATTTGGAAACGACTTTTAGTTTTTAAGATAAACGGGGAAGGCTATGAAGGTAACTGTAACTTATAATTAATCTTCAAGTCAAAGAAAACTCATGATGAATTTTACTAGAATCAAAACCAGATTTGGCAGTACGGTGCCTTTCTAAATCTGCAGAATAAGCGCCTGATAGATTAACAACAATTACAATAATTAATGATTTTTACATAGACGATTGGTATCATGACGATTGGTATATGGAAGAACCAGTTAGAGATATGATAACGATTTTCTCAAAGAAAATGGATCTTGATAGAAATGGAAAGATTTCCTATAATGACTACAAATAGAGTTAATGCTTCTAGAGAAAATTAAAGATCATTCATACAAGAACGTTCACCATCATCCAAGAACGTCCGCGATCATTGAGGGACATTCAAGATCATACAAGAACGTTCACGATCACTTAATAACATTCAAGATCATTTAAGAACATTCAAGAACATTTAAGTTCATTCGTTCAAGAACTTTCGCGATTATTAATACAACACCAAAGGGGGTTCCATCTGATTCAATCAATAACCCATTGTGGCGGTATGGTTCTGATTTTCTGAAACAGAGCATTATCTCAGTTTTAACAGAAAATGAATCCATATTGGAAACGTTACAGCCTGGATGGAATTATGTGTATATAATAGCGTAAATAATCATAATAAATTTAAGGGTGACCTTAGTGTAGAAAAATAGTGAGGTTATGATAATTAAACAAATCCAGAAAGAGTTTATTCATAAGGAAAAATTACAAATATTCGCTTGCACATAAGTAAATACCTTTATTGATGACAAGCAAATACTGTGTGTTGAAAGTCGATTAAGACACTTTCCATCATTCTACCCAAAAATAATAAAGTAACTAACCTAATTTTTAATTATTTCTATAGTAATATCTTGCATATAGGACCTTAAGGTATTCTAGCTGCGGTTAGAACAAAATATTGGCTAAATGAGGACAAGAACAGAGTCAGATGAATTATTTGCAAGTATTTATTTTGTTTCAAGGCGAATCCAAGCTCTCTATAATCTGCTGGTATTCGATTAAATGATTAGCGTAGGTTGAATCAAGCTCTTACCTGTAATTTGTTAAGTCTCAAGATTATACTTCGATTTCTTAAAATTTAGATTTTTAGAAAATTACAATAAAAAATAAATCTAAAACCATTTATAACGCAAGATTAACAACATGCAACAGTTATCCGGCTGGATTAAGTGATTTTGGATTTAGGTTTCCTCAGTGATAAACTATCGCATCCGTATTACAGGTTTAAAATTAACAATGAAAATATTCTCGGAATACAGACAAATATGTGAAGGATTGGTTTAGAGGGCCGAAGCGCCAGTTTCCTGGTAGGTATGGTTGGATGTTAACGTGAACTTGCTAATCATTTCCTTAGCGTTCTTACTCGCGTTGTACATGGAAGGCTCCCTCCATCATCGCGGGAAACGAGGGTAAATTCCAGGTAGCTTTAGATCACCTCAGCATCAAGAAAGTCGTATGAGGTTAATTTTGGTGCTGCCTGTTAAGAAGCAAGACTGAATACTGGCAACTCCTGAGTGGCATATGATACAACAGACTTGAACATGTTGTAGACAATCTTACTAGATCTGAATTCGTAACTTGAATTGAGAATGGATAAAATGAGCTCTGATGCATCAGTAAAAGTCCCACCTCATTACAGACTAGGATGATGTTCTTGTCATTAATGTGTTGGAGAATTGCACCGGCTTTGAGACCAACACAGACCACTTTTGTGTTTTTGGGGACCTCGGCTATATCAGTCCTGATTTGACGTGCAACGCTGGTGTGGTAAACACCACATAAACATCTGTTTGATGAAATGACGATGACCAACTTTTGAGGCATCTCAGAAAGATAAGCGATTGACCTCAGTATGCTGGTATAACAATTTAGAACCTTCGCTGATAGGTAGTGCCTGTTTCAAATCACTTTCGGTGTGGATGTACTTGGCCGAGGATACGATCTTCATGGACTGGGTGATTTTCTGGATGATCTTCATAGACTTCAGATGAATGAAGATGGCCTTAAGTGTGACCATTCCGTACAATTAGTCGGAGAGAATATAATAAATTATCTGTAAAACAAACTAAGTGATAGGATGTTTCCCCCTCGGGTTAAGTAAGCAATTAAAAAAGTATATATTGTTATTTATATATATGGCAACAAAAGCCGATCTATACTAGATTTAACAACGGAATCATTTCTAGCTGCCTTTATATCACGTCATGGTATGGTAACAGATTTGTTTAATAACAACGCTACAACATTTAGAGGGGGTATTAAAGAAAAAAAATTAAATTGTAAATTGGCAGTTCATACCAACACGATCTCCACATTTGGTTGTAGAAGGACAGGATAAAATCTACAAAAATAATTTTACATAATGACACTGGTGGCGCAAGATGAGCTTTTTACATCATTAAGGTAATTTTAGTTAATCTTGAATTCTCGACCTATAAAAAGTAAATAAAAAATATGTTTTCATTTACTTTTTAAACTGAATAGTAACGGTGCCGACTGTAAACAGAGGGGCCCTCGATTTAAATCCGAGCTCGGGCATGTATGTTGTGAGCATTCATATATTACAAATATAATTTGATATAATTTTGATGTATTGATTTTTCTGGTATGATTATGTCTGTCTGGGTTGCTTTCCTGTATATGGAAAATTTAAGTTTTTGGTTGTTCTTAATAATTTTGAGGTCTAAAAATGTAATTGAGTTATTAATTTCTCTGTCCATAGTATTTTTTTTTTATGATGGATATTGTTAATAAATTGATAAAATAAATCTATGGATTGATGGTCTGTATTCCCCCATACACAAAAAACATCATCCACATACCTTTTCCAAATTACTATATCTTTTGATAAGTTATTATTGAGTATATTGTCTTCAAATCTGTCTAAGTATATGTCGGCTAATAGGCAGCTTAAGGCTGACCCCATTGGTAAACCGTCGTTCATTGAGTAGTAACTCTTATCAAAGAGGCAAAATTTCTGTTCAGTAATTAATTGAATAATTTTGTAAATATTATCTTTGTCTATTTGTTCGAATTCAGCAGTTTCTAAAATTTCTTTTACAATGTTGAGTGTGTCTTCAACAGGTACGTTAGTGAATAGGTTAGTGACGTCAAAAGAAAGAAGAGTGAATGTTTGCGGTAGTTGTATGTTACTAATATGTGAGATAAATTTCTGTCTATTTTTTATAGTATGTTTAGGTTTAAAATTGATTTGTGTCTTAAAAATGTTAACTATGATTTGTGCTAGTATTTGTACTGGAGTGTTGTAAAATGTTACAATGGGTCTTATTCCCTGTTAATGTAATTTAGGTTGTGAGTATAGTCTTGGCGGATGAGGATTCATCTGAATTAGTTGGAAATTGTTAGAAAATTTATTTAATGTTGGTTTGGTAACATTGATCAAAGCTTTTGTTTTCATTATAAATTTAGTCATTGGATTTTGTTTAACTTAGTGAAATTATTTTTATCAAGGAATTCAATTGTTTGCTTTATGTAATCATCTTTACTCATTACCAGCATTTTTGTCGGCATTTACTAAGACTAACTTGTTAGTTTTTATTTTATTTTTTATGTTGTTAACAACTTGCTTGTTATGCTTTTGATGGTAGTACGACTGTTTTCTAAGGTGGTTTTGTTTTCTTTCTTCATCGATGAGGAAGTGTATGCATTCCCTTCTGAAGTCTTCTTCTTGTGGGTATCCTGCTATGCCTGATTCTAGTTCGATGGCGAGCGTTGAAATGTTTGTAGGTCCGAGATCTGGGCGTATTTATTTCCTTGGTTTAGAATTTTCATTTCTTCTTTGCTAAATTCTGTGTTGCTCCTATTTATAGTTTTCAAATTTTAAGTCTTTTTTATATTTTAAGTATTCATAATTTATTTGGATGTTTTTGTGTATTCGCATAATAATTTCTTGCAGTTCTAAGAAATGTAATTGTATTGTTAGGTGTGTAAATGTACATGAGTTTTATGTTGATCTTCTCTAAAGTGGAGTAGTGTCTTCTTATTTCTTTCATTAAAAAGGTTCTCCTAATATCTATTTGTCTAGTTTGACTTATTTGCGTTGATATTTTAAATTTTGCGAATGTTGGAATAAGTTTTTCATAGTAACATCTTTTGGCAAAATAAATATGTTGGAGGATGTTTATTCTTTTATTCGTTAGCGTCTTTCACTGATAATGGTTATGTTATATATCCTAAACTAGTCTGAACGGTGACGTGCTACGTGCGCATTTGACATTCTGCACGAGTGATTTGAGGTCATGGTCATCTCAATTGGAGGTGATGTGAACCAATAAGATCGTGCGAATTAGTTACAAACCACAGAAGTCTTCAAAGCCAACATAACCCATGTCAATACAATTCTGCCTAAATTATACGCCAGAGTTATAGAAAATTGGACATTTCGGATGTGCGCCACCTATCCAAGCTACAGAGGACTACTGCATGATACATAATTCATAATATCCTTTAAAGCTAATGAACAATTTCGATGATATCTCACACACAGTCTGTTTCATTTAAATTCAAATATAGGAATCGCCAAACAAAAGGCCCTATAGTTATTAGGTTGTAAAAGTATAGTGTATCTTAGAAGTGTTAAGCCAATATCTATTTAATATCTTGTAGCGAAAGATACGAGAAGAACTCAAGACTTTAACGAGTAAACAACAAGATAGCGTGATAATTAATGTAAACAATTATACAAAGTTGGTATGTTTGAATATACAGTTTTTTTTAAACATATATTTTCTAGATTCAAATTGTTTGTGTTGTTTTCAAGTGAAGCTTCAAATGTTTTTTAAGTAGATGTTGAATTGTTTTGTTACGGATTTTGAATGTTTTTTTTTAGAAATTAGAGAATTATTTGTTACAGATTTAATTTTTCCAAAGTTTTGTTTTAGTAAAATTTTATTTAATTAATATTAATTTTCATATGAATTTTAGAAAATTTTAAATTATTTTTATTGCAAATTAAATCTCTTTGATCATTTATAAAATTTCAATATTTTAAGTAAATATACAATTGTCCTCTTTTATTTAATTTAGATTTTTTTATTACAGATTTTATTTGTTTTTTATTTAGTTTTAAATTAAATTATACAATTGTAATTTTTTACAGATAATTTACAACTATTTTAGTAAATATTTTTTAGTATTTCTTTATACATGTTATAAATATACAGTTATTTAATAATTAGAAAAAAACACGAAAATATTTCGTAAAATATACAACAAATGAGTCTTATTAAGACTACAAGAACAAACCACATTTGAAACAACTACTTCTCTAGCTAATACTTCGACAGACATTGAATAATACAAAAGTAATTTGCGTGTTACAAAATAGCAAGGCTATCAAAGCAACACTAGTTTGAACGTATTTCTTTCTGTAAAATGAACTAATAATGATTGAATGTACGTTAAGTACAAGAACTAAAAAGTATTGAATTATTTAATTGCTTTTGCTAATTTATTTTTAATTACATCAACCTAAATTAATTTCTTGTTCCAAATTTATCATAATATAGTCACTCACAAATTATTTAACGTACATTCAATCATTTTATGCTTAATTTATTATTGTTGGTGTATTTGAAATAATAAATTACATTAGTTATTTTCAAAGTTTTCAACTCTTTACGCTGAATAAAGTTTATTAAAATTATTGGTTAACACTTATTATCTGTTTTTTCAAATATAATTTTAACATCAAAAACGGCTAATTTTGCAACTTTTACAAATGTTCAAAAAATATATTAATTAGAGTTTTTTGATGTTCTGAAATAAATTTTTAAATCTAGTCTTTTAAGCAATAATTCTAACCTGTGTTAACCTTATATCCTCTACATCAGTCGGAAAACAACAATATTAAAAATGTACTTTGCGTACACTTGACCTACCTCAATAGATTGTGCATTAACTTAAGTCGCAAGTACACTAGCTTAAGTTACAAGGTATTGTGGTCGGTCAAATGTGCGCTAGGTTAATACATGCAATTACTGTAGCTAATTCAATGTTACAAGTACGCTGAATTCAAGCAACCTACTAGAAAAATAAGGGTCGTTAAAATCAGAACATACTAAGTTTAATAAAACAATAGAAAATTATTCGTCATTTATTTAAGAAATTAATTGTACCTTTTTAATTAATGAAATATAATTAAGGCCTATAAATTGGTATAAAAACGAATTCTTAAAAAAAACTAAATTAGCTAACATTAATATGTCTAAATTATCAAGCAAAGACCCCGGTGGTGGGCGCATACGGTTGCCACCACACATACACAAATAACATAGCGAAAGGACTTCTTTTTAACCAGAGCGTTTCATTTTCTAAACACATCTCTATTAATTATCTATTAATAATTTCTTTAAAGGTTTTCAATTGCATAAAATTTGGATACAAAACCAAATATAGCAGAAATGATTAATACACTTCTAACTTTTTGTTAAATCCTACCGACTGCGCCATTATTTAAAGGTAAATAAATATATAGTTATACACTCTAGTTTATTCAATGCACTTACTAAATACGTAAAGTTGATTTGAAAGAATACATTTCTTATTAAAATTTATAATGGATACGATATGGCTAGGTTGAAAAAGTCATATCGGTAAAATTATCAACTTCTGACTCGATTAAAGAGATAAAATTCAAGACCTTCAGTTTAAAAGAGATGTCTTAAAAATTACTATTTCCTGATTTGATAAAGACTTCATGCAGGCTATTCTTTCAAAGGAAGTTAACTTGTAAAATTGACGATATTCTCCGTCTGGGCTATCGACCATTGGTCTTCCTGTCCTGTGTTGAAAAATGTTGTTATGTAAAAAATATATTCATTTGCTGTCTAGTTTAACTGTCTGGGCGATCCAAGCTGATGAAAATTGATGAAGAATCATTAAAGCACTTTAATGTTTAGGGGGGAAATTAGAATTTCGGGGAGTGCAGAATTTATTGCGGAAGGTTACATTGAAAGGATTGTTGGAAATATTTACACTTATTTATTTGTTATGATATTGGGGTGACTTGGGTGGTTTCGTAGAGGAGAACATTAGAAGGATTATGTAGGGGGTTAATGGAATGTCTTAGTTTGGTAAGGGTACATAGAGCTAACCTTTCGGCGACCTTGAAGTACTAGAGAGTGGAAGGACGGATTTGGTTAAATATAGTCTAACTGTAATCAATAAGTGGTCGATAAATTGAGGTGTATATATTTACTACTGTTTCGGTGGAAATTTTTTTAATTTTGGTTTTTATTGATTGTGCGTTTTCTTTAAAATAAAAGTTTGAAATTTTGTATTTACAGATGTATTGGAAGGGTGAATGAGGGTACTATTTATATTTTAAGAAGGGGAATGTGGTGTGATTTTATGATGGGGTAAAAATAGCTTGGATTTTGAAGGGTTGTTATCCGTAAGACATTTGCAACACCAAGATTGGATCGCATCAAATGATAAGGGTCAATTGGGCAGTTTGGAGAAACGGAGCGTGGATAAACAGTGCACTGTCGCCAGTAAAAAGGAGGGTGTACCTTGAGGGATGAAAGTAATAAAAAAGTAAATGGGGATCATATAGGTCACGACAGAATATGTTATATAAAACGCGTGAAAGTGGCGATCCTTGAGGTACCCTTTTTTGAATAATTTTAAATGTGTTTTTGATGTTATTTTTGTTCTCATTTTCAACTGCTTCTTCGAGTTTCAATTTGTTGATTTTTAAGCAGTTTTGTGTTTAACTTGTTTTTCTTAGCAAATTTCGATATTTATTTCTGATTCAATATTTTCACCTCTAATATTTTTCGTCTCCTTTGAATTAGTTTTTCATTTGGAAAATTAATTAAATATTTCGAAAAAGGCAGTTGAAAAAAATCCATTAAATTTCTAGAAACCTTTAAACTAAATAATATAAAATTGTTTCTGAACACAATTGAAACAATATAAAAAACGTTATTTAAAAAATGTTTACAATTAGAAATATCAATAGATTATTTAAAAAAAGAAAGAATTAGTTGAGAAATTATAAAATAATTGAAAATTAATCAGGAAGGGAAATTTTTAAATATTTTTTTAATTGATACGTTCAATTGTTTCCTTTTTAAGTATCAAAAGATTTTCAACCTTTTTTTTTCTGTTTCTTTTTTGGTAAAACTATGTTTCAAATTTAATCTCTTTTTTATTTGGAACTGTGTTTTTAATTGTTATCCTTAACAAGTTTATTTTTTTTGCAATATTTCAATGATTTTATATTTGGTAGTTATATAGGCAAATCAAATCAATCAAATCAAATCATTTATTTGGTGTTAATATATGAGTTTACACAAGTACAATAATAAACGAATAAATTACAATGATAAAATTTAGACGAGATCGGTGAATCTATTGGATAAACATTCTTCAATAGCATATAATGTTTTAGATATAAAATAGTTTTTGAGGCAATGATTAAATTTGGCATTTCCCATGTCTTTTATGCCTTGTGGTATGGCGTTGTATAGTTTGTGGCCATAAAAGTTAATGCCATTTTTGGTTTTAGTTAACCGCAGTTGAGCGTATATCAGATGCCTATGTCTAGTTAGATGGTTGTGGATTACATCATGAGTTATATACTGATTAATGTTTTTCCTAACATATGCGATGCATTTTAGCATGTACACGCATGGTAGTGTAAGAACATTCATTTCAAAGAAGGCTGGTCGGCAATCAGCCCTGTAGGGGAGGGAGGAGATTAGTCTCACGGCCCGACGCTGAATGCCAAACAGTCAAATATTGGTGAATGGCCCCATGCAAGAATTCCATATGTAAGGTTTGAGTGAAAATACCCGAAATAAGCAGTTTTTAGAGCATATTGGGGCAAGGAATGGGTCAGATGTCTTAGCAAAAATATAATTTTACACAATTTGCCAGAAACAACGTCCCCATGTGCACGCCAATTTAGTTTGTTGTCAACATTTAAACCCAGAAATTTAACAGACTGATTGAGCTCGTATCCATTTTGGAGTGAAATCGTTAATGT
Source organism: Ontholestes murinus (assembly GCA_963969525.1). Lineage (NCBI taxonomy): Eukaryota > Metazoa > Arthropoda > Insecta > Coleoptera > Staphylinidae > Ontholestes > Ontholestes murinus. The sequence goes on from OZ018388.1 coordinate 17,205,500, forward strand.
TTCAACAGCAACGGTCCAGGGATTGACCCCCTGTGGTACACCTAAGTTAATACTGGTTTCAGCCGATAATGTGTCATTGATCAGTGCCCTCTGTCGCCTATCACTCAAGTAAGAAACTAACATCCTACAGCTATGTGGATGGAGATTGTAAAAATACAGCTTCCGAAGGAGAATCTCATGAGAAACGCAGTCAAAAGCTTTACTCAGATACAGGAATGATGCCACTGTGGACATCCCTGAGTTGAAACCTCGGGCCACCTCTTCCGTAAGTGCAAGACACACCCCTTCGGAAACCGTACGGACAGTCGTTGAGAATATCCTGTGAATCAAGGAATAGAGTTAGTTGATTAAGCAAAACTCTTTCTAGTATTTTTAAGATGATAGGTAGCAAGGATACTGGTCTATAGTTATTAATATCTGACTTACTCCCTTTTTTAAAGACTGGAATGATACAACCCCGTTTGAGTGTACTTGGGAAGATGGACTCGTTAATACAACAGTTGATTAATTTTGTTAGTGGTGAAATAATTACATCAATCACACTTTTAAATAAATTTGTAGAGATTCCGTCTATGTCTCGTGCATGATAATTTTTAAGACATCTGACTACATTCCTTACCTCATTAATACTTACTTCCTTAAATTTGAAATACGTGTTGTGAGTTCGGTTAGACCTGCATAAAAATTCTATTGGGTCTATATTGGCGGGTGGTAGACTATTAGAAAGTTCAGCTCCAACTGTGCTAAAAAAGGCAAAGAGGAACCTTCACTGTCTATCAGAAACAAGGGTAAGAGTGGAAGATCATAACAGCTGCTTGAACTCTACCCACTTCATCCATCCATAACTTTTTTATGTGTTTTTTATAATATTTTTGTATACTCATATGTAGTTTTTTGAAAAGGAACATAAAGTCTAATAAATATAAACATAAACATAAAAACTACAAAACAATAGGAATTGTGTTTAACAACAATTTAAAACGAATTAAAATTTTCTTAAAAAATGTTTAAAATGTTTAGACAGCTTTCAGCTATTTTTAAATATTTATTCAACACTTCTTCTTTTAAGACTGTTTATACCTACAGCATAAGTTAAGTTGCGAACATGCAGGATCCCTTTTTAGTGAAAGTTTACTCAATACTTCGATCAAATTGTTGTTTTCTGAGGTGATTCAAACTTTATCCAGTAAAAGTTGAAGAAGTTAAAATTTTAATGACCTTAATATGACAAAGTCTGGTCAAATTACAATATTTCCTCTTTTATATTGAAAATTGATTTAACGATATTACTGCCCTTGTGTATATTATAGGCTATTTTTTGAATAATTTCTTCACTTATATCTTCGTGAAACATTTTGAAATAATATAAATAGTAATTATTTATCAATCCTTTTTGAGGGTGAGATAGAAGTGAAAAACTCGAGTAGAAAATTAGAAAAATATTACATAGTTTATATACGTCAAATTTAAAACAGCTCAAAAATTAAGAACATCAAAAATAACAAAACCACAGATAACGCATGAATCGAGAATTGGTTATCTTCTGCAGAGGTTTTAAATAGAAATAAGACTATGCAAAAAATATATAACAAGATGAGAGCAACAAATATTAAAAAAAACAATTTTAATATTGATTTTATATCAAATAAAAATTCAATAAAAGTTCACAATACTGCTTAAATAATGTTTACAGGAAAACAATAATTTAATGTCTCCAATTTAATTAATGCTCCCTTTATATTTGCCAGCTAATTTCTAAAAATAAATCTACAGTCGCTAAATTATTAATTGATTTTTTTTATTCGATATATTTTTAAATAATATTAAATCTTCTCAATTTATATAGACTTGAATTGAGGAATTGTTGTTTTGCAGTTAATAATAACTTCAAATTTTCAATTAAATTGAAACCTTATATCCTATTGGATTTAAAACGCGACGTCCAATAATAAAGTTATCACCAATAATATTTCTCCATCCATTGTCTGCGAGATAAAGAACACGTGACCAGAAATGTGGACGATTGTGCGCCAGAATTTAAGACGGATCGTACCATTACATCCTGCATTCTTCCAGTTAACTCTTGCGATCCGACCGCAAAAGATACCGACCGTAAAGTTTTAATTGTGAAATCATTTTCGCTCGCCTTGTATCCGCGAGTTTCGATCCGGGGCGTCGGCGCCGTGGCGCGCGTTTTACTAGCGTAATGATAGTAAAGACAAATTCCCAATTAAAGCTTTACACCAGATAAAACTTTTCGCATTACGTTATTGCGATCCCGGCAGGGAGGGAACGAAAAAAAAGTGCGCTGACTGGGTAAATAGGATAAAATTGGATTTATTTATTTACAGGAGACAGAGCGTCGAACAAGATTGAAACCTTCCCCCGGCGTATGTAAAAGAGGGTGGCGAATGGGCGAGAGTGTATGTAAGAAATGTGTCAATAAGGACGTGTCCCACATGAATTATACAAATGGAAATGTTATGGGTGTAGTGAGGAGGAATTACAGTGTAATGAGGATAAATATTTATGGACAATTTAAATTATAATACTTAATTTAACCGAAAAGAATACTATTGAGAGCTATAACTTGTCTTCATAATACGTCATGAATATCGAAGTAGTTTACTTATAAGTTACTTATTAGTAGAAGTACAATTATTATAAAAATAATAATATACAATAATATACTCACATAAAATATAAAAACATCAAAGAAATCTCTAATAAATTATTATTTACAATCGTGTTTATCAGTACACCAATAAGATCACATTAAAGAATACACAAGGAGTGTACAAAGTAAATTGTAAACTTCATTTTTAATTACTTTGTACCCATTTTATATTTAAATCTTTAATGTGACGTAATGTTTCCCCTTCTCAAATACGTGGTTTGTTGGTTTGTAACGTGACTTAAACAAATATTTAATTCAAAAAGGTGGTTTGTTGTTTTGTAACGTGACAAACAAATATTTAATTCAACTATGAATTATTTTTCGTTGTCGTAATTGTATTTAAGGTAATAATGTCGAGGTTCAATTGTAGAATAAAAAGTGTTTCGGTCTTCGCCCTAATTGTATAATTGAATCCATTCCGTGTAATTGATTAGATGTTGTTTTGCAAATATAATTAGTGATTCTCAAGATACTTCCGTAATAAAGTCACCCTGGGGAATCTGCAATTATTCATTTCGGTTCCCCTCTCTCGTCTTAATTTCAGACGTCTTATACGAAATTGACATGTAATTCGAATTTACGAACAATGCACGATGTTAATTTGATCGATACTGCATAATCCACGTTTAAATGGAATATTTGCTTAAATTAAGATGTAAATTAACATAAACAAATATTTTTCAGTCAAATGGTTGCAAATAATGCAGAAAGACCAAACGGACAGACTAAACACATTACAAATCACCTGTAAATATTTTTAATTTTGTATTTATTCATGTTCAAATAAAGATGTTATTCTCTGTCTGGTTGCAAACGATTTTCTCTGTTTGTTTAAACTATATTCTAATAAACCTTCAGAAAACAGTCAAAATAAATAATTTTTGTATCGATTAAACTTGTTGAAACTCGATAGTATCAGTTGAAATAAAACAGTGAACTAGTTTAGGGTTTTAAAATATGTTTATTGTACCTCCAGAAATATTTTAATACATATTGCCTACATAACTGTGTAAAAGTCTTTCTGGGCTAGCTAAATATAATACATAGACAATTATTATTAAAAATTTATAATGCTGTCATAATTGTGTGTGAATCGATTTTCTGTTGCAATTTTAATAGTCTCATCACATTGTCAGCGCATCAACAAAGAGGGTCCGCTATTTATAGGTACATTATTGGGATAATAAATAATCGCTCTAAACTATCGTTTATTCATTGCATATCAGCTGTATTTCGGGTACATCAAAGCGAAACCCGTCTTCGTTAATCCCTCGACGGCGTGCAAATTTACTCTGAAATATTAATACACGGTTTTCAATTAACTGGAATTTAATAGATGAGCACCGACAGTAAATATTAATACATTCCGAGTTATGTGTATGTGCATATATGCCTAGCGTGTGTTTAGTTTCAAATTGAATTATGCCAAAATGTTTCGTCTATGCTCAAATTTGACCTAATTCGTACAATTTGTTACTATATTGATTGGTAATATTTGATATGTTGGTTTTTATTTGATCAGTTATATATATTTTTAGTTGAAATTAATGTATACTTTGATATTTTAATATAAAGGTCATAACGTGCGAAAGTTTCTACAGTGAAATATTATATTTCATTAGAATGTATAAAGGTTTCATATAAAATTACTTTAAATTTAATTAGTTTATTTTAAGTCCACAAAGGGTGTGTTTGCAGACAAATTTGTTTTTAAAAATTTCTTATTTAATTTAGGATTTATTAATAATTATTACTAAGAAATGATTATCAGAAGATTGACATAGATTATCTACATTAGTGCTAATATAAATCAGGGCATGCTTGCAGTCTCTTAAATAAACATAGCAATACGTTGGTTGGTGTATCATCCCCATGTATTCCCATATTGCAATGTAAAATTCATTAGAATATAAAATAAGTAAAAGGAGTCGTAAAGAGAAGTCTTGGGGAACACCGGTTTTCAATATTCTTTTTGAGAAAAGCTCTACATCGTAATATACCTTTTATGTCTTTTCTTTTAAGAAACTTGAGAAACTACGTTATCAAAAAACCAATATGGGACATGTGGGTAGCAATTTGTAATATTTAATTATATCAAAGGCACGACTATATTCTAACTTTCCATTATTAGAGGCTTCAAATATGTCATTAGGAATACTTAATAAAGATAACATGAATTGAATGTTTTGTATATTATTTCGGTTCACTCATTACCATTCTCACTACCTTTGAAAATACTGGTAATACATTTGCTTTCGACTCATGAGGTTATGTTTTGGAAGCGGTCGTATAAGAACCCATTTTCAACTTCTTGGAACATTTTTCTGTTTAAAAACTATTAATAATACGGCCAAAAACATTATAGTAATATCATCCTCAAATAAATATAATCTTATAATTTTGCTTTACTCTTAATTTTGATCAACGAAGATGAAATATCTGTTTATGAAATGCAACTAAATTGAAACTTATCATTGACTTCTAACTGTGTACGTTTTAGTTATCTGATTTTTTTCTTCAAATTTCTCTAGCTATTTTTCTGTATCATGTTGTAGTTTTTACACTTACAAAAGTTCACCATCTCTTTAGTTTTTCGTTTTTATTGGAAATATTTTTAGTTTTCTAACTTATTTTCCATTGTTCTAATTCGCAATTAATCTAAGACAAATTACGTCCAGTGACATTTTTATATACGGTAAATATATTTTTTAGAGATACAACATATCTGATGACGTTTCAATTTCAAATTTTTTAATCAAATTAGCAATAAATATTAAATATTTCAGTGCTGTTTTTCTGTATCCTATTGTTTTTAAATTTAATGAATTAGTAAAAAAACTAAGGCTAAAAATAATAATAAACACGAATGGTAGAATAAACACTTGAGAAGCATATTGAAGGATGAAATTAGTTAGAATGTTTTTCTCCAAAAATCTAGTAACTTGAATTGAACTGTTTAAAAGTTTTAATAAGGTTGATTAAGAAAGAGTTAAAAAGTTTAATGGCTACAAAAACATCTAAAAATTTGTAAGATATTTGTTTGAAAACCCTAAAATAATTGTAATAAACAATTTATCTTGCTGTTCCACAAACTAATATGGCAATTTAGAATTTTTCAGAAAACTTACTGCTAAATTCTAAAATCCATGAAGTTAATTTTAGAAATTTGAATGAGAAATGCTAGAAGATTCTAGAAAGTTGGTTTAGCAACACCTTAAATTTTCTAAAAACATCAAAGAAAATATTAATATAATGCTAAATCACTCAAATATTTTGAAAAAAATTTACAATCTCAGAAGGTAAATTTTATGTGATGGCAATTTTTTTAAAATGAAAGAATAATTTCTCAAAAATTTATTAATATAGTGAAAAAATCAATAATCTCAGGGAGAAATAAGAGGAAAATTCTCTAGAGCCCTTAAAGAAATTATTGTACTAGAAACCTTTTACAGAAATACTGACAAATTTTAAAAATTTGTTAAAGAAAATTTTGGAACCAAATTTAAAAGAGAATACTTTCAAAAAAATCCAAAAAGATAAATCAAAAACTAAACAAATAATAATAATCTTTGAATCTTCTGTTATTGCTTTTCTAGGCAGTTTTTTTTTTAATTGAACACTGAATAAAACGGTTACTATGTTCATTATGAATTACCACATAGTAACGGTCGCAACCATCATTATGATTTTTTTTAGTTATTATAATTTCTATTAATTTATTAATTGTGTCATTTGTCATTTCAATTTTTGTAATTTGATTTTAATTATTAATTTAAGTTTTAATGGTAATTTTACTGTGTAATTTCCCTTCTGGCTGTAGTGTAAAAAGCTATAAACTAATAGATAACAATAACAAAAATTTTGAAAACACATGAAAATCTGGATAAGGAATTACTGGAATTTTCCTCAACTCTTAAAGCAAATTCTAGTAACCTGGTAAAAGAGTGATAAAAACTACTTATAATTTAGTACAGAAATTGTTAAAAATAGCAAGTACATTGAAGAAACTTTTAAGTATCTAGAAAAGAATGCTGAAATATCTTGAAGAGAAATGATTACAAAAGTCTTAACTTCTCAAGAAATTCAGAAACTTAAATGAGAAATTGGTGGAGCAGATAAAACAAATTAATGGTAGAAAACTCAAAAATTTGAAAATGTTTAGAAATCTGAACGAGAATATCTCGATAAATACATTGTACTAATTAATTTTTCCTGTTGTCCCATAACTAATCTTAAAGTTCACATGAAGAGAAATTGGCAAAAAGAGTATAAGAAGAAATATTTTTAAGAATTTCTAAAAATCCAATATTTTAAAAACATTGCTAAAAAATCTAGAAATCTAGATAGGAAATTATTGGAATTGAAGGACTCTTATAGCGAATTCCAGAAACCTGAAAGAAAATTGTTGAAAATGCTTATAATTTAGTACAGTAGTTTCTAGTAAAAAAAAAAAAACTAAAATACCTATCTTTAATGCTTGAAGCCATCACTTGATACATATAGAATCAGGAACTTTAAATGAAAGTACACTTCCTTGAAATCAACGAAGTGTATTTTCATTAGAAATGTTTAGAAATCTGAATAATTTGAAAAATATAAAGTAAAAAATATAAAATTCTAAAAAAATTTAGTAATCTATTCGAAAATTCTCTAGAAATCTCCAAAAAAGTTGGTAAATAATATCCTTGTTGTTCCATAACTAATTTAAGAGTTTAGAAATGTTAAGGAAAATTACTCTTAAACCCTTAAAGAAAAATCTAGAAACATGAAAGAGAAGAGCTGGGAAAATTCTAGAAATTTATATAAAAATTGTTGAAAACATCTAAAACGATCGGAGGAAGTACTAAGTGTATATGAAATTATCTAATCAGAATCCTCTAAATAAATCTTCTAATTTTTAAGAGAAATTTGATAAGCGAAAAATTTGTATAGAACTCTAATATACTGCAAAGTAGCAGAAAAATCCTAAAATATATTAATAAAAATTCTCAAGAACCCTTAAAGAAAATACTATAGATCAGATAATATAATGCTAAAGAAACATATCTACTTTTTCTAAATATTAAAAAAAAATGTAAAGGCACTCTAAAATTTTATTAGAAAACTTTTCTAAAACTTGGTTAGTCTACAAATTAAAAGAGAAGTTTCTAAAAGGAAAACGTTTAGTTTACTTTAGTTTATTTCCTTTAAGAAAAAGCGAGAGTAGACAAAACAATTAAACAGATATTTTTGATAAATCCTATAAATATTATTATTCCCGAAAAATACTAAAAATCTATAAAACTCTTGATAAGAAGCTAGGGGATTTTTTTAGAATTCTTGACGTAATTCTAGAAAGAAACAGGATTGTGGTGACCGTTACTATGTGGTATTTCATTTTCAAGGGTAGGACGAAATAAAACTCTGTTTTTTTACCACTTTATATTAATGATTTTACAACATTAATAAAATACAGTAGTAAAAAAACATAGAAAATAGTGTTTTATTTCATCCTACATCTCTAGAAACCTTCAATAAAAATGTTGAAAATTGCTTATAATTTTGTGTACTGATTGCTGAAAAAAATTCTAACTGCGTAGAAAAAAATGATGTAACAATAACAAATTCTAAAAGAGAATATATATATATATATATATATATATATATATATATATATATATAACCTCCCAAAAAAACTAGCAGCTTAAATGAGAAATACTTCGACCTATTTCTCATTTAAGCTGCAAAAGATTCATATTCATGAAAAGCAAGTTAATTGTTGAAAACCCTCGTAAAATCCAGAAAAAAATACTGGAACATTATACAACTCTTCAGGTAAATTAGAGAAATCTGAAAAATTATAATTTGGTACAGCAATTTCTTAAAACATAGACAAAACTTTCATATATCTGGAAAAAGGCTGTAATGTTTTAAAAACGTGATTTTTTTGTGGCCTAAATCTAAAATCCGAAATGAAATGCAACACAAATTGGAGAAAATTTTAATTAATGTTAAAAAGTGCTCGAAAATAAATCTAATGTTTTTTGAACAGATTAGAAATTTGAAAGGGAAAGGAATAAGAAATTGCAAAAAGTTAAAATGTTAAAATTCAAGAAATATGCCAATAAATTTCTCCAGAACGCTAGAAAATAATGTATCAAACAATTGCCCTTGATTAATATCTAATTAAGGAGAATTTTCATAAAAATCGCCAATTTAAACTCTGGAAGAGAATTCTTGATATTTCAAAAAGAAATGCTAGAAAATTATAAATTTGGTATAAAAATTGCGAAGAAAATAGTAAACGTTTGCAAAAACTGTTTAATATTCTGTAAATATAAAAGATTTCCCTAAAAATTATATCTATAAATAGATTAGAAAGAATTAGAATAAATTTTCTACAATTATTTAATATAGTGAAAAATGAGTAAAAATAAATAAATTTAAAATTCTAAACATTTAGAAAATGATTTACTGAAATATTCTCTAAAACCTTTGAAAGAACTACTAAAAATCTGAAAGTGAAATGGCGTAGGATGTAAAAGTTTTGGTTAAGAAATATTTGGCAAATTCTAAACAATAAAAGATATGATAAGACATTATTAAAATTTGTTAATCAAAATGTTATGATTCTAGTGGTTCTAGAAATCTAAAGAGTAAACTAAAAGAAAGAATGTTTTAGAATTAAAGAAAGTAGATGTCTTAAAAAAATCTATAGTCAATAAAATAAAAACTGAAAAATCTGAATAAACAATTACTGGAATTTCCTTAAACTCTAAAGCAAATTTCTTTTAAAGAGTAAAAGAGTGATGAAAGTATTTATAATTTAGTAGAGTAATTGCTGAAAATATCTAAGAATATCGAGAAAGATTATAGGTGAAAGAGAAATGAGTGAAGAACTCTAAATATCCTTAAAAAAAGCTTAAATGAGAAATTGGTGAAGTAAATAAAGCAAGTTAATATTAGAAAACCTTTGAAAAGTGAACGTTTGTAGAAATATTTAAAATTTTGAAAAATAATGTTTTCACATCCCTCAAAATTTCTATAAATTAATTTTTCTTGTTGTCCCATAACTAATCTAATAGTTCACGTTTCTAGGAACACTCCTATTGAATTATAAAACCCTTGAGGAAAATTCTACACATTTGAAAATAATTGCTGGAAAATTCTAAAAATTTGATACAGAAATTGCGGAATATTTCTAGGCATTGAAATAAACACTAAATGTCTCAGGAATAATGCTAAATTATTCTAAAATTATGACAGAGAAGACTTCAAATAAAATCTAACAAGCTTAAAGAGGCATTAAAAACAGAACCTATTGTTGGTTTTAGTGTTTTGTAAATGAAAATAACACACAGTTTATTCCTTACTTCACTTGTTTATTTAAATGTTAGATGTACATTTCTTTCACAAGGTGAACATTATCAATAAGAAACAGTTTGTTATTGAAGTAAGGAATAAACTGCGTGTTATCTTCAGTTAAAAAAACAGAAGAATATAAAGGTAGTTGTGTAATTTTCGATTAATGTCATGTATAAGCATTTAAAATAATATGAAGCAAAATGATAGAATATTCTCAACAAAAGAAATATTTTTCTTAAACTTTATAATGTAGTGAAAAATGGTAAGAATTCTGATTTTTTTTTTTCAAAAAAGGGAAGAAGTAATTATTCATTGACGATGGAGGCTTCTACTTCGTTATACATATTTAATCATAAAATTAAACACAATAATCACTTTGTTTTGTATAACGGTTATACAAAACAAGTGATTATTGTGTTTAATTTTATTAGAAGTAATTATTGAAAAATTCTATAAATTTCTAATAAATTAATTGATGTAATGCTCACAAATTTTAAATATTTAAAAAAAAAATGGTAAGACGTTCTGAAAATTGGTTAGAGTAAATTTTAGAACCTTAGTCACTGTGAGAATTTAAAAAAGAATTTGTAAAAAGCTGTGTAAAAATAAAGCAAGAATAGAGAGAGAAACATTTAAACAAATATTTTTTAAAAATTCTATAAATTTTAGATAATAAATTGATGCTGAAAAATCTAATATTCTAAACAAAAAAATATTGAATTTCCTAGAACTCTTAAAACAAATACAGAAAAGTCAAACATGTGGTAAAAAATTGCTTATAATTCAGCACTGTAATTGAGAAATTTTAAGAATTCTAGGTGTCTACTAAAGAAAAAAAATGTGAAATTATTATTGAAAAGATATTAACCTCCCAAAAATTTAGCATATTGAAAATTTTATAGAAGAGAAAATGTGTCAAATATCATTAAAATATCTTAAAATATCTTATACCAGTAATGGCCAAAAAATATTTTCTTAAATGGTAAAAATACTTTGCTGACTGAGAATTCCATCACCTGAAGTGAAAGAAGGGGTCTAAGTGGAAGAACATATAGCGAACTCTCCCCCTCAAGTCCAGTAATCTAATTTTTTGTAATAATTTGAACGTTTAGATCTAACGTTGACAGGATATTTTGAAGTAAAAATATAAACGGTAAAAAATCCTCGAAAAATATTGAAAAGGAATTACTTCAAGATTCTAGAACCCTTCAAGCTAATTCTAAAAGCCTGCTTATAATTTGGTACAGTAGTTGCTAAAAAAATATAAACATGAGGAAATGTTATACATATCTAATGAAAATACTGAAACATTCTAAAATTCTAAACGAGAAATTGCTGAAAAAATCTAAATCCCAGGCTGAAAGACCGCGGGTCGATAGCCGCTGATTAGAAGTAACCTCAAGTCTGTACTCTGTTCACTTCATTAAAACTGTATAAATACTTACTTCTATTAATAAAGATGTTTTCTCTCTAAATCCCAAAAAGTACATATATATCAGTTTGAAGGAGAAAATCGAGGGAAAGATAAAGTAAGTTAATAACAAAAAGAGAGACACATATTTTTAGAAAATAATGGAATGATCTGAAAAAGGAATTGTTAAAAATGTTTAATAACATAATGAAAAAAATTAAATGCTTAAAAATCTAGAAATCTGTGAAAAGATTGGAAAAATCTGAAAGAAGAATTATTAAAAATGTTTAATAAGATAAAGAACAAAAATAAATGCTAAAATCTAGAAATCTGTTTTTTTTTTCAGAAGTTTCAGCAAAAATTGTAATAAAAGATTTCACTTGTTGTTCCATAAATAATCTAAAAGTTCAGACATTTTAAGGAAATTTATTAGCAAATTCTAAAACCTTAAAACTTAAAAAATTTTTAAAACGTTAAATAACAAATTCTAGAAAAGGAAAGTTCTTACAAATCCATTTAATTTGGTACAGTAATTGCTGAAAAATTCTAGAAACATAAACCAAAAATCCTGGATGTATAAAAAGAATGCTGAATATGTATAAAAATATTTAAAGAAAATATTTTGAAAATATTTGGAACTCAAAAATATATAGATATTTGTTAGAGCAATTTAAGAAAAGGTTATTAAAAGTTGGTTGTAACTAACCTTCGAAAAACATTTTTGAAAAAGTTAAAGAAAAAAAGATAAAAATGTCTATAATATAAAATATTAATAGAATTAGCAAAACAGATGAAATGCTAATAAATAGAAATCTATAAGGGAATCCTTTTTCTTGGAAAAATGTAGTCAACAACTCTCCTTAATATTTTATAACTAATGGACAAGTTTAGAAAATTAAAAAAAAAACTACTAGTATATTTTAAACACTTGGAAGATATTTGAATCTTGAAAGAGAAAAGTTTAGAAATTTGGTGTGGAACTTCCTGAAAATTTCTAGAAACGTCGAAGATAATAATAATAAATATCTTGAAGAAATTTGACAGAGAAATGTAGCAATATTAAATAGAAATTGGTTAAAATAATATAGAGAAAATGGCAGAAAATGTTGAAAAATTCTAAAACTCTTGAGCATGAATTACTGGAATATTCTCTAGAACCCTTAAAATAAAATAAAGAAAATTCCTAAAACTTAAAGCAGAAATACTAGAAAATTCTAAATATTTGTTTAAAGAAATGATGAAAAATTATAATATGCTAAGACATTGTATATATTTGTTAGGGAAAACTCAAGAAACCTAGAATTAACAATTTAGGAATTTGTACAAACTGGTTAGAAATAAGAAAAAATTCTATAAATTTGATATAGAAATTAATAAGAATTTCTAAAACAATCGAAGAAATTACTTATGCAAAGGGCTGAAAGATATAAAAATATATTCATTAATAAATTTATATATCATTGGACTTTTTTCCTAAAAGTTAAATATAGCATTTAAAAAAAGAACATGCGTAAAATTTTGGGCGAAAAAAGCACAGGCGGAGTTCACAATCACAAAGTGTTCTTCCACTCCAACCCTTCCTTTTCCATGATGCCGAGGGAGCAAATATCTTCTTTGGCATCCGGACTTATTTATTAATGCTTTTATTACCTAACAAAGAGAACCTCCAAATTTTAGCAATTTTGAAGAGACACTTGATGAGATAAAGCAACTTTTTTATCTTGTAATTTTTCGAAACTTCTATAATATAGAGAAAATTTTGTAAAGTTTAAAAAATCTGGAGGAGAAGATAATGGAAGCATCAACTAATTAGAAAATGCGATTACTCTTAAGTAAAACAATAATAGTTGTTTTACATCGACGAGATCCAACTAAATTAACACCCTTGTTCTTAGAACAACCATCCAGTCCAATCTACTTAGCTGCAGTCCGCACATATTTAGGGCCGCCATTAAATTATAATCACTGTAATGAAATTCACTCCACGGAAATTAACATATCAAATGGCGGTCCCGGCCATATAGCGGACTCCCATTTCCAATTTCCATAATGCCACATCTAAACAAAGCCAATTCCGGGATAATTATATCTGCGCCGTGCAAAAACAATCCCATTATGCGAATTGATTACGCCATCAAAGTCCGATATCTGGAAGAGGGCTTTGTGTGGGTGTGTGGGTATGTGTATTTGAGTGTGTCGATAGATACACTTGTTATTCTTGTAACACAAGAGTGAATATCGGAGTACATCAATTTCCTTTTTCTTCGGGCCAAGGGATTATTTGTGGAAACAAGCAGGTGCCGGCCCTTTGAAGGGGCATCACAAATGGCGTTGTCATTTTTTTGCGGCGGCAACTTCCACCCGCTACTCAAAACCTGTCAAATATGACGTGATATTTCCGTTATGGAAGTATTGATCCTTGACCAGATCCCCTCTTTGGAGACGTCCTTATTTTTTTTCTGTACTGAATACTTGTCGTCTTGAGGCTTTAAGTGCTTCAAACTTTATTATTGTCGAATGAACTGGAATGAAATGTTGATACTTAAACTTTATAGAATTAAAGGAAGTAAAGTACTGCAAAGTTTTAATTTAAATTACGTTTATGTAGATATTCTATTAGAATTATAAGATGCAGCCCTTAATTAATTTACAATAAAAATACTTAAGAGCTTGTCTGTAGAACATGATATAATCTTCATTGACTGTAATTAATCTGCGAATACTAATCATATTTAATTTAAAAAGTTAAACCTTATATTACACGATTAAAGTTAAATTCTACTAACATGTTTCGATTAAGTAGTTTAAGTCGAAACGGAGTGAAATATAAACGATTGCCCGATAATAACCGAACAATCCATTACCCGCAGATAAAGGACGTTTAGCGGTCGGATTATTAAGAAAGCAATTTTATTACTTTGAAAAAGCCAATTACTCTCCCAAAGAGTTTCCACCAATATTGATCGTAACCACCCCCCTTTGAAACGATTAACCGCTTTATTTACCCATCTCTTGTTCCTGTAATTCCCCCAGAGTTTATTATGAAATTCCGCCGAATCAATTAGTACCCGGATAAATATTTACAAAATCCAAAATAATATTTAATTTCGTCAACAATATTTTCGGAACGAATCGAAATAATGTCTACATTCAATCCTAAAATATGGATGGGAGGTTATTACACACCCTAAGCTGTTTACATATGTTTTTTTTTACTCTCTATATATTACATTCCCTTTCTTTGTTTATATATATACATGTTTCTGTTTCCTTCATTTCGCAATTCTTCGGGGCAAAAGGAGCAAAGGGATGGGCCCGGAGGGACGGCGCATCTACGCAAAAAATAGCCCCCTTTCGCGAATTTATACGTCCGTTAAATAAAGTGGGTGCGTAAACATTTTGCACTGGATTAGGCCGGATGAATACGAATGGAGACTTTACCCTTTAATCTTTTTCTGAATTTTCTCGGGGAAGTGCGTCGTCGGCGATGGCAAGAGGGGGGTTGGAGGGGCGCAATTAGTGGCCCACTTCGTAATTATGATTCCGAGTCTGGGGCGTGTAATTGTGCCTTCCTGCGTGTCTACGTTCTCTCATTTTTTTTTCTTCTCCTCCCTTTATAAATAGATTCCCTTCAAGCGGTTACTGGGCGGACCCAGGAACGGAGTGGGTATACATCATCCCCTCGGATATTAAAATGTGTCTTCCGCGCAAATTAATTTCGTGACACTTTGTTACAAGCTGAGCGCGTGGAAAAAAAATTGTCCGTCGACTTTATTCATTTTTTTTTGCCGTGAGTACTCTTGGGTTTGAGTGAGGTTTATACATGGACTAAATTAATGGTTCAACATTATTTTTATTTTTGAAAAATAATAAAAGTTGTTTAAAACGAAAATTGTCCACTTATAAAAAAGCACAGTGTATTTTTAAGGTAATAGAAAGAGTATTAAATTACAAACATAAGTAAATAAGTAAAATTCTAATAAAATTATATGTATAAATTTAAAATAAAAATGAAAAATGTGAAATATCAGTAAAACAAAAAATTATAGTTAAAACTAACTTGGTTTCCTTTATTTATATATTATATAAATGAAAGCATTATTACATATAAACCCAAATCTGGCCAAGACGCATTAAAAGTATCAAGTTATCTTCTAGTTCCTAATAACACTGCATTCAGTCTTGGGTAAGATTTTTTAAATCATAGTAAAAAGCAAATTAATGCTCTATATATCCTACCATATCCTTTCTTATCAATTTCATTTCCTTAAACATTGTTCCACTTCTTTATCAATTTCAATCCTTACTTTTACTGTCAAACAGCACACTTTGAAAGCCAAAAATCCGCAATAGTCTTACTAGACATTTAAAAAGATTTTAGCTTAGTCTGCAATCGAGAGTTGCTATTTAAATGCAATTCCTTAAAAGTCTTACCTCATCTGCTTAATTAATTGATAGATTTTTACCTAATGCATTTCTACAAGTAAAAAATTCTAAATACCCTATCACGGGCTATGTTCCCCATTTTGTTCCATAAGGATTTCCTCTATCACAAATCCTTTATAACATTTATATTTGTGTTATCTATAACCCTGGCCCAATTTACGCCAATCCTTCATCCTAATCGCTTCTTTACGCATATGATACTCTCTTGTTAGTACATAGCCACATCGTAATCAAAGCATTTATCAACTTACAAGGGGTGATACCAAACAATTATGGTTGGTAACATGTAAATTATTAATGACCATTCCATTCCTCAATTTCCTCCTAGCAAATAACTTGAACATTTGATCCCAAATTAAAGTGTTAAAATGTTAAGAAGAGAGCTAGTCACTTCAGAAGCCTTCCTTAAAAAATCGAGGTACATCAACCTAAACAGCTGTATACATATCCAAATGATTTGCCTTCCTCTTCTTACCTATGTTGATATCCTTTTCCATAAACATCAATCTAATCCTTTTGTTTTTAACAATATCCAGGTATCTGAATTATCAGCCCTTCATACTAACAAAAATTAAACATTTGCTCAATCCCATTCATAACTTATATAACACTCTTCTGTCCCAGTTTACCAACCTAATTCCCATTAAAGAACGCCTTACATTTCTTGCACAAAATTTCACCACCAACCCACATAATCTTGACATCAACCATATCTGTATCCCCCGTAATCATCTCATAACAGCTCGATATAAATAATTCGAGATCACCAGTTATCATTTAATTTCTTTATTTCACGAGGACATTGGCGATGCTGATACTTGAAGAACAACAGACAGTTAATTCTGCAAGCAATTAGCAATTATGACCTTTGAACGACTGGAAAATCCAAGCTGAAAGACCAACGTTATGCAGAAAAAATAATGCATCGTCTCACATAATTTTCACTTCCTTAGTTACATGAATTTTTATATAAAAGTCTGTAATTTAAAAATAGTGTATACGTTCTGAATTTAATCCTATATTTGCTAATGTTTTAACGATTAGAAATCATCGATTATCATTCATTTAATTATTTTTGAGAAAATAGTGGCAATGCTTTTGAGGAATATGAAGCCACTATTTTATCTAAAAGTGTTAAATGTATATAGGTTTATTTAAACAATAATAATAGTTGTCAGAAAAATAAATACAACAATAACGAATAAAAATTCCAAAATTTGATTTAGTGAATACATTATTAATTTAAACAAATATTCTCGTATACATTAGTGATTGGAGGGTGGGTTAGAAGCTACCCACCTACAGGAATAATTCTACTTAAACTACAAATCAGTAAATTATTGGGCAGGTTTTCTCAATAAAATTCATTATGTAAATGCAGTTATTTACCTCATTTAAATTAAGATTCAATGCGTTCCAATCAATTAGTTTACTGTATTTATTAAGTTCATCAATTATCCCTTTACCCATTAAAATTATTCTAATAACAAATAAAGAATATTTTTTCTAATATTTGGTAAATTCTTAAGTTCACGCTTTTTGGTTTATTTAAATTAAAGGTTGGTTTCATCGCCGCTTTTCTACTCTATTGTACTTTTAATTAATTAATTTCAGTTTTTAATTCTACCTTCCAGATTTTTCAAAGGCTTACAAAAGTTATAGTAATTATGTAATTAATAATACATTGAAATTTTTAACATCATACAAATTATGTATTTAGTAAAACACTCGTGTATGTTGTACTGCTTGGAGGGTGAAATAGTGGGCACCAATCTGCTCTGCTTATATATTTTAACTAATTGAGTTAAACGATTTCAGTTTCCTGAAAATTAAACCAGATATAGTGATAATTTTGGCGAAAGAAATGACTTGTTATATTCCATACTATTAATAATGGAACTTAACAAATGTTTTTCTTCTCCAAAATTACATATCTGGTTCCATCAAGAGGGTAGTTTAACAAGCATCAACTGTATAGTAATAAATTACTTTTTTAATGCAAATAATTTTCGTTATTTATAGTTATTATTTATTTTTATTGAACTCAATTTATGGTAACAATTTAATGGTTTCTTTTTGTACTTTTGAATTATTTATTATCTATTTTATTTATATTTACACAATGCAATTGTTTTTATTTAATTCAGAAATTGTTTTTCTATTCATTCGTTTTTGTTAAATAATCAGCAGTTAATCATATTATGTTTATTTCTTCCTTTTTTAAAATTTTGATTCAGTTATATTTATAAAATTAAACTGTGTTTAATGTATGGAATTTTCTGTGTTTTTTCTTTTAATTTAAAAAAACTTGGATTTCTTTTAAGAAGCTGTACTGTTGAGAGTTATAAAATACATTTATTTTAACAGAATCCGTCTGTCGTATTGTCAATTTTTTTTTTTTTGAAAACTAAGTGTTTTCAAAGTAATTGCTAATAATATAAAATTTAATTGATTTTTTAATCATTTTAAATTCATTTATTTATTTTATTTAAAGATAACTCAACGGTTTTTTGTAAATTGCAATTGATATATTTTGTATTGATCCGCAAAGAGATTTTTTTCTGATTATAAAATTGTAAACCATTTTATCCAGTCCTAAAACCAAAGTTGAGAAGAAATCAAGGTTTTTCTGAAATAGATTGTACTTTAGGCTTCCATGTTATTTTCTATACATATTTTTTGAAAATAAAAGAGATTTTGATTTTTTTATTTTTAACTCCTTTTTTGTCCGCAAATGTGGCATTCTTCTTTTAATAAAATTTATTTGTCTAATGCCTTGCAGTTGATTTTATAATTTTATTTAAAATTTAGCGTTTTGGTCATTTGCAATTTTTTTGGAAACTATTCATATTTTTACAAAAAAAATTATTCTTCAGGAGATTTAAAAGTGTTATTAAAATTTCTTATTTTTAATGATTTTCAGTTGATCCAAAAAATTTCACATCTCTTTAAATAATATTATTTAATTTTTAGAATATTATATTGTTTCTTTCTAGAAATGTGCAATGGTTTTTCCTTAATTTTATTTTTCACAAAATTCAATTCTTCTTTTGTAATTTGCTTTTATTATGTTTTGAAATTATTAGGAAAATTAATTCCCTTTTTTTAGTGTAATTTTGTTTTATTACAAATTTTATTTTGAGAAAGTTCTACTACTACTAAACATCTTTATTCACAGAAGGAAATAATACATGTAATGTATACAATAAAATAAGATAAAATAAAATAAATTCTGTTGTTGTCTTCTTCCGTGTCATGGCTATCGACCGGTGGTCTTTCAGCCCGTTCTCGTTCGTCAGTGGATGTCCTTGTCAGTCATATGAATCAAGATGAAATGATGAAATGAATTGATAAATGGTGGTGCTGGGGTGTTTGGATTTAGGAGGTATATTAGGATTACGAGGAATAGATGATTTAGTACGTCACGAATGTGGGGATTAGTGGCAAATTTGGCGGCTAGGTGTACGAGTCGTTGTTCTATTGGGATTACCTGTGTTTTTTCGTATAGTAGGGTGTTAGAGGGGTTGTAGAGGGGATTATTAGGATGTCTAATTTTTGTTAGTATTCTAAGGGCTGATCGTTCACTCACTTGGAGATTTTTTAAAATAGGGGGGCGAGGATTAAGGAATAGGATAGCTGCATAATCAAGTAAGGGCCGACAAATCATTTTATATATGCGTGTAGCTGTTTTAATAGAAATTCCTCTATTATGATAGGTGAGAGTTCTGAAGTGAGAAAGTTCTATTTTAGCTAATTTTTAATTTGTTCATGAGAAAATGTGCAAATAGGAGTGGAAATTGCTGTCTTATGCTATGCAGTTAAATTTTCAGTTAAATTAATAACTTTAACGTGTTGTTTTTAATATTATAATTTTACTAAAAAAAACATTTCTTTTCTTCCTTCTAAAAACTAGCAAGCATTTCTCTAAAATGGTTTTTATTTTCACAGAATTTAATTCTTCATTTGACATTTGTTTTCTTTTTTGTAACTTTGACTGCAAATATATTTTCTTTTTTAATTCTATGCAGCTGATTTGACGTGTGTTTAGTTCTAGGTTTAATTATTTTTACTTAAATATCTGCAAATGTTTCTTATTTTTGAAAAACTCTGTTTTTTTATAAATTGCATTTTACAGGAATATGAATTCAACTTAGCGCATGTTTAGATAACTCTTAGCTGTCATTTTTAATATTATTATTTTAATTTTGGAAAATTAAAATGATTCTTTATGGAAATCTGTTTTTCTATTTTTCTCTTTTGTATTTTATAATTACAAAATTCAATTTTTCATTTATCATATGTTATTGCAACTTTTAATACAAACGTGGTTTAGATTATAAGAAATTTCAATTGCATTTTTGTTATCACATATGTTTTGTTCATTAGTTTTATATTATGATATTGATTTGTTTTCCGGAAGTTTTTGATAATATGGAAATATTTGTTTTTTTATTTTACACAATTTAATTTTAGTAATGTGTAATTGTATTTTAAAAGTTTATTTATTTGTATAATATTTATATTTTAAGAATACTATTTTTATTATTTTGAAATTTATTTATTGCTAATGAAATCGATTTATTTTCTTATAAACTGCAGGGAATCTTCTAATCTACATTAATTTTTTGATACACTGTTTTTTTTTCACAAAATTATTTTATTTTAAGGTAATCTGTAATTGGTTTTGTAATATTCTATGTTTTTTAATTTTAATTTTTCGAAGAGTATTAATAATTTTTAATGGAATTTAATTGTCTATCTTAAGTAAAACTGCAAATGTTTAGTTATTTTTATCTTCTGCCGTTGATTCAATAAATTTTATATATTTTTTTAATAATATTACTTTATTCAATTGATGTTTTCTTAAAATCTTCAAATGCCTTTTTTATTTCCACTTTTTTCTTTTGTAAACTGCAATTAATTACTTCTGTTTATTTGTCATTTATTTTTTTGAAGTATGTAAAGGTTCGCTTGTTAAGATAATATCAATTTGTGCTTAGGAAATTTATTTTTTTCTTGAATGACTTTCTCATTTGTCACTTGGTAAAATATTGTGAACTATTGAATGAAGGTTTAAATTAAATTACAGTTGGGTTGTTTCACAATTTTTCTATATTCCAGTAAATACAGAAAAATTGTGAAACAAATCAAGTGTATTTTTTTTATTTGAATACTGCAGTTTTTTCATTTCTTTATTTCAGAAAAGACAAAGAACGAAAACCTGTATTTTATAGTTTTATAAAAGTCATTCATTTTAATGAAATCCTTTTGATTTTGTTCATAATCTAAATTTGATTTTCAATTAATTTTTAGGCATTTTTTAATTGTAAAAATCATATAGCTTTTTTGTAATCTGCAATTAGTTTTCTTAATATTTATTTGTTTTTAAGAAATTAAATTGATTTTATTTAAAATAAAAGTTTAATATTTATTTGTTTTGTATATATACATATACCATAATCTTTATTGGTACACATTTACAATACATAAAAACATTTAACATACAAATAAATAAATGGTGTTAGTCCGTCTGGGCTATAGACCTGAGGTCTTTCAGCCCTTGTCTTGAATTTAATGTGAGCATTTTTTTGTATTTACAGATAATTTAATCCTTTTTTGCAATCTTAAATTGAGGGAGAGATAAACATCTTTAATGAAAGTAGTGTTAAATTTAATAATATGACAACAATTACTATGCTGCTTCTTGTTTTTTTTTTCTTTCGGCCTTCTTAAATTGATTGAATTATGATCGGTATATTTTATTATTAAAAAAATCATCTATTTTAATTTGCAAACGTTTGTTTGTTTTTAATTCAGAAAAATTAATTCTTCAGTAATCAGGAAATTATTTTTTATTGTTGATTCTTATTAATAACATACATTATTAATCTTAATAATAACATACATTATTTATGACATAAATTATTTATGTAATTTTGTAATTTTTCATACAAAATTTTATACTCTGCAGTTGATTTTATAATATTTATTTATTTTCTTAACAATATTCATTTGATTTTTTTATCAAATTTGTTTCTTCCTATTTAGTAATCGGTAAATATTTTTAATTTTTCCTTTATTTTCAGAAATAAGTTGTTTTTATATACACTTCATATAATTTTTTGTCAAATAAAATTATTTTATTTTGTTAGGAAATACAATTGTTATTTTTTGGAAATTATCAAAGTTTTTTTAAGGGTTTTTTATTTTAAACAAAATCAATTGTTCTTTTTTTGTAAACAGAACCCGATTTTTTTTAACTTCATTTGTCATTGGCGCTTGTTTATTGAAACATATTTTCTATTTTGAGAAAATTTGATTGTTTTCTTGTTAATAAAATTATGTTTTTAATGATTGTGGGTTATTTTTATTAATTTATTTTGTAAAAATTCGAGTTTATTTTGTAAAAAATTTATAAACGTTTCGTTGTGATTTATTGTAATATTTTTTTGTTTATTTTCAGAAAATTTCATTATTTCTTCTTCAAATCTTTTAAGGAAATTCAATTGCCTTATGCTTAATAATCTCAAAGCGTGGGCTGTACGACCACCGGTTGGTAGCAAATAGAAAAAGGAAGAGAACCAGCATAGTAATTGTTGTCTTATCAAATGTAAAACTATCTTCAATAAATATGTTTTCTTTCCCTCTATTTTAAAATGTTTTGTTTTGAGGGTTTTGTTTAGTTCTTTGTTGAGTGTTTTTAATTGTTTCTTTCTTAAATCTACAAAGATAAGTATCCACGTAACCATTTTTTCACACTATAGTATAGAGAAGAATGTATGAACTTTAAATTTTATAATTAAAGTTGTCTATTTGGAATGCATTCAAGCTAATACCGCGACGAATAAAATGAAATTAAACACATAAATTACTTTGACATAGATATATAAATCCAACCTTTGTAATTTTTTGGGCCGATTTTGTTAGAATTAAAATTGGATTTTCAAAAAAAAGTTCTATTACTCGTATAACATATAAAACAGGATAACTTAAAGACACAGCGTAATAAATTCCATTTTCAATCCATCCTCTTTGATTCCTCGTATATAAACCAATATTTGAGGTTTTAATGTTCGATTTGAAATGTTGAATATCGGATGATAATGGAACGAATGCATGAGTAAGTTTTGTAGAAACCTCAATTTTCCCTTCGACATTTCGATGCTTATCCCTCGCAAATCGCGTTAGTATTTCCGGGTTGAAATCTGGCGCACGTTTCCCTCCGACCCTTAATAGGATATATATATTTTGCGGGTTCATAACGTCATCAATTTCATTCCTGCGGAGAGACGTGTCAAGGGCGCGCGCGGGTACGGAGGGTTATAAGGTGGCAGGAAGAAGGAAGAAAACGCGTCGCAGACCCTTATCTCGTACGGCGGTAATCTCCATCCGGAGCCGAGGCCCCGCACCCACGCTCCGGAGCGAGCGGCGCGTTTATCGCAAGAGATCCGAACCGAACGCCGAAACCAGTATCTGAAGAAGTGGTGTATCGGCGATGGTGGAAGTGCACCCGCAATCGCGTAATTAAATTACATTTCGCCGGATTAAAGGGGCGCCACTTTATTTCCTTGTAAACATGCCGTGGCAAGAACTTGCATTATTATTATGCGCATCAGACTCTATTGTGGTGCTTTTATCTCTGATACACGTGCATAAATCGCGGCAGGAATTAACATAAAGCGCGCTGCATTACACGGAGCCCGGAGTGTACGGGAAGTTTCTTTAGAATTAAATAGAGGATTTTAATTCGTACGCAAAAGAACATTACCTGCGGGAACCGTTTAAATCTACACCCATTACAGCGTGCTTAATTTCGTGTTGTTAATCAGTCGAGATTTTACCTCCTGTTTGTACCTATCATTATTATTATTTTACTTGGAGAAACACTTCTAATTAATATAATACGACGCTTATTTATTAATTTTCCACTTCCTCTTTGATCTATCGGTTTTATAATTTATCTTTAATTGTTTGTTGTACCACTATGTATTAAAATATATGCACTCTTTTAATCAATCAAAATTTAGACTTTATGTTGTGTCAAAAAAATGTCAAAAATATTAAAATATAAGAATGTTATGCAGTATATTTTAAGTACATTCCTCATAATTAATTTATTACACTAAATGCATCCGCTTGTAACCAAGAAAAAACTTTTATTTCAAAATTTATGACTGTACTTTCGAACACCATCTGGTTTTCATATTATGACCAAATTTTGTCAAAAATGTAATTAAATAACGCCCTAAAGTGAATATCAAAGAGACAAAGCACTATTTTTATAATTTAGCATGCTAGAATATACGTTTCAGGTATTCTACTATACATAATGAAAAATAAATTATTTAGTTTTTTTAAGTGCTATTAATTTAAAAATTCTCCACGTACCTCAAGACAAGAATTCCTAAAAGTTTTGTTTGTGAATTAAAGTTTGATTTCTATGATTTGGAATTAGTTTTTGAAAATAGTGACATTTGATAAAGACAATGAAGGCTGATCAGCCTGAATGAATGACTACAAAAAGAAGTGAACATTTTTTTATCAACAAATTGAAGAATAAATCTTTCTTTTTGAAACTACTTAAATCTAAAACGTTGAAATTGTTACAAAGTAATGTATGCTGCCAAATTGCGTCTCGTAATAGAAGACAACATGAAATAGACATGAGATTTTGTGTAAATATGAAATTAATACGTACCAAAAATAAAATGTTATTATTCTATTTATTAATACAAAACAGACATTAAAATGCTTATAACTGAATTCAAGATGAACGTTTGGATTAATATTTGTAGCAAAATTAACGATTTAAACTGAAAAATATTTTGGTCTGAGATTAACAAACTTGCCAAATACAAAAAGACAATTTACAGAACATCTTCGACCCGTTAACTAAGGAGACCATAGCGGACTCTGACGTAATTGCTCAAAAATTGCTGACAATTTTAACATGACTTATTCAATGACACAAGACCAAAACTTTGATCGCACATATTTTAATAGAGTAAATGTCTGGTACGTTAAATATTTTGAAAAAAGTGACTGTTCAGAACCGACATTTTTACTCATGACGAATACTTCGACGTTTTAAGGAAGGAAAAAATACTATATATAGGACACGACCATATACATAGACATGTCTCAAATTTCGTTCCATTCCACATCCACGATCACGTCCTCAATAATATCAACTTTCTCTACAAAAGCCAATACTTCCCAGAAGTGTGGAAAATAAGAGTAGTAATTTGTATCCCTAAACGCGACCAACCCTCTTCCCTATTATTTAGCTATCGTCCCGTCACACTCCTACATGTCATTGGAAATCTCTGAATCCCTTCTCAAAAATTTTGTTTTTTTTTTTCTTTAATTTCGAACCACATCCCCAAATACCAATTTGGTTTTCTTCCCCATCAATCAACTTCCTTTTTACTCACTATTCTTTTCTTAAATACTCAAACATCTCACCTTGAAGGCAGAGCTTCTGCAGCCTTATTTTTAGATGTCCAGAAAGCTTTTGACTCTGTCTGGCATCAAGGCCTATTATACAAATGTCACCTCCTAAATATTCCTCCTTATATTATTTTCATTATCAAACAATTCCTCTTCAATAGATCCCTAAAAGTCAAAATCCTCACAAATCACAGCTCTTATCATCGCAGCAATAATTCCCCTCACAAAGTTCATATTTCCCAATCTGTCATCACTCCCTTAGCTTCTGTTAAGTTCTTGGGCTTAATCATAGATCAAAAAATCAATTTAAAAAAAACGTACAGCCATAATAAAAAGCAAAATTATTTCTAGGGCAAAATGCTTTAGAAGTTTAACATACAAAAATCATGGTATAAATACAACAATAGGCATAAAAATATATAGGATGATCTGCCGCCCACTACTTGACTATGGTTGTGGCCTCTATACTAATCCCAGCAATCCAACCTCCCATAATATTGATGTTAGCGAGCGAGCATCCCTTCGTAACCTAAAAAAACTCCGTCATAATGTTAATCCTTTACACAATCCTTCCAGCCAGCTCCTCTATGATACTACTTTAGTTATCCCCATCCTAGAATGCCTTCGATTCCTATCAGAAAAATGCTCCGAAAATGTTTTCAACTTCCATATACTATCCCAATATTGTTTTCCCAGAAACCTTAGTATAAGAATAAATAAATAATAATTAAAAGCCTTAATTCAACTATATTTTATTTCATTTCATCCTTACGCATTAACGATTTAAATATTTATCCAAAGCTTACAAAACTGTAAATATTCCTCAATAAATGATTTGTTAAAAAAACCTTCAGAAAACATTTTTTTCTTACATATTATGTATTCTAAAATATTTGATATTCATTCTATTTACATCTATTTTAGTGATGCTAATAATATAAATTAGAAAACTAGAATTATTTCGTTTTATTTTTTTAAATTCACAATTTATTTTTACGAATGTACATAATTTCCCTAACTCTTTTACTCAATTATTTTCAAAAAGGTTATTGAAGTATAAAAAAATACATCTCTTTGCTATATTATATACCTGTTTATGGTAAAGATTATTTCAGGAAGGATGCAATAAGTGTTTTACCATTAGTTACTTAATGTTCTTTTTTAAGGGCCTTAAAATTGAGATATATCTGAAATGTGGTTGTTATTGATATACTGATTTGCAAGTACCGTTTTCATTCTCTTCTTAAATATAAACTTAGGTGTGATTTTAATCAAGCTTTTGGTCGATACACATAAACTCTCAATTTGCACACTTACCTAAAAAACTGCTTTACGCAGATGATACAGCGCTCATATCCCACGCATCCACCCTAAACAAAGCCCTTTCCACATTGCAAGGGCTGATTAATACCATACAATTGTGGTTCGCAAAATGGAGAATATCGATAAATCCAAATAAATCCCAACTCCTCATTCCATTTCAACACCTTCTCAATCCTGTAAATATCTAGGTATATCATTTAACCCCAAATTAACCTTCAAATCCCACACCCAAAAACTTAAAACGAGTATCAAGAACGTCATTTTAGAGTTCTAACATATCAAAATCAAGGCATATCGACACATACAGCCGTCCATATTTATAAAACTATTTGTAGGCCTCCTCTTGCATAATCCCCGTCCCGCCGTCTTAAAAAACCTCCAGGTGGCAGAACGATTAGCCCTATGCACCCTTACTAAAATCAGACACCCTCTTAATCCCATTCATAACCTCTCTAATACCCTTCTATATGAATTAACCCAAGTAATCCCTATTAAAGAGCGTCTGAAACATCTATCCCAAAAATTTGCCATAAATCCCCATAACCTCGAAATCCTTAACCAGTTGTGTAATCCCCGTAACCCTTTAATCAACCTTAAGCTAAAACATCCACAAATCACCATTCATCTCATCAGTTCATAATGACATTGGCGATCATAACCTTCAAATGACAGAAGAATGACATTTTTGACAGTTAAATCCAGACTGAAAGACCGCGAGCCGATAAATACTTACTTCTAACAATAAAGATGTTTCTCTTTCTCTGGAAAACTTCATAATATTTGCTTTTGTTTAAGTTATTAATAATTAGCATTGATTATATATATGGTGTTAATATTTTGAGACATATTTCCTGTATAATTTTCCCTTCACTGAGATAGCCAGTTTGTAGCCACGAGCATAGTCGTTCATATAGAAAGAGTCGTCTTGAAATATAGACGTGTCTGTCATTATCATATAGTTTAATTTGATTAAGAATCGTAAATTAATTGGATGAGTTACGTTACCTTTCTTCAAACATTTTGAAATGCCAAATATTATATATTTTGGACACAAAGTGACCATATATATATATATGGTATTTCAAATAAACGGTGTGAAGAAAGGTTTTTAGTACATTATTTTATAATTATATTTAAAAGTCATCGGAGGCAGTGTGTTAAAGCGTCCACTGATTGTAGGGCGGCTGATGTGGTGCATTGTCACCAGCTCCGCGACTACCAAATTGTTAAAATCGATTGTATATAAGTGTATATAAACGTGTTATTGTCTCTTCTGGACTTCTTCAGAACTACCCCTATGAACCTATCATCAACGTTCACACTAATTAATGAATGAGCAAAATGATCAGTGAGGTTTTTGATAAAGTAAATATTATTTTTTTTAAGATATAATGATTGTGGGCAGATTTTTAAATGGATCTCTGCATATTTCGCCAAACGTTATAAGAAAGATAGTTTAACTAAACTTTATAATTAGAGATCGATAATACTACATCTGAATAGAAAGTGTTTTTATTATGCTTCTAAAGATGTTCATAATAATTATCGAATATTTGTGCATTGAATATTTGTATCGCTAAGTGTCTTATTGTATTTTTAGTTCTATATAATCTGTTGGATAGTGGATACAGTTCCCTTATTCCTCGTATGAGGTAAAACACTTGTTCAGTTCCATAATATTTTTATTTTCCGTTGCCTGACACGTGTTTCGATTATTCCTGATCATTTTCAAAGTACAAAACACGTGCCAGTCGACTGAAAATAAAAATATTATGAAACTTAACAAGTGTTTTACCTCATCGAATTTACATATCTCGTTCTATCAAGAGTGTAGCTCAACAGGTATCAATGATGGTGTACCTCTACAGAGTGATGTTTACCTAAGTTTCGAGCATTAATATAATTAGACATTCAAATATGTACATACGTAGTAGAGACATAACACCCATTATTCGGAACGGTGGTTTGCAGTAAGCCTGGTAGTGAGCTCCATATATAACGAGGATTGCTTTTGCCTAAATACTTTGGATTTAATAGCAGAGTGGCTCGAGAGTAATAATCCACATCGCAGATGGTTTTTGAAAATGACGTGATAGGCTGCTTTTGAGGCAACTTTAGACACTGAGTCGTAAAGACGTCATCATAAAAAGACGGCTCTATTCAAAATATGCGTTAAGGGTTCCCAGGAATTTTGTGAAGTTGCTATAATCTGTTTTAGTCCTAGATCTAAATGTTTCAAAGATAATGCCATATTAACCGTTTTATGAGGTTTTAATTTTTGTCTATTACCTTATATACGCGAATAAAAGATGACTTCCTTATAACAATACTCTCCAGTTCAGTTGATGCTGTATTTATTATTGTAGTGTGATCAACGCATAGGATAATGTCGCTAACACCTGAGATGGAAACTAAATCATTTATAAATATGAGAAATAGCAGAGGGCCTGAAATAGATCCTTGAGGCACCCCGCACGTAATGTTTAGAACGGAGGACCTCACCGCATCATCTTCGACACATTAAGCTCTGTTAAGTAGGTATGAGCTTAAAAGATGACACGCTTTAGAGTGTTAATTGTACATATAGAGCTTGCGAATGAGGTATTCATATGACATAGAGTAAAAGCCTTCGACAGATACAAAATACAAAACAGCGGTAATTGTGGAGTTGTTTTTTTGTAATCCATGTTGAGGAGCATTTTGTTGGTTGAACATAATATTTTCGAAAATAGTCGTAACATTTCGTATAAGATAGATATTGGCCTATTGATTTTATTTCATCTGAATCTGTTGAAACATTTTTTTTCAAAAAAACAAATTATAACGATTCTAATAATATCTGTAAGGAATTTACGAAACTTATCAAACTGGAAACACGTGCGACTATACGAAACGAATTGCCTAGAGCCATATTAGGTAAGGTCAAATAAAAATTTAATCTTACTGGGAGACGAAGGAAGTGGTTAGAGGTTATAAATCCGAAGGGACGACCTGACAAATGCACCATTGCATCAGACAATTGTATAAAGGAACGAAGAAAGCAATAATACTAATGAGTAAAGCAAGAAAGAGATACCAAGCAGACACAGAAGATCGGGAAGGGATTTTTAGATTAAGTAACAAAGTGTTATGATCTCCAGAACAAAGAAAACAAGAAGCATTAAGGAAAACAGAATCAAGAGGGCAGGAAGAAAATAGAGAAATTGTTAATAAGTGTAAGAAAATAACTGAGGGAAGTACAATAAATACAGAAGATCAAACAATGGAGGAATTAAAACAAATGCTGAATGAAATTATACAGGAGATAAAGAAAAACACAAATGAACTAAAAGGAGAAACACAAGAATTAAAACAAGAAATTAGAATTAAAGAAGAAAAATGGAAGCAAGAAAAGGCAGAACTGAATAAAAGGTTGGAAAAATTAGAAATAAGAATGGAAAAAGAAGAACAAGAAAAGGAAAGGAAAAATATAATTGTCAAAGTATTCAAGACAGACCAAAAAGACATAAAAGAAGCACTTGAGTAATTTATCAAAATGCAGCTAGAAATTGATCCGAAAATAAATAAAGCTTATAAAATAAATAAAGGAGAAAAACAGAAATGGTGGCAGAACTAGAAACGAAGGATAATAAGGAAGAGATAATGAAGGCGAAGGGTAATAAATTGAAAAATACCAAAATATACATTGACAGTGACATAACAGCAGAAGAGAGAAGAATACAACGGGAAATAAGAAATATTGCGAAAGAGGAAAAGTTAAAAGGAAATGAAATCAAACTTGGATATAAAAAAAATGAAAATAAACGAGAGAGAATACACCTGTAACAATTAAGAAATGGGGTTGATTGAGAAAAGAGCACACATAACAAAAAACTAATGTTACTAGATAAAAAAGGAAATAAAACAACGAAAGCAAGTTTTAAGGACACGACAACGGCACTATCACAAACTAACATAATTATAAATAAAGAACCATTAGGACAACCAAGAAAAGTAAAAATATCAAAAGAAAAGAAAAACAAAGTTTGGAAAATAGGAATATTAGAAGCAACGCAGGTAAGGAAGTCGAGCTAGTAAATGAATTTGAAGAAATGGGCCTAGAATTATTAGCAATAACAAATACGAAGAAAAAGGGGAAAGGCATACTAAAATTAGAAAAAGAGCATACAATGATATACAGTGGAGTCAAGGATAAACAAAGAGCTGCAGCAGGCGTAGAATGTATAATTCACAAAAAAACTCGAAAAACAAGTAAAATATTTTGAATGTAAATCTGAAAGAATTTTAAAAATTAAGATGGGGGATGAGAACACTAACAACAATATATCCATTATAATAGTTTACGGACCAAACGAAGATGATAAAACAGACAATAAAGACAGGTTTTGGGAAGAACTAACTAACATTACAGAAGAAGCAAAGGGCAGTATATACATCATGGGTGATTTTAATGGTAGAGTTAGCAAAAAAGATGAGCAATACAACAACGTGATCGGCAAACATGGAGAAACACAGAGAAATAATAATGGAAAACGAATGCTTGACTTCTGTGTCTTCAACAGCTTGATAATAACAAACACATTTTTTGACCATATACACAAATACACACGAGAGGTAAGCAGCAGAAAGCAGAAATCAATCATTGACTATATACTCATCGAAATAAGCAATTTTAAATCAATCATAGACACCAAAGTAAGAAGAGGGCCACAAATAGGTAGTGACCACTACGTACTAATAGCGACATTTAAAACTAGTAGAACAATAGAGAAAATAAAGAGCACAAAAATAAAAAAACACGAAATGTTTGAAATGGTTAAGGTCTACAAATGAAATAATAAGGAAATAGCAGAAAACTACAAACTAACAGTAGAAGATAAAATTAGAAATAAAAACATAATAGAAAATAAAAATGTAGAAGAATTATGGCAAACGTTTAAAACATCATAATAAAAACAGCAAAAGAAGTATGTGGTATAAATCGAAGAAATTAAAGTAAACAGTAAGAGAACAAATAGAAAGGAAAAAGAAGGCATGGAAAAATACATAAATGAGAGAACTGACGATAATTACAATGAATATAAAAGAGAAAGAAAACATGTAAAAGCCCTAGTAGCATCATCAAAAAAAGATAAATGGAAAGATTTCGGCGAAAAAATGGAACATGTTAGGAAGGGGAATCAAAAACTTTTTTACAATGTGCTGAAATCTCTCAGGACTGAAAGCAATGAAAACGAGATACATAAGTATATAAAAGATAAGAACGGAAACATCCTCAGAGAAGATAAAAAGATAACAGAAAGAATGAAAGAGTATTTTCAGGAACTACTAGAAGCACAATTAGAAACAGATGAGAGAAATGAACCTGAAACAATACTAAATATAGAACACCTAGAAGACTTTAGAAGAATTAACTGAAGTAATTAAGAAACTGAAAAATAGAAAATCACCCGGATACGACAAAATAACTTCAAACATGTTAAAAAATATAGGCCAAAACGGAATGGAGTTGCTACTTAACATATACAACAAGATATGGAGGGAAGAAAAGATACCTGAGGATTCATAGTCCAAATACATAAAAAATGAGACAGAAAAAACTGCAATAACTATCGAGGAATCACGCTGCTGGGTACTGCCATGAAAAAAATCTCTAGACGAATCACAAAGTGGATTCAAAAGAGGCAGAAGTATACAAGACCACATATTCTCCATTAAACAAATAACACAGAAAAATACCAAGGAAAAAAGAACACATATATCGCTTTTATTATCTTGAAAAGGCGTTTGATAAAATACCTAGGGAAAGACTATGGGAAATCCTCAAATCAAGAGGGATCACGGACACATTGTTGAATATACTACGAGATATCTACAGGGATAACAAAAACATGGTCATTTACAACAATCAAATATCAGAAAGTTTCACAACAAAAGGGGGACTACGACAAGCAGGTGGCCTCAGCCCTGGATTGTTTATAATTTATATGGACCAGATCATAAAAGAATGTAATAAGAAAACGAGGAAAACATTAATTGGACACATAAATATGCAAAGAGTGGAAATATCTGAAGCAGCGTTTGCCGACGATATTGTACTCTTTGCTAAAAAACGAGAAGAAATTACAATAACAGCTGGAAATATGGAACACCATGTTACAAGAATTCGGAATGAAAATTAACACCAAAAAGTAATGATTATTGGAGAAGACAGCAGAGAAATAAATATAGAAGTACAAGGAGAAACGATTGAACAAGTACAGACAATGAAATATCTAGGAATAACTATTGATGAGAAGGGAACACAAGAAGTTGAAATTAACAAGCGAATAGAGAAAACGATGAAACTATATCTCGCAATTAAGGGCAAATTTATCAACCGACAAGAGATAACAAGAACCACAAAGATGAAAGTATTTAAAACAATATATGCACCAATACTGCTGTTTGCATGTGAATCGGGGAATCTAAATAATAACAAAGAAGCAAACTGCAAGCGGTAGAGATGAAGTATTTAAGAAGAGTGATGGGAATAACTAAGAAAGACAGAGTAAAAAACACAACAATAAGAGAAGAGCTAGACTGCCAAACGATATTTCAGACAATAGAATGAAGGCAAATAAGAATATAAGAAGCCAAGATACAGAAGAATAAGAAAGTGGGAAGGCCGAGAAAAACATGGGATAGCACTATTGCAGAAATATTAGAAAGAAAAGTACTAACATGGAAGGACGCTACAAAATTAGCCAAAGACAGAACAACATGGAAGAAGTTCATCAAAAGTTAAATCTAAATACATCCGACACCACAGTAGGTGGTATAAGGAAATAAGATTATATATATAAATATATATATATATATATATATATATATATATATATATATATATATATATGAACGGCAAGAGTTCACGGACGTTATGATGTAGAATAGAATGGAGTAACGGGATTCAAGTCTATATATATATATATATATATATATATATTCTCATTATTAGGTTATTGCTAACAAGAATCGTTTGAAAATTCAAATTATTATTAAATTACCTGTATACCATTTCGTTGTTACTCTTAACTGCCCTTTGTTTATAATAACAGGAAATGATTTTTTTGTATTTACTTGCAAGATAGTTAAAAAAAAATTAAACTTATGTACAAAATTAAAATCAGTTGCAAACATCATATTAAAAAAAAACTAAAAGTTCCCAGTTTAATATACGGCCTAGCTTCGTAATCAGGGTTATTCTCCGAGGAATAATTATTCCAATTTAAACAAAATAAATTTGACGTGCAAAAAATCTGTGGCTATATAGTGCCGTTTTTCAAATTTAAAATTTCATTTTGTAATAGCCAGTTTGCTATTAGCAAATGATTCAAGTTTATTACATTGATACTTTAGTGGAGTTATATTCAAAAATACAATATTTACCCTCTTAGATGATGTCCATCAAATAATCGTTTATTCTTTGATGTAGAATATATTTATTGCAAAAGACAATTTACTCGAATAAAAATATATTTATATTTTTATTCGAGCAAATTGTCTTTACTAATTGTCTTTACTCTGTTGGATTCCTTATCCTTATCTGGACCAATAGATTGTGAACTAGTAAAATATACGTATTGCTCATTACTATTAAAGTTTCCTCATTCATATACGCTTACAAAACATCCAAGTGTTTCAAAGTTTTGATATTTTTTAGGAGACTACACTTGCTACTGCATCTCTAGCTCCCTCCTCCAGATATCTGGGTTATCTTTATCTCATTTTTGCAAGAAGCTATTTTAATTTAAGTATCACCTAAAGTTGATTGTTCCTGTTTTATAGCAGCTTTCAAAGTTTCGATATTTCCTTAGCAGGCTATTCTTAAAATTCGTTCTAATGAAGATGGTGGTGATCTCTTATTCTAGTAAAACCAGAATTAAATATTTATCTCTATTGTTCAGTTTGAATAAGTAAATTTTGGGATTTATAATTAACACCCTAACAATTCTTAGCTATTTAATCTATTTGAATTTCTTGGGTGTAGTAAAATATTTAATTGTTTTTATTATTTCTCTTGATGTTATGTTAACTTGGATTACGTTTAAAAATAGTAATTATCTAATATAATTGTAAGATGATCACTGTTATTTCGATCATGCATGGTAAATATGTGATTAGATTTGTTAATATACAGGTAATGAAATTACATTGTTCTGTTCACGATGTAAATATCTTTTTTTTATTCAGATTAGGTAGCGAGATTTGTGAGTAGACTAAACGCTGTAAAATTAATATTTTTTATATAACTTTCTCTTATACGATTTACTTATTTAATTCTGAATCTCAGCATTTGCGATATCTTTGATTGCTTTATGGTGACTTTGTTTAGGCTGTTCTGGCTGTGGCCTGATGCTTTACTATCTGAAGAGTACTTTTGAGATAAATATTTTATAGGAAATGTATGATATTAATATATTACTATAAAAGTGCCATCTATTTTCTAAGCATTGCAATCAATTCCTATTTGATAAATCAAGGGAAATGTTACCACCGACAATTACAACAATGATAATGTATATGATCGACGTCATACTTTTTAATATTACGTGTAGTAAAAGTGCAGTTAATGATTTTATCATCAGAATTTTTTTTTCTAGTATTAATAGGCTTTTACCAAATGTTTAGAAAGAGCAAAAGGTATTAACTTTGTTATTATTCTATTAAAATATAAATGAGTATGTCAATATCTTATAAAACAACTACAATAATACGAAATAAAACGCACAGGAATAAAAAAAATACTTATATATTTATCCTAAACATTTAATGATTAAAACATCCACCGATAAATCAACCACCGCTAGAGCAACAAATACATGCATACATTCATGGTTCCCGTTCGGCTTTAATTTTTCATTCGGTAATATATTCGAGTGTTTTTTTTGCATAGAGAGACCTGAATATAAAATATCCGGTTAGTGGGGCTGGTGGGATAAGGGCATTAGGAGGGAACAGGTTGTAGAAATTCGAGTGAGTGAAATATGCCGGGTTAGAGAGGGCAGGAATGTGCATGAAGGGTACATTAGGGTAAACAGGGCCGGCGGCCCGCGATTTTTCTTTCCTCCGTCCAAAGTTTCGCACATTAGTGGGACCTGTTCGGACCTGTTAGGACGCGCCGCAATCAAAGGAATGTCTGGCGGCGGCAACTTTTCCGCACCCGCGCGGAAACGGTTTTGCGAACAAAGGTGATGCACACGCCGCCCCCCCCCGGCGTACGTGTAATTTTATTTAATTCCGTTTAATGTAAAGTTTTTTCTTTTTAAATGGAGGAACGAATGAAAAACACGATGTAAATTTCGGTCGAAATTATTACGAGGAAATTAAAGTAAGGATTTAAATAACGCTATTTTAATTAAAATTAGCCACGCATGACTTCTTTCCTTCAGCAGCGTTGTTATTTATTTGACTTCAAACGGCTAATTGTTTTCTTTATTTTCAGGCAATGTATGGCGCCGACGTAATTAACGTAAGTATAAAATTTTTATACGTTTATATTTTTATTTTATATTCACTAAATATATCAAGCATTTGTAATATAATATTAATTTTGTTGACTATTATATCAATTTTTCTATTTAACAAATTTTTGTGCGTACTGCTCTCATTTTAGACTCAATGCGATTTTAGTATAGCAATACAAAAAGGTTATGATCTACAAATTATAAATGAATGTGTATTAGTGTTAAAATACATGCATTTATAAGTACAAGAGCATTACATTATTCTGAACTTACACATATCTTTTTTAATATAAGTACAATAGCCTTAAATCATTATGATTTTACAGATAACTTTTTTTTTTAAATCATAACAATACATATTCATAGTACAGGATAAGAAGATATCCTTGAGGCACACCATATTTTCCTTTTTTTAATATAATTTTTTATATTTCTGTTGTGATTAATAGTAATAGTAAAATTTATAATAATATTCGATTGTGTTATGACAGTGTCAAATTAAGCGAAGAGCATAATTACATTAACATATAAATATATCATTTCGCAACAGTACAATATCACATAAATATATGATTTCGGACATAATAACGCGACCATGGCCGATTGTTTAATATTAATACAACCGTTTTAATTACACAAGGACCGCACAATAAAACCGCAACACACACACGCACACGAACACACACACGCGCCCGCGTCGTAAATTCCATTTCCAATGGGCGTCCAATGAAATCCGATATTTAAGCCTCAATATCCCGTCAATATTCGTTTCAACAGGAAAAAAAAAACAAGTACCTTCAAAATATTTCCATCACATTCTTCACTTCGCGTTCAATTAATCGGGCCACCCTCTGACACCCACGACATGTTTTTTTTTGTGCGCGAAAAGGCACCCGACATGGGGATAGCAATTAAAGCCATTAATTAAAATTTCTTTTCATTCCGCAGGATAATCAAAAATATTGTAATACATTCGGACGCTATTTATTATAATACGTGTAAATTAAACATTTGTTGCTGTATTGATTTATGGGTTTTATTCGTTTTCGATGCATTGTTCGGTAATTCCGAATATTAATAATGAATTCGTTTATATGAATTAATAGTTTTTTACGTCTCGGATTGCTAATAATAATATTATTATTAATGCGGAATTTGTTTGTTTAATGATGATATTATTTTAGGGCTGTAATTAATTTTAGATTTATATTTATATAAAATGTGTGAATTATTTCACAATTGTGCACTCTCATAATGTTAATGAAATATTGGTAAAATCAATATATTAAATATCGTTATATAATTTAATGCAACACAATTCAGCATTTACATCTAATAATCAATCCATTATGATCCTGACAACTGTTATATGTTATTTATTATAAAGGAAAAATAATTTATACCTTAATGTTTATACTCTTATACTAACGTAAAAAATGAGTTTTAATTAATAAATTATTTTTTAATACAAAGCTAAGGATTGTATAATTGTGTTTGAATTAAATATTCATAGTGATTCATTTTAGTATAACTGTACATACAGTAAGAAATCAAGTGATATAAATGGTGGAGGCGCCGGGAAAATTAAAATCACGCATTAAATAATATTAACTAAATATTTTAATATGATGCCTTTTTCATATTATTTTATATATTATATAAATAATAATTTTTCATTAATATTTATTTTAGGCTATCATCGTTGATATATACACTATTAATTTTCTAAATGTTTTTATTGGTATACATGAGTAATTAAAATATAGTTTCGCATTGGGTAGGCTTTTATAACTTAAATACTTGATTAAAGAAAAAGCCGGTCCAAACAAACATCGTAAAGCCGAGCAAACGGCGTAAATTAATAAAACCCGATAGGAGCGTATAAAATTTTTAAAGTGAACTCCCCCGCTGTAAAAGTTTGTAATTCGAACGTTGGTAAAAACGTAGTTTATGAAAGTTCGGCCATTCAATTTTGCGAATAAGGAATTAGGTTAAGCTTAATAGTCGTGTATCGTCTCTTAATATCAGTTTTATTGCCGCTGAATAAAATTGGTGCGCGCCTTCTTCCAATCGCAATCGCCGGAACGTTTGCCCCCCGTCGGATGGAACCAATGTTTTTATAGTAGCCAATTACGTTTTCTCCAAATTTACTACTGCGTTTGCATACATTGAATCCAGAAAGTGGGCGAAGAAACGCGGACGTGTTTCTGCTCCGTCCCACCTTCCGCATTTAAAACTATTCCAGCGTACTTAAAATTTAAACACAATATATAAATAATTAATCAACTATTGATAATGAACACATAGTGTCCGAAATGTACATTTAGTGCTTAAATAAAAACAGTGAAGAAAGGAATTTAACGTCGTTTTATTATAAATAACTCTTTAAAATTGCTAATCATAATATATGTAAATGTAGCAAAATTTATTCATAGCATTTTAGCACATGAGACAAAAGTTTATAGTAGCTTTAGTTTGATTTATTTTCTACATTTTTCTACTATTCTTTCAAACAAGCAAAACTCTAAGTACATAAAGTATTACATAAAAATCTAAAGAAATATTATATTCAAACCTAAAACATAGTAAGCAGTAAAATATATAAAATAACATTAATATTTCCCAAGATACACCCTTGATAGAATAATAGTTTGCTAGATTTGTTTGAGAGTTCGAAATATATTTCACAAAACTAAAAATACAAACATGTAATACAAAATATATATTAATCTAAACAAACCTCTATAAAATAAATTAAATATATATACAATGTGGAGTATTTACATTGTGTTAATCACTTGTACGTATTGAAAATACATAACAAAGTTTTTCTAAATCTTTCTACACTTGAAGAAAGCACAATATAGCAAAATATATGTAGTATTTTATTTGCAAATCTGATAATCTTAATATTCAAATCCGTCAACATTTTACATTCTTAGAAATACATTTTTGATAATTATAAAATATAAAAGCTATTTTATTTATCATAATTATATCACCTTTACTGCTTAGACTAATTCATGTTTCTATAAGAAATTAAAATCACATTACTTAATGTACTCCTTTATGAAATCTGTAAAACTTTATAAAATGTACAGACATTTTCCGCAGATGCGGAAATTTCAAAACACTTAAAACGTTCTCGTAACTTGAGAGACATATTGTTCCGCTCTAACATCCCGCCATTATCCCAACTATTAGTCCTTATCTCCCGGTCCCGGATGAATTAGAATGAAATTAGCGGTCTCAAAGTTGGTACGAAGAAGACGGCCAATATCTGTTTGAACGAGGACGGCGGTGGACGTTTTATTGTTGAATTATTCAGGGCGTCGTATTACGATTTTATTTATGGCAGACGTGTTATTGTCGCAACATCGCACGAACCGTATTACATTGCATGAATATTTATACGTTTAATAAAATCTTCATGTGCAGCCGCACTTGGCGAACTCTGTGTAAGCCAAGCGTTAGTATTTACACCGCATTAGCCGGTTATTCCACACCTGGATAATTACACTGCGGTTTAACAAATTAAGCTTCATTTCTGTTTTCTACACAGTTGATTCAAGACAAAAAATGTTGTTACTGTGCCAGGTATATTTATTAATAATTTAAAAATATGTGATCTGAATTAATTCTTACTTTTGTAACATTTGCAGTTTTCTATTTTACTTAGTTAGTTAGGTAACAATTTATAATATTTTTAAGAACAAATTGTAATTCTCTAACTAAGATATTCTTAAGACTATTACTATTAACATATGCAGGGTAATTTAGACCAAGCATTAAAATTACTAATTCACTTTTTCAAGATGTAATGTTATTATCGAATTAATTCAGAAACCACAGTTAAAAATCGTGAATTACTCTTTCAACTCAAGAATCTTTCCTACTCTATTTAAAATTACATTAGTACACCTGATATACATAAATACCAATCCATCAGTTTACTAGTTTTTAAGCGCCTATTTTGATTCTTTCAGAAATATAAACTTTTTATCTCTCATGAGCATGGATTTTTCCCCTTGAAAAAGTGCTCTATGAATGTACAAACAACATTTTATCAATTATAATAGAAAAATTACCTGTAATATGATTCTATATTTATCAATCTCATTTGATAGTGTAGATCACGTGATACTGCTTAATAAACTAGAGGTAAATGGTGTTAAGCGAACGGTCTTTTTATTTATTGTGTTGGTTCATTACATAATTTTAAGTTTTTTGGCCATTATTTGTTAACTGCTTTTATATTTCCACGTGTTTTTATTTTTGACTGTTAATCTTAATTTTTATGTGTATCTTCATTTGCGGTTCTTAAATTTGAGCTGTTAAAATTTGCTCGATCCTTACAAAGACTAAGAGCTATAATGTGTGTAAGACTTTAGTATGAACACTAAATAGATATTATTATTATTAGTATTATTATTACTCCAAAGTATAATTTATTTCCTTGGAAAGAAACAGCGTTGAAGGTTTCTTTCCAAAATTTTGTTTAAACAGATGTGATTTTATTTAGTGAGCAAACCACCGACAATTATGGAACTATCAACAGCGAAAACTATTGCTTTTCAAACAATAACTCTGTATTTCAAACCTTAAAATATTAGGATATACAATATTTAAATCTGAAAATTACAAATATTTGTATTGATTGTTGAGGCACTTATCTGAAAATGCATATTATATCAAATTAATATTAAGCGGTTGATTTTCAAAATTATATTTAACTTACCACTTATCAGGTGAATAATAAATATTCTTCAGGTTATTCACTTGAAGAAGCCAATTTTAGTGAGTTAAATAAAAATTTGTAAATTAGCCACTTATTATTAATTAGATACATATATTTGTATTAGTCACCTGATTCACATTCCTATCTAAATTAATATTTTCAATTTGCATTAAATTTTCGTTATTAAATGGTATTTTAAAGTCAAAGTCACTAATAACTTTTCCGTCCTTTTGTACCGCAAGGACCCCATCTATAACCACTACACTACATAATATCTTTCGCTTTGATGTATAACACTGACCTATTTTTATTTTAATCCCTTATTGACTATTTTTAACACTGGTTTAGGAAATGGCAAACACAACTCTTAGCACTTAGGAGAGAAGTTTTATATGACTTATTTTTAAAACAATGTTTCTCTTTACCGCAAAATTTACAATAAGGGCAAAATTTGGGTCGGACACACGGCAAAGTTAATTTTTATGAAAGCAGCTATCGAAATTTGTATGATTTAGCAATTTATTATAATGATTATTTATTTAGTGTGAAAACAGGGTTACATAGGTTAATTGGATATATGTAAATAGATAATTTAGATTCTCTAAACTGTTAATGTGCATAAAGTATATTGTTAGATATTAAAGATTAAAATATAAAAATAAAATAAGTGCCTAATTAAGTAAATTACAATTAAGATAACGGTTGAGAAGATACAAATTAGAGATAAAAATCAAATAATAAAATACAAAATAATTTTGTACAAAATTACCCACATTACTAAGTAAATAAAAAACATTAAAATGATTTAAAATACATTGTTAGGATTTGTAACTTAAACACAAACTTTGAAGTATTGATAATTTTATTTATCTCTACAATTCAAGCAACAATACTCTTTGAAAGTTTCTGTTTAAGTTAAAAACCCTAAAAATACATTTAAAATGAACTTTAAAAAATTAACAGCAAATACAATCATTGTAAATCATTGAAGACACATTAAAATTTGACATGAATCTTGCAGGTTGCTTGATAACATTTCCTGCATATTATAAAATGCATTCTTACTACAACATTGTTTTAAAGTAGCTTTATTTGTTTAGTGGGAGACAATATATTTAATTAGGTAGCATATTAAATAATTGAAGCTAATAGAAATTTATGATATTTTGGGTTTTCTTTAATTTAAGTTATTTTACCGGGTATCGTACTAATGGTTTTCACTAAATTTCGTATCAAGTAATGTGAAATGTTCTATATTATGATGAATGAAATGAAATTCCTTACTTCACTTATTATTTTTATCTATACCAGAGTACATAGTACTCAAAATGTACATCTGGTATTAATAAAAATAACAAGTGAAGTAAGAAATTTTATTTCGTTCATCATAATACTAATGTTTTTGATCGTGAGTTTGATAACGATGCACATTGCTTTTGACATTTATTTATTTATTTATTCTTTATTGGTGGAGCAGATCATAATTATAAAATGTTCACCAGTCAAGTACATATATATAATAGGAATATAAACTTAAGATTAATAAATAATATTTCACAAATGTGCAAATTACATATATTAATATACAATCAGTCAGGCAAATAAAAATTACACAAATGCATAGTCAACTATAAAATAAAATCAGCATTCAAATGCATAAATATATGGTGCAGTTAATACATTAAAAAGTGCAAAACTACATTTACACTCCTCTGTGATGTAAATTAGAGAAAAAAATTAAATTATTTTTGTAATCTAAATATTCGATCAATAATTCTATGCTAAGATGCAATATGATATTTGAAATTAGCATAGGGTACAATAAGCTGATAAAAGTGTTATTTAAGGGAGTGTATTACTGAGTTGTGACAGTAAAAATATGTTGCTGGCTAGTTTTTTTTTAGCAAACCCATCGTCGTGTTTATTCCATCTTAATTTAGTGTCAACGTATATGCTTAAAAAAACTTTGAGCACGGTACCTAGAAAGAATGAATTGGTTGTAAAATATAACAGTTGCTGACTTGTTCTCACTTAATGTCAGCATATGTTAACCATTCGCATTTAGTTTATGACTTTTGTTTTCATTCGTGAGTTTTAAATTTTCAGTTTTCTATCTAAAGTTTATTAAACTTTAAATCTTAAATTTTCATATTCACGGTTTGATTTGGGTTGTGTGAAGTTATCACTATTAAATTAAAACACTTTCACCTTCCTTCACATTTATTTTTATATGTCAGATGTACATTTCGAGTACCATGTACTCATTATCAATGACTAATTAGTCTATTAGACTATTACTATGGTACTCGAAATGTACATCTGACATATAAAAATAAATGTGAAGGAAGGA
The DNA here is from genome assembly GCA_963969525.1 of Ontholestes murinus. NCBI lineage: Eukaryota > Metazoa > Arthropoda > Insecta > Coleoptera > Staphylinidae > Ontholestes > Ontholestes murinus. The sequence goes on from OZ018388.1 coordinate 17,248,745, forward strand.
AATTACAAAGTGTTTTAACTTAAATTTTCAGTTTTAAGATTTGTATCTTCAGTGTTCAATCAATAGTCCCTACAGTTTTGATTCCTGAGTGTTAAATTTTTTCTCTTTGATTTCTAATCTTGAATCTTTGTTCTTATTAATTTAAATTTATTCTGAGACATATTAAAAATTAAGTTCTTAGTCTTAATTCTTCAGATTCTAATTTTTAGTCTCGGGTCTTTATTGTATACTCGTTCTAAAAGATTTTGTTTTGTTTTTAGGTGTAGAACCTTCACACTTTTCTTTAACTTTAAATTTCCAGATTTGAATATTTTAGTCTTTATCTTAAATCTTTATATTTGAGTGTTTTTTCCTTCATGAATCATACTATTTCTGTCAATATTTTCTAAGTACAAAGTTAGAAATAAAATAGTTGATTTTACTTTAGTCTTTAGTTTTGTATCCTTATCTTCCGTGTTTAACTATCGAGTTTTTATTTTTGAGTGTAGTTTCAAAATTTTACTTTTAATATATCAATATTTAGTTTCACTTAAGTTTTTAGTCCTAAATCTTGATTTTTGAGTGTTACTCTTTTGCTCTTTGATTTTGAATCTTTACTCTTGTTTCTAAAATTTTAGATATCCAGATTTGAATTTTTTCTCTTGATTTTTCTTCAATTTTGAGAGCTAATAATTTTATTATTTATTTATTTATTTATTTATTTATTTATTTATTTATTTATTTATTTACTTATCTTTGGTCTTCTTTCTTAAAAAATACACTTTAAAAAAGGAACAAGGTACCTATTTTTTAGACTTTTGTTTTTAGTTTTGAGTCTTCAATATTCGTTGTTAAATTCTTGAGTGTAGTCTCAAAATTTCATATTCGCAAATATATGCATTTCCAAAAATTCACTTAATTATCTCCAAAATTTTAGTAATAATGGGTAGTAATGATATCGGTCTATTGGTATTCAAATCACATATATCATCTTTTTTATGTATAGGGATGATGCAGGCCCTTTTTATCGAAATGGGAAATACACATGATTTACTGGAAATTTTAACAAATTTTGTAAGACGGTTTATGATTACATCCAAAAACACGTTTAGGTATGATCATATATCAAGGACAATTCCATGAATATTTGTGTTTTTTCGCGATTGCCCTCATTACGATAGAACTGAAAAATAAAAATGGATAAATTTCGGGCTCAGATTAATTAATGTCGGAGCAACGCTACTAAACATGCATTAAAATCATTTTGATCGATATCACAGCTAGGTTCATATTTGATTTTATTATGATTAGCATTTATAATCATCCACATTGAGAAAGTAGATTCTTCATCTTACGTAATTGCTTTTAACTTCTATAAATCCCTCATCAGCATCTCGCAATAATACTTATATTTCCTTCATCTACTTCAAATAATTATTGAACTATTTTATTATTTTCCCTATATAGAAAATATATAGGGGAAGTATTGTTTTCGTGCATGAAAATGTCTGTGGGCGCTGTATCTCAAAAACGAATAATCCGATTGAGATGAAACTTTAAACTTAAGGTTTAATTATTAAAAACTAAAACTGAAAAGCTTTTGGTGAACATTCAAAAACCGGAAGTGGATGTTTACTCGAGGCCGATTTTTGTTTTTACAATTTATTTTTTTTAATATGAAAAATTTTACAAAATTTTTCAGACAAAAGTTAAAGGGAATGAGAAACTGAACAAGTTTTATCGAAACATGTTTTTGATAAAATTCTTAACTTTCGAGAAAATAAAAATTAAATTGAAAATTTTGATATATTTTGCTAATTGTTAATAAACTATTAGAGTTACATGAAATTTATATTATAAATAATAATAGACAATTCAAAAATGACCAAATTATTAAGAATAGCCTTTTTGCGCAAAACTTATAGTTTTCGAGAGAAATGTAAGGAAATTACTATGATGGCCACATCACCATTCTTTTATGTTTTTTTTTACATTTTACAACTTCTTCAATTATGTTTTACTGATTGGAGGGTGGGCCTCTATCCTACCCTCCAATCAGTAAAACATCATCAAAAATTAGTGAAAAATTTGTATGAATAAATCTCTAAAAATTGCAATTATTTTGTATTTATTAATATTTTACATCTTTTAAATAAAACCCTCATTTATATTTTACTCATTGAAGAATGCGATAGGCCACCCACCCACCATACTTATACACGATAACCTTAAATACAATTATTGATGATTTTGCTGTTTACAAAACAATAAAACCTTGTATATAATAAAAAATAGCAGAATCAATATTTAAGTTTAAATATAAATGACTAATCTCATTTAAGCTTGATTTAAATCATTTCCACGTATCATATATATATAAATTTTATTAAGATACACACTCAAAAATTTTACTTTGTTAATTTTCTTTTTTAAATAAAATAATAACAATTCTTGCTTTGAATGTAGTTTTCAGCAATGTCTTTTATAAATTGTGATACTTTTCTTAGAAAAAAATACTTCCATTTTTCGAGAAATTTCTGCCATTTCTTAATATATATTTTGCACCAATTTTTATGTCAGATTTCAAGTATTTTAACACATTTTGCTTTATATTATCCAAATTCTAAGAACGTATTTCTCAAATTGCAAGATTTTCTTTCCAGAGTTTCTCAAATACTTTAGATATTACGCCAAATTTAGTTAGGATTTCTAGAATTTTCCAGAAACGTATCTTTCTGATTTTTAGAACTTTCTTCTAGTTTTTATTTATCGCCATTTCTTCAATTTTTCTAGTTTCAGGATTTTTTCAGTAATTTGTAAAGAACTTTAGACATTTTTTGCTATATATCATCTAAATTTTATAACAATGCACAATTTTTCTTTAATTTAATGAGAATTCATCACAAGTTTTTTACTTTTTTTTTAGATTTCTAGAACTGCTTTTAAGTGTAAAATTTTTCTGTTATTTGTCTTTAATTTCTCAAGAATTTTATATATTTCTTGCTTTATGCCATCTGAATTTTTCAAGAATGCATTTTTTTTCGTAAATTTTAGAATTTTGCATATTAATATTTCTTTAATTTTATAAGAATTCTCTACTTTCAGATTTTTTTATGTTTTTAATATTTTAAATATTTTTTGATTTTATGTTATTTGAAATTTTGAAATATTTCTTTTCTAAAATTTACTTTTATTTTTAGAATTTTTTTCAGAGCAACTCAGCAAGTTTCGTATCATTTTTTAATAATTTTTACTATTTTTTAATTAACTTATGAGAATTTATCTTTTAAATTGCAAGAATTTTGTTAAATTGTTCTAAATTGTTTTATCAATTTTTCTGTAATATAAGAAATAAAGAATTTCCTAATCGTTTTATACTTTTTTAGCTTTACATTTGTGTAATTTTCTAAATTTTCCAGAATGTCTTTTTTGAATCATTCCAATTTCTGGAATATACCCTTAACTTTCTTTTGCGATTATTAGAATTTTCGAGAAAATTTTCTTTCAATTATAACAGAAGTTATCACTATTTTTAAAATTATCTTATCAACATTTTTGGGGATCTTTTATTTAATACTTTTTTATCAGAGATTTTTAATTTTTTCCTCTAATTTTTGTAGAAGAGAGACTTTGTAAGAACTGTTCTCTCATAATTCCAGAATTCCAAAAAAATTCACACAGCATTTTCGTCAGTGTTCCTTTTATTCTTTTCCAATTTGCAATTTTTACATTTTACTCCTCATATCTGAAGCCCAAGGCACGTTCTTTTCCCGTGTATAGATATTGTTTTTATTTGTAGAAAACGAGTATTTCTTTCAAATTTCTAGATTTCGTACAATTTTCTTTTTTGAAAACAATCTAATTTTTCTATTGAATTCTACATAATTTTTAAGGAATATCTCTTTTAATTTGTAAGAGATTTTTCGTTTTCCTTTTGAATTCACAAAATATTGTGGATTTTATCTTTGAAATATTTTTAGAGGTTCAAAAATCTTCCATGACTGTTTTGAGGATTTCTAGAATTTTTAAGCAATTTTTCTTTCCTTGTTAGTTAAATTATCACTGTTTTCTGAATTATCTTATGGGAATTTTGTAAAAATTTCTAACATACAATCAATTTCTAAAAATGTTTATTAGTATGTAATAGAGTGAATTTTCATTTTTCTGAATATTCCCAAAGACCTCTTTTAAACTGTAAGATATTTTTTTCAGTAAGACTCATCAAACAACTTTTTTTTCTGGACTTCAAGATTTTTCGAAAACTATTTTTCTATTTTACGAAAAATGATGACTATTTCCGAATTTTATTATGAAATTTTTTTAGGAACAATTTTGGGAATTTCATTTTTAAGGATTCTGGTACATTTTTCCATAACTTGTTGATATTTTTCTTCCATACAATTCTAACGCTTTAGATTTAGAATTATTAATTCTAAATTCTCAGTTTTCTTAGGGTCTCTCTTTCTAGTTTGTAAAATGTATCAGTTTTTTCGAAATTTTTAGAATTTAGAATACTTTTCTAAGAAATTGTAACTTTGTTTTATCAGTTTTTTTTGTAATGTATTTTCTCATTTGTAATGTTTTTCTTCAACCATTTCCTTTTCAGATTATTAGAATATTATAGCCCTTTCTTTCCAGATTTCTTCTAATAATTGTTCATGAGTATTTTTGTAGGTTTTCTTTCCAAGAATTTATTAATATTTCATCAATTATCTTTTTGGATTTATTTAAAAAAATAATAATTCTAGTATATCAATTTTTTCTTCAGAATTTTACTCCTAAATTACAATAAAAATTAAACATTTTTATTTGTAATACTTTAATACTAGAAATTAAAAAAAGTTGAAGAAAATGAAAAACTGAACAAATTTTATTTAAGCATGTTTTTCATAAAGTTCATAAAAAAAATTAAAAATTAATAATTTTGACATTTTTCCTATGGCTAATAAAATATATGAGTTCAATGAAATTCATATAACAAGTAATTGTAAAATATAGGGAAAGTACTATGATTGCCACATTACCATTTTATTGAAATTTTTACCAGTAATTTGTTTTTACATATTCATGCACAGTGCTCATAAATTGAATTTAATTTCAAAATCAGCATTAACCTTATATTATAGATATAACACCAGTTAATATTTACAAGAGGATTATATGAATTAAAAAGTCCGCTTTAGTTATAGGTCGAATTGTTTTTTTGAATACTTTTGCAGAGTGACAGTAAATATTTAGCTTCACATGGATACCGATATAAATGAAAAATCCAGGATCAATTGTTTTTTTATTGAGGCACTATATGCTTCTGCATTTAAGAAAACATTATCAAAAGAATTATTGGATCTGGTTTCAAAGCCTATAAAGTTAAACTTAAAGTGCCGTATCTGTACAACTCTGGCATAATTTGAATTAACATTAATTAAAATCTCACCCTGCCGAGAATAGTTAAAAGTTAATAAATTCACCGGATGGTGGGCGAAAAATACTCACGGCATTAACAATATGTTGCCACAATTTTACAATGTTTATAAGATAAATTATTTAGTTCAACTTAATTTGTAGTACCTATATCGAATTTAGTATTAGAATTAGATTCAACACCATGTTAAAATAATGAACGTTTAAAGTAAGGTGTTGAATTATATTCTCCAACAGGCAGAGACTTAACTTCAGATATACTTAGCCAGTGCTCATAAGCTAGGTTTTTTGGGTCTAGCTACCAATTTGGCTGACCTTGTTTCACTTGTTGTGTTTACATCGGTCAGCTGATACATTCCTGGTATGAAGAGTCTGCGGTATTTATAGCTGAAACAGCAATTTTTACCGTCGAAATTTTTGGCGGGAGATTATTGACCTCTATACGGAGGGATTGGTTTTCATTTTCTAGTGTAGGCTTTTTTTTAGAGGTTAATATAATAATAAGAAGTTACACTGCCGCTCTTCATTGTCGCAGAACCACAACTCAGCATCACTCTTGTCACACGCCTGATGTGATAATAGTTTTTACAAATCATACACTGCAATCCTGACATGGCAATATTTTTACAAGCACAGAATCTTTTATTTTGTTTTGCTAGATTTAATACCATTTGCATTGTTTTTCAAAAGACCATCACGTTTGTCTTCGGCCATTATGGACGGAATAATCATAAACTACATGTATGTTACGGTGAGCATAAAGCATAAGACTAGACATTTTGGTTTACAAAGACTCTAATTAGTAATAAGTGGTTGACATAAATCTTTAAATTGCGTAAATTAGTTTTAGCTATAACAGTATAAGTTTCAAGGATTTTTTTTCTCATTTAATGTCAAATTTCAACAAATTGAAACTTAAAAATTAAAAATGCATGTGTTCAATATATTACAATTAAATGACATTTTTTCTCATCCCTCTAATATTTGTGTCCAACTTATAATAAAGTACACCTAATGTCTAATAATTAAATGCGGAAATGTCTTTTAATTTCACTGAACAAATTTCTTAACGGCGTCAACATTAACATCCTAAAAACCGCCGTTCCCCTCGTTCACCCTCATTTCTTTTTTATTATTTCATACTTTGTAATAACGTAAATGCGAAAAGCGGCCGCGACAGCGCGTCCTTTATAGTCCGTTATCTTTTATTGATACTTCTCCATTAAAGTGTCTTTTTATTATCGAATTTGTTTGCAATGTCGAGGTTATATTTATGTTTGCTTTTATTTCGCCAGATACACTTTTATTGTCGTGATCTACGGATCGGCATAAAAAGGTATAACCGGACGAACTATAATAATTTTTTATGGCGATATTTTTACCCGACTTCGGAACAATCCGTAATTGGAACGGGCGAACGGACCTGATGGGCTTGTATACTAGTTTTTGCGAAAAGTTTGATTAAATTATTATGATTCCGTTCGCTGGGTTATTATTTATTAACGCATTGATTGATGCGAACATTAATCGAGCAGATATTTTATTGATACTGGTTTATGTAGGTTACGCCGGGGAAAAAGTTTGTTGGGCGGAAGTTGTTCTTGTATAAACCCGAATATTGAAAACTGGTATTAAAAATTTGTTAATTTTTTATTATTGCAGATTTTATCCATTAAATTTTTTATTAAATGTATTGTATATTAACTAAATTGTAATTGTTTCAGTATTTTATGTCAGTGTAAATAAATTTTGCATTTATTTTTAACAAAATGCTTCATTCAAAATTGATTTACTAAATTTATAAAATAGTTCCTACTTATGTGTAAAAAAAATTAATCAAAATAAATTGATCTGATACTAAATATATAAATATTTAAAAAAGGTTAAATGAAAATAATTTTTAAGTTATTTTCATTTAACCTTTTTTAAAATGAACTACCACATAGTAACGGTCGCTACCATCATTTTCATATAAATATTTGATTTTGTATACTAATTCTGAGAAAAAAATAATATTTTTGTTATAATTAAAAAAACGTTTCATCAGAAATAAAGAATGAATAGAAAATAAAATGAATGATAGAATTAGAGGAAATTACTTAGTACAAATTTTACGAAACTATAGAAGTTAATAACTAAGCATAATTAATGGTGGATGCGCCGGGATATACTTTATGTAAGGTATAAAATATTTCTATTACACTATTTATAAAATGAGGCAAACGACTATGTATAAACTTGTGGCATTTTTTGTTACGTAATTAAACATTGCAAGAACTGATTACATTTTACAAAAGGTTGGCTTAGTTCCACCGTACAGGTAATATAATCTAATTTATCTATTATAAAACCCTTACGTATGCAACCTAATTTATACGAATTATGTAACTGCCTGGTCGTTAAAATGCCGCTTTAACATCGGTTGTGGCTCATTTTAAGGACCGTTCCTCTTGTTTTAGTGCTGATTTCACAAAAAAATATAATTACCCGCCCCCACGGCCGACATCGATTTTAAACGGTTTCGCGTAAAATGTGCAACAATTTTCCTATTGTATTTCCCTCTATTCCGTACACTCTAAGCCTTTTTTTACCCCTTTTCCTCCCGCTACTGTTATTTAATTAAACGTAATAGGCTTGTGTCGGCGTTGTGTACATAATTCCGGGCCCGATCCACGGCCGGGCGGCAAAAAAATTACATCTGGATAATTGCCGGCGTTCACTTTGAAGGCAGCAAATAGAATTTTCAGTCTTTTGAAAGGAGCGACGGCCACTCTTTCACGTTTCCCGCTCACCTATATAATTAAACGAGTCTGTATAATTCAAAATTATATTCAGCGTTTTGCGGACGCGCGCAAAAGGCCGTTGCCGCGGATTACAGCCCACATTGTGTGTTGTGATTTTTAATGGGGTTTTTGTGTTTGGCACACGTGAATACCCTTCGGCTTGTTTTAAGAACTCGCCGGGAAAATGTTTGCTTTCCACTTAATCCAGGCCGCGGTTCCGATTGATTTCGGAGAGTGCCTTCCTTTGCCGATGATTTATCGATCCACCTTTGTAACGTTTCTAATTAGCAGTAATGTACTGGATATTTAAAAAAAATATGCTAATTTTATTAGTGTAAGTCAAAATTACATAATTAATTCAGTATTGCTAATATCGTAACAATATTAGTTTTGGAAACAATTACGTATTTAGCATAGACTAGTTTGCTCCCTCGCACGCAATGTAATCTGATAGTTCGGTTCAAGGACATTATCTAATTTATTGATTCAGGTAGTGTGATTCCATTATCAGTCGAGATTAAATTTGATACACTAATATTGAATTGAATTAAATGACGTAATTACCGGGATGATTAATTTAGCTCGTTGAGTAGGTCATAAAAGGAATTAATCTGAACGAATTAATCGCCTGCTTCTGACAGTGGGGGTTATTTAAAAGTAGTTCCGGTCCAGTTCCGTTTCGCTTTTAATATAGATTGGGTCTCGATTTTTTTTTTGCTCGTGTTCATACAGCGTGCACGGAAACATAATTGTTTTGGCTCGAAAGTTCTACGTAGAAAAAATCACTCGCGATTAATTAAATCCAATACTATTTTGCCTCATTCAATTAATAACTATGAGAATTATTATAATAAACACAAATCATATAAATTATACGATGTATCAAACAAGAGCTCATTACTTTTGTACTAAAAATTAACTAGAAAATCTGCACAAAAGAACTGAAGATATCTAAATATGTATTTCAAAAATTTTAAGGAGTAATTTCGTGTAATTAATAAATATGATGTAACCGTTAATCAACGAAATACCAGAAGGTCAATTAAGAGGTTTGTAGACATAAAGTGTACAAAGAAATATTAATTTGATTAGGAAAGGCAGGTGTGGGTTGCTAAGTAATTTTACAATAGTTTAGGTTGAAAAATTGAAGAAAACAGTAATAGTTATACCCTAAGAAGATGGCATATCAATAGAGATCATCGTTTTGTCGGGAACGCATTCGCCGATACTTGAGATATTAAGGGTGGTAACGCTGGAGCCCATAAAAATAAAAGAGAACTCTTTATATGAAACACATCTTCTCTTAATCCATCTGCCTGAAAGTAAACTAATAAAAATGATAAATATTATAGTACACTGAGTAAACCAGATGGATAACTTCTCTTAGTCCTATTTACTTTATAGTAACCTACAAGACATGATCTTTAGCAAAAGTTGAAACGGAGATCCATGGAAATGACTAAGAGTTATTTTTTGCGATGGTTGCCTTCATTTTCAGGGAAAATGGCTCTAAAAGACGAATTTTGAAAGACAAATCTCGTTCTTTTATAACATTTGCCTGATAACTAGCTACTTTAAATGGTGCTTTAGAACAGGTTGAAAGATTTTATTAGGACCATAAAACTAACTGAGGGTCAATTTATTTTTAAGAATTGCTATATTATGATGCCCTACAAAACACTTAAAGGAAATGTTATTAAAGTAATAAATCTAGATATAATTCTTTTCTTAAGTCTACCTGCTTCATAGCAACTTATAAGAAAGTATCATTTAGAACGGATTAAAAGCATAGTTTATAAAGACTGTGGGATTTTTTGAGAGTTAATTTTGATTTACAATTGATCCCTTTTTCAGACAAATATCAGATATAATTGATACTTGTTGCGCTACTCTCTTGATGGAACCAGATATGCAAATTTGGTGAAGTAAGACACTTGTTATGTTAAACTTTGAAAATGATTGGTAACAATCAAAACACGTGTCAGTTAACTGATAATAAATCTATGGAACATAACAAGTGTCTTACTTCACCAAATTTAAATATCTAAGAGACCTTCACTTAAAACACTTAAATGACGAATTGCGAAAGTTCAGTATAAACAGACATCTTCTTTTCGTCCAATCCACTAAACAGTATGTTACAAGGAATGATGAATTATAATGTTTTGAATGGGGAATTTGTTGGTATTATAGGAATAATTCAGTGTCCATTTGAACTAACGGCTAGCTTTTCTACATCCCCATTTCTCTGTAATTTGTAGGGTCAAAGAGGCTTTAAAAGGCACTTGAAGAATGAGCTGTTAAAGTTCATTGATTAGTGTAGACAGAGATGTTCTTTTAGTTCCATTTACCTGATAGAAACCTACCAGAAAGTATTCTTAAAAATACTTTAATGGCGGGAATAATTAAAACTGATTAAAAGCCCAACCGTACTTTATAGGGTCAAAGAGGTTCCAGAAATATTTGAAGAACGATTTTTTACAATCCACTGATCAGCCTAAAAAATTGCTCCTATTCACTTCGCTGTAGTTTGTATGCTCAAAGAGGCTTTAAAAGGCACTTTTATTGTGCTATTAAAGTTAATTTATTAGTCTAGTCAGAAATATTCTTTTAGCTCCATCTACCTGATAGTAACCTACCAGACATTATCCCTAAGAATCCGTTAAAGGCCGTAATAATTAAAACTGATAGAACATTTTAATTTAAGACTAATATTTTTGAAAAAAATTATCTTCCCCTAACTGTACTTTATGGGGTCAAAGAGGTTCCAGAAATATTTGAAGAACGATTTTATACAATTCACTGATCAGTCTAAAAAAATGCTCCTATTTTCTCATTCAGAACAGCCTAAAAATGGCGTTAAATTTACTAATGATCTAATAATCCTCACTTGGCTATAACTTGTAGGTTTAAAATATCTTTAAAAGATATTTGAATAATTATTATTTAAGTGCAGAAATCAGTCAGAATGTTCGTTTAATTCCATCTAATCCAATCAAACTGATTGAGAGTCCATTTAGATTTAAGACTGGTCGTGTTAAAATAACCCCTCCCTCAAATCTCTCCCAGCCTTCACCTCATAAGATCAAACAGACTCTGAAAAATATGTGAATATGTGAAGAACGAGTTGTTACAGTGTTCTTATCGGTTTAAACAGATATCTTCTTATCTTCCTATTTGCTCATTTACAACAACGTAAAGATGGAGTTTATTAGGACCGTAATGCTGGTCATCCTGAGCTTAAATTGTAGAGTCATAGAAGCTTTAAGTGACATTTGAAGGACACTAATCAGCCTAAATGCCCAAAATTAATCCACCACAGGCATGAGATAGTACAACCGGATAACGGGCTATTAAGAAGAGGTGTCCTAATTATAACGAAATATTGATCTATGACAGGTATGGTGTACATAATCCTGGAGGAGCTTTGGAAAAATTTAAGTTCACCTATTAGTTCCACAGGGTTAGGTCTTTGAACCATTAGATTCTGATTGGGGTTTTCTTTAGTAGGGTATGTCCATGATCCACCTTTGGTAGTGGTGATAATCTTGGCCAGGAATGGACTTAATATCCTAAAAAACTGAAGTAGTGTTATTTTTTGGGCCTATTATTTTCAAGCACCACAAAAAAGGCCAAATTTGCTAGAAAATAGATTTTATTTGCAGATTATCTCTAGAGAGTTACTAACAAGGCATCGGACACAAGATGGATATTACAATGGCCGTTTTCTAATGTTGAAGATACAAAACGTTTAGAAAGGGTCGGAAATAGAATCCATACTTTTGTTTGATACTAAGTTGTCGAAAAATTCAGGAAACGTATACTGTTGCTACAAAAAATGGCTGCATTCCTGTTATCATTTATGTAACACTATTGGTGATAATCTGACTTCTACTACTAAGTAAAACAATGGCTATAAGCGACGGTGGATGAGGAAAAACAAGGAAATTAATACGAAAAATTATGTTTGCGGTTCAATTCGAAAGTCTGGTAAGCAATGCACACCATGCGGTGCACTTGACATGCAAGCTATGAGTGGAAAGTGAAAGTTTGCTCTAGAATCCTCTTACGTAAAAAAGGTCTTAAGTAAGACAAGAGTTTTTCTTCCTCAAGACTTTGCTTATTTTTGAAGTAAAAGGGAATTTTTTAACTTAAGTTTGCTTACCAGATTCTTATGATTTATATATACCTTCATTTCAAAATTGTCAAAATCCTGTGTTTGTTGCACTTGCAGCTGGAAGGTGAGTATAATTCCACATCAAAGTTCTATTTTCGACACACCTGGTAAAATGCACCGCATAATGTACATTGCTTACCCGACGTTACAATTCAACCCCTTCAAATAAAGAGTGGCGAAAATTATGGACCTAATAAACACTATCTGTAGGCTGTTCTGAATGAACAAATAGTACCATGAGAAGATGTCTTTTTATATAAATAGTGTCCATTGGAAAACGACCAATCTAAATTGGGTTGATTTCTTCCTTCACGCTTCCGTACAAGATAGCGGTCCGAACAACGAATTTGGATAATTTCAACTTTTCAAATGCGGCAATTCTTAAAATTAGTCGACCCATGTCATATATAGCTACTGGATTAAAGGTTCCCGAGTAATGAACCCATAACCAGTTACACTTTCCTAATAAACTCTGTTTTAATCTGTACTAAAGGATAATTTCATGTAGGTTGCTGTCAGGTGGATAAAACTTAGAGAAGTTATCCACATAAACTAACCAGTACTCTTTAACATTTCTCTATTCAATTAGTTTACAAGTACCAGTTCTGACACACTTTATGTATAAGGGTTACGAATGCTTTCCCGCCAACATAACGGTGTCATTTTTGTAGGTCCTATAATAATTATGGTTACCTTCAAATTTTCAACCAAAAGTATTGTAAAACAGCTGAACGACCTACTAAAAGTAACATTTATTTGTACGTTTCAAGTCCACAAGTTCTTTAATTTGCGTTCTAAGACACTTTTTGTAGGAGGAACTTAAAGTAGAATACAACATACTATACAAATTGTTACTTTATTGTGTTCTATTCATAAAATATATTATTACAAAATTTTAATCAGAAAGTTAGCTAAAATAGTAACTTAATTCATTTAGTGTTAATATTGTTCCTATTTCTTTAATTAAACTTACCAATATACTTTGAGTTGTCATATTTCATATAATTTTTTTGAACTTCCTTAAACAAATATCTTAATCTTATAAGTTTTGTGTGAATGTTCTTTGTCCTTAATACTAACAATAAAACAGTTTAACAGATTTCAGGTTTAGGTAGCTTAACAGGGAGTTAACTTTTGGTGGTCTATTGAAGGGAGCTGTTGTTAAATATTTTTATGCAGGGGAGTAAAATTTAACAGACATCATAATTGTAAATGAATGTATCCATATTTTAAGCCTGTGGATGGAATTACTAATTGTTTGCCGTCTTAGATTTTGCTCTAAAGCTTCTAGAGGCTTTGTTATCAATTATTTTTTTACCAAACAAGGATAATTTATGATTTTAAAGTATTTTAAAATAAGTTTCAAACAGTTATTAATTCTTTTGCCAAATTGAATTAAAAAACAATGCCTTGAGGAAGAAAAACTCTTGTTATGTTCCATTTGCCTAAAGAAATAGAACTTATCAAGAGTTTTACTTCTCCCAATTTTAAAATTTAGTTCCACCAAGAAAGTAGCAGAACAAGTATCGATTATATTAGAAACATTAAAATCTACTTCAAATTTCGTACAGTCAGTTCCATAGGTTAGAAACATAGTAGGAATATTAAATTGTTAAAAGCTCCTGACATCCCTATTATGTCGACAAATATATTTAAAAGTATCATTGATATTATAGTTTTACCGCTCACAAAGTTAATCGATTAATGCAGTCCGTTACTTTTTCAAGTTGTCTAAATGTTGGTTGCATTATTCCACATTTAAGAAAGGTAATGTATCAGACACAAACATCTATAGACCTATTGCTGGCAGTAAAGCTATTTCAAAGATTTTAGAATATTTAGAGTCTTTTGTCAGGACCAGACTATACTATATTGTAGTCAGTGTAGCCATCGTAAAGGTCTATTAACTACCGATGCAATTATTGCCTTAGAAGAAGAGTTTCTAGAAGGCTGAAATTCTAGATCATACACTTTAGCATTCTTTGGCCTCCGTAAGATATTTGATTACATGCCTCATAATATCCTTCTGCGTAAGCTTTACTGTTACAATTTTTATCTTACTACGTGTCACGTAATTAACTCATGTTTACTTAACCAACAACATAAGGTGATTTGTAAAGGATGTTTTTTCCCTGGGGCAACTATAAATTATGTAATACCCCAGGAATCAATTCTGGAACCACTGCTATACCTGCTTGTCATAAATGACCTTCTCTTACAAATTAACAGTTAATAAATTCTGTTATACGTCGATGATACCACGGGTATCAATACATTAGAAAACTTCCATTCTATTAAAATAGTGCGTGAGGCGGAGTATGATTTAATTCTTAAATGGTTTAATTCGAATAAACTGATGATTAACACCGATAAAACCTTAAGAGTTTAATTCACATTAAAAACCGAACATACTCCAAATGCCACAACTAAATTCTTAGGCATACATTAATTTCTAAATTAGATTGGTATTCATAGGCAGATTGTATCTCTTTGAAGTAGTGTCGTATAATATTTTGATGGTGGAGTCTCACAAACTCATTACCTCAAAAAGTTGTTCACTCTTTCATGGTAAAATTTCATACAGTGTCTTAACTTGGGGTTATTCCTCTATAATCAATCACCTGTTTAGACAACAACGATGAACAATTAGAGTTGTATCAAACACAAGATAATGTGAAGATTGGAAGGAGTCGTTTGTTGACCTAAATATTTTAACAATGCCATGTATCTATATTATGAAACGTCTCAAATATGTCCGAAAAGACATTGATTTATGCTGAACCACCATAATGGCATACACACTTATCAGATACGTAACAACATTAGTATTTGTCCATAATAGCGAACGAATTTATAAATGCAGACATGGCATAAATAATTATGAGCCAAAAATAGACAATCATCTCCTTGCTGAATTTATATCATGCACTGAAGCTGTATTTAATAAACAAATAAAAATGTATTTGTGTATTTGCAAAATAAAGCCTTTTAAGAGTTAGGCTAATATAGGTAGGGACAAGTTATGTTGGGTTAGTATAAGTTGGATTAGGTTATTATAGCTAATCTTAGGTTAAAAATAAAAGGCATCGATTTACAGAATGTACACATTTTAATGTCGCTACACTGTTACAATTGTGGCTTCATCAAGCAGATGATAAATTAATTAAAGCTTATGTTCGCAACATATTTTAAAATTACCACTAATATTTTCAATAATAAACTTATTAATATGGCAAGAAAAAGTAATAAATTTAGTAGAGTCTCATTGCAATTGTACCATCTCGTAAGAATTATCATAGCTCCCAATGAGCAAATTACGAGTGTTCACATATCTGTTTTCTATTCACTAATCGCCATTTTTGCTACTAGCATTCAATTTCACATGCACGTATCAACAAACAGAACTGTTTCAACTGCTCTTTCATTTCATGTATTAAATTTGATTTTATGTTTTTCATAATAATTATAACGAAGCGTTTAAATCCTGATATTCATTTAGAAACACCTGGCTTAATAAACTGTTTCATATACTTATTCATGCAAACTCATCATTGATATGTGTTTATATTCCAAATCACTTTTTACAAAAATATAATTATAATCTGCATTTATATAAAAATATACAATTTAAAATAATTCTCTCGTAGTCACTAATAATTCTAACAGACATAATACTTTTATTATCCGAGGAAAATCATATTAAAGTAAATAAACACAAGTGTATTTACAGTGTGTCGTGAATGTGCAAATGGATGAATTTTAGATGAAACTCACTGCACTGGAAATAAAATTTTATTTTCATTTTATTCCAGTGCAGAACTTATTACAGCCCTTAACAATATAAAATGTATAAACTGAAAACATGCAATATATAATTATTTCAAAAATTCCTATTTTTACCATTTTCACATAAATCTTCCATCCACGTTAATTTTATGTTAAGTCGGCGTTCTAATTTCCAGAAGGATTAAATAAAAATTGGCGTCTTCAGCATTTTTCAACCCTAATAACTCCGAACATGTATTTCCTTTTGTGAAATAATTTGAAACCGCATTAAACTCGAAAGAGGGGCATTATGTGTTAATAGGCTATTAATATTTCCCGTCGGTCGGGTGGAGAAGTTTTCGTGAAATCGCTAAAAATGGAAAGGTAGAATCCCTAATTGGCTTATATTTAAGCCGCCGTGAGCGGCTCGGGGTAGAATATTCATATCTTTTTCAAGTATTTAAACCGGCCGGCGAGCGTTCTAATTATCGTCAAATATAAATACAATTTTAATTTGAATTCACTTATACGCGGATTCCATTCATTTTATAATTGGCGTATTTATTCTAAAAGGTTTTACGACATAAATGCGTGTAATAATATTAACAAATAGCATTTAATACTTTAATACAGTTTCAATGGGATAGGTTCTATATAAACTTTATTTGATGTTTATTTTTTATCCATAAAAATAATTTATATTAACATTACTTTAAGTGGCATTGCCCCAGGTTCTTTCGTTATCACATGTTCCCACATTAAAAAATATTGGTGGTCGTCGACTACTCCTTTTTGGAGACGGTTTCTTTGGAAGGTTTTCGGAGCGTCCTTCACCCTCTTCGGCTTGAATGCTTTAGGTTTTTGACGGGGATGATGACTTCGCATTCGATTTTGCTATAAGTTATATAATAGAATCATTTTATTTATTTCTTTAGTTTAGTATCTTCTATTAAGATAATTCCACTTATTCTAATAGAAATATTTATATCCACTATCATAAAACTATTATACTTTTTCTATTTTTAATTCCTACAAATTTTTATATATATTTTCGTAATGAAGAAGCAATATTTTTAAAATCATAGCTGAATGTGCAAATAAAAATAGTAACATTAAAAATCTCATTTAATTTAAATATTTAATATTAATATTTCATAATAATTTACTTAAAAGTAATTGTAAAATATACGCAATTTTAATAAAAAAATTTAATTATATAAATGTAGTTGAAATTCCTATAAAATATTTGAATATAATTGAACAATACCTATCCAAACGTGATAGCCCTTCTGATAAAAAAAAGATATATCAAAACAAATATTATTTCCGAGAATTAAAATCTCCAATACCGAAATATCCAGTTTTAATGTAAACCGATCTAGTGGCGATGCGCAAAATTTAAAAAAAATGCGCATTGTTTGTTTGCTAGCTGTATTTTTTCCGCGCTGGAATAATTTACATTTCGATCGTAATGAAACGATACTTGCCCAAATGGGACAGCCCCTAACGGCCGTTTATGACTTCGGCGATAATTTCGGCAATTAATTCGCCGTAATTGAAATACCGTACACCAGTGAGTAATATTGCGGCCGTTGTAATTGCAAACATCAACTAACAGCTTGTTTTGGTTTAGAGTTAATGCCGCACTGAAACATGCAAAATTGTACTGATAAAAAGTAATGTTTATGGTGGACATATATGGTGGATGCGCCGGGATGATAATAAAAAATGTACGCACTTTTATTCGTTACGGTTATTTAAAAATAATAATAATTACCATAAACTTTGCGTTGTAGTATTTTAGTAGAAGATAATTAAAGTGTTTTGCTGTTAGAAGAAAAGCAAATATTTATTATAGTAGAATCACTAATTTATTGAAGGTAATGTTTTGAAATACCTAAACCTAAAATAGTTTTGTCCCGTGCAAGTAATATATAAAACAAATTGTACAACGTACAAATTAAATGGTGAACGGGTTTACTTTCATTTCTTAAAAATATGTAAACTAAGGATTTATATTTTTTTTTAATAAAAAATTAGAAATAAACCAGATATTAACATAATCTAATTGATATTGATAATACGTCGTGATAATACTGCTTATACAAACAGGCAAAGCAATCAATTATTTGTTTACCTAAATGCTTTTTTATGATAGCACTTGAAAAAATTATTATTAAAGTGGAATATGAGCGAGGTGACTATATTTTCTTAAAACCAGCAACTCTTATTCAAAATTACTAGCTGGCACACCTAAATATATTTTAATATGCAACTAAAATTCATAAAATTACTTTTTGTTATACAGGTGGATGCGCCGGGATAATATCTCCAAGTTATATAATTAATGTTATTTCATTTTAAAAAAACGTTATTAGTCTATTAGAAATTAATTAAACGAATAGAAAATTAAGTAATAATATTAAATTTAAACTTAAATTATGACATCAAAATAAAATGAAATTAAAATGTTAGGTCTCCATTAAAAAAAAAACTAAAAATGTAAGAACTACATTAAATCTTTTGCTTAGTATTTGAGATGTATGTCTAAGTATTAGAAAATAAACTGCGAAAAAAAGGTACAACATTATTATTCGCAACTTGAAAAATAACGTTTGAAATATTTAACTTCCTTAATTATTATTTGAGATTTTGTCTTTTTAATAATATCAAATTATTACGTAATAATTTTATAATTTTTATACAGGAATAATAAATTTACCTTATTAAGAGCCTAATGAATAATTAAAATTGAGAATTAAGCGACCAATGAACCTAAGTCTGCTTTCATTAATATAAAATTAATTGCAAATTATTTTCTCTAACGATATTTATATAAAATTCCAACAGGTTTTTTTTTATTCTTCTGGATTTAGTATATCTGTTACATTAAATCTGTTAAAAATAAAAGTAATTATTAGAATTAATTTTTTATTTTTACCAGTACTGCATCTGTAAAGAAATATTTAATTTACATTTTTAAATGTGTTGAATTTAACCACTTATGATAAATAAAGTTTATGCGATTAAATGATTTGTTTATGAACAAAATAACTTAATAATAATTATCTATTTTATTTGAATTTTGAAGAATAATTTTTGATTGATGTAAATTAAATTAGTATCAATAATTTTAGTTTATTTCAACGGGTATAATATATTTACGTGATATATTCAATTTAAAATTATCAACATATACACAAAATAAATGCGAAATTTCACATAATAAATATGCTTTCAGTATAATATAATAGTTTATATTTGGTTACAACAATATAATCTGTATATGTTTTGTTACTACCATGTAAATATTATAATGTTCCAGTGAGTTTACTAATTCGTGATATAATTTAATTTTGAATATAAAAATAATTGCCCAGATTGGTCTAGAAATTATTTGAATAAATTCTTATAAACCAAACCCTTTCCTAATTTATTATTAATATGTGCCTTAAAAGACTTTTTGTTTTCCACAAACGAGTCATCTGGCAGTATATATTAATATATGTAACATTCAAAAAACAGCCATCTAAATTCATACCAAGTATTTTATGTGGATTTTGAAGTTCTTTAGTTCGGTTTGTTTATATTTTATTTTCGCTACTGGTAATTTTTTCGACAACTGTTCTTAGTTATGACTACTGTGAACACCTAAACAAAAAAATTAAATTGAAATATGCAAATAAAATGTATAGGTTAATTTAGCTCATGCAACATAATTTGGTTTTAAAGTAGTATCTACCACCAAGGTACGTCATATTATTAGTAATTTCAAAATACATCGAGTATATATATATAAACTAAATCTAGAAATAATCAAAATTTCCTTCCATATTTTAGTAGGTCCGATAACCCATTTAATGAATAAAAGTATAAAAATAGGGAGTTTTTTAAAAAATTGCAAAGCACACCAGTTTATGAAAAAGGGGATAAATCTGAGGAAAATAATTACCGTCCACTATGTATTTTTCCAACACTCAAAAATATTTGAGTATGTATTATGCCAGCAAATAACAATTTATTTAGAAAACCATAATATACTCGAGGTTTCTCAATATGACTTCAGAAAAAATAAATCGTTAATAATGGCTATTAAAGAATTTATAAACTTTACGATTGATAATTTTAAAAATAAATAAATTTTTGCGAGCTGCTTGCTCTATTGCCTAATACATACATTATTACTACAAAAAATATAAGTTTTTGATTTCAGTCCAATGTGTTGTAAACTTCTAAAATTGTACGTATCAAATATGAGGCAAAAAGTATAATGTAACAATTCAATTCCAGAAGAAAAATATCTTATGCATGGTGTTCTCCAAGACTCAATTTTGGGACCACTTCTCCTTTTAGTCTACATAAATGATTTGCATATCATCCATCATATGGGTCAACAATGTTGTATGCAGAAGACACCATAATCTTCCTTAAAGGATAAACTGTACAAAATGTTGAATCGCAAATACAAATGAAACAATTGAGAATACATCAATAAAATTCTTAGGTATATACATAGACTCACATTTAACATGGTGAAAACATGGGCTACAACTTGAAACAAAATTGTCAAAAAAAGTATATATTTTAAGAAATTTATCAAAATAAATATTCGACACATTTGTTAAAAACAGTATATTATTCATACTTTAATTCACATTTTTCGTATGATATAATCCTGTGGGTTCTCTGGGGTTTCGCGTGCAAAGAAGAGTTGTTTGGGTTTTAGCACCAATCAACTATAAATGCGATTGCAGAGAACACTTCAAAAGGCTTTAAATAATGACTCTTGCAATTATTTATATAATGGTATGCATTATGCATATACAAGTGAGTTGGCATTTTTCGAAAAACACAATTGTAACAGTTTTTATCATAAATAGGACAATATAATACGTGTTAACCCGTTATATTATCATAATCGGAAACGGGCACCCGATATTACTGTATCAAATTCTTTAATGCTCTGCCTTCTAAAATACAAAATTTATCAATTGAAGATTTAAAGTTATGGTGTAAATCATTTTTAACTCAAAAGGCCTTTTATTTATTGGCTAAATTTTTCATAGCATGTGATAATATAGTATTTTAATACTAAACACTAAAATTGTCTTTATTATAATTATTCAATATCTTAAATATTAATTATTCTTTAAATGTTAAATCTTAGCAGTATATCCCTCTATATTATCATCCCTTTTCCGTACTGGCTTAAAATATTTAAATGAAGTTTTAAGTAGTCTTGTGTCCAATACAGAATAATTTCAATAACCCTAGTACGATTTTAATTTTTATATTTTTTCTTCAAATGTTGGCAAAACAATGCTTTCATTATCCCAGGAATTTTAAGACCATCTTATATAGTCTATATAATTTTACAGCTGTTCATCACTTCGCTTTTCATTTTATTTTGTTTTGTTAAGGTATTAACAATGTTTGCAGGTTGGTTTATGAGGTAAAACATCTGTGGATCTGTGGTTTTATTTAATATCCAAGCTTAAATATTCAAAATTAAAAACAAATTCCTCAAGTCTTTCTAGTAATCTTGAAAAGTATTTCTGCATTCCCAAAGAATTTAATTTTTACACATGTTTATTGTCTAACGTCAACTTTTAATCTATTATTAAACTTATTGTGTAAAACTGGTCCAGTCTTAAGTTTTTTAATAACCTCTTTTTATTAATAATTTTGTTTTGCTTTTGCTTTGCTTTTGTTTTGTTATCAACATGACTAATGATTTTTATGGATTACAGCTGGCTCTATAATAAAATTGGTCTCTTTCCCTTCACCAGTGACTGATTTTGATCTATAAGAATCCCTATCACTAATTAGTCAACCATTTTCGTAACAATATTGATGATTTAGTTTTGCACAGAGTCAATCTATTCTCGCCCAAACTGAATTAAATCCATAGATCAGAGTAATTTTTTTTTCATATTTCCAGATAACTCTCTTTACTGTTTTATTATCTATTTCTTATGGTTGTAATAAAAATGCAATTTTTTTTATCATAGCTTTGATTTTAAACTTTAGTGAAAAATATGCAATCAATGGCCTTTACTAATCTTCACCTAATATTAATATCTGAGGGTAGCGCAACAAGCATCAACTTTATAAGCAAATATACTTTAATTCACATAGTACGTAATTCTTTGTTTATTATTTATTACATCTTCACTTAGTTCTGGAATTCATTAAGTAGAATTTTCTGTAGTCTATTTTTATTTTCTAAAAATATGGCACATCTAAAGTATTATATGTATAATATTTTATCAATCTGTATATTCTTTTTCTTCGTCTTGTATTTTCCAAGAATTTGACTCGAAAATTACAAGGATTATTTTCAGATATCTAGAATTTGTTAGCGATTCTTGATTTTATTTTATCGAAATTTTCCGAGCAATTTTATTTTGAAGAATTCTTATAATTATGAAACTATTACACTTCTAAATTTTTGGTTTTACCAGAAATTTTAAGGTGTTGTCGTTTCAAATTATGAGAATATTATTGAGAGCCTTTTATAATTTTTAGATATTTGCAGCATTATTGTTAACTTTTAACTACAGTTACGGACTCTTTTCAATATATTTAGGATCTCATCACCATATCGAAGTTGGAGACAGGAAACAAGTTTTACTTTGGAGTATTATACTCTCCAGATAAACCACCAATCAAGGTATTACCGTGAAGGTGCCATTTATCTATAGATTGTAGACACAATCTGCTCTTAATTTCTGTGAATTTTAATTTTGTTAACGAAGAATGTTTTAGGAATTATTTTTCTATTTAATCGAGATTTACTTGCAATTAATTAATTGTTTAAGCTATTTGCAATTACTTCCAAATTTTGTAAATATTTCTTGAATTTATAAATTTTTTCCTTCTTAGGAAGCTGTGCTTACTAATGCAATGCTATATTTCTGTTAATCATTACATCTTCACCTAGTTTCGAAGGCAGTTGAATATTATTTTATTCGGTATCACATCTATTCCGTGGTGCAACATTTTAATATGTTCTAAAAAAATAGCGAAATAGTTTAAAACTTAATTCACGGTGTTCTTAAGCATTTATAAGCTACTGATAATGGGTGCATAGTAAGCGAAATGAAAATTAATTGGGAAGAAAGTATTAGTGTTTTATTCAAGTTCTAATCACACCCTCATGTAAATCAAAATCAAATTTCTATATAGTAAATAGTTTTCTAAGAATAGGTTATAATCTACAAAGTAAGAATATAATTGAAGTGTTTGTGGTGTATTTTTTTCTGTCTCTTCTTTTTTGACAACTCCAAGAAATACAGGAGTAATCTATAATAATTTTCTTTATAAATTGTGATATGTTTTCTAGCTATTCTTGATTTATTTCACTGAAATTGTTAAAACTATTTCTTTTCTAGGAATTGATGGTTCAATAAATCGCAAACTGAATTTTTAGTTTTTAAGATATTTTCAAGTGTTCACATTTAAATTCCGAGAACAATTTTCAGAAACTTCTAGAAATATGCAGTTTTAAATTTTAATCGTCTTAAAAACAGCATTTTTTAATGCGTTATCAATGGTATTAGTCTACTAAAGCTATTTTAAAGTAGCTATATATGCGCTTAAATCCTTGAGGTTTTTATTTAAATTTTGGCAACGAGAAATATTTTAAAGTATCTATAATTGTTTACGAATTCTTGCTATTTATTAAATTTTCTTTAAATTTCGTTTTCAAGAATTTTTTTTCTTTTTCTTGAGGTTTTTATTTGAATTTTAGCAACGAGAAATATTTTAAAGTATCTATAATTGTTTACGAATTCTTGCTATTTATTAAATTTTCTTTAAATTTCGTTTTCAAGAATTTTCTTTTTGTTTCTCCTAAATTTTCTACTTTTTTAAATATTTTTTCATGTGGTTTTCAAGATTTTATAATTTTTCCGATTATTTTGCAGGGCTACTAGAATTAAGTCGTAGCTTTTATCCTAAATTATTAAAGAAAGACAAACATCTATATTTATTAATAGTTTAAAATGAGTATTATAATAAAGGGCATATTTTTTTCAGTTTTACATTTCGGTTATGGAGTCTCGTCTAAATTTTTAGATATTTCTAGAATTGTTATATTTTACCCATTTTAAGAAGCAGAGCTACTTCAAAAGTGTTTTTATTTGGATTAGTCTATTCAAGTCACTTTAAGCAAGCTATATCTGCTTTTAAAATTCAATTTTTGAGCTATTACATTTCTAAATTGGCAATTTTTGTTAAATTTTCAGATGTTTGTCATTCAAATTGTATGAATAATCTTCTGGTTTTCCGGAATTGTGCAATAGATTTTATTAAATATTTTCAGATATTTTTATGAGTCTATTTAATTATTTTAAACAAGTTACATTTGCTTTCAAATACTGCAGTATTCTATATTAATTTTGGCAATATAGATTTTATGGAGGTCTTTAGAATTTTCTTGCAATTCCTATTTTTCAGCAGATCCTTTTTGAAGAATTGTCTTTGATAATTTTTTGGCACATTTCTCTTCTAATTTTTTCCTATAATTTACAAAATTATGTAGTTTAAATTTCTATTACCATATTTAAATATATTTTGAACTAACTATATCTGATCTATAGCTGTCAATTATCTCTGTCAATTAATACTATATAGTCGAAGTGGTGAATGCTATTGTCAAATAATTGCCAGCCCTCACTGACATCTGCTGTTATCAATCGTTACTGTTAACTGTTACTTCCATTTATCAACTGTTACTATTAACTGACATTGGAAACTATTAGTTAGTCAATTAAATCACTGAAAATTCTTGTTTCCAACTATTAATATTATCAACTGAAATGCTAACATTGTCAACCATTACTACTAACGGCAACTTCCATTTATCAACTGGCTCTGACAACAATGTTAACTGTCACTCTCAACTCAAATTGTCAACGGTTTTTGCCAACTGTCACTGTAAACTAAACTTCCACTGTCGACTATTACAATTTATTATAATATTGTGAATTATCACTGACAATTTTATTTATCATCTGGTATTGTCAACTATTACTGACAGTTGTCGCTATTAACTATCCCAATTTTCATACTGGAAACCGTCTCAGTAAACTGTCACTGTCAAATAATGATATCTACTATTCATTATGAATTGTCCTTATTTCCTGATATTCTTAACTATCAATTGTAACTGCAAATTGTCAGTGTTAATAGATAGTGTGGTTACTCAAGTGTTAATTGTCACTGTCAATTATAACTGCTCATTATAACTACTTACTGCCATTGTCAACAGTAAGCGCTAACTAGAATTACTGTCAACTGTCACTATTAAGAATAACGTTTTACTGTCAAAATAAACCGACTTTGAAATGGAGATGTCAATTAATATGTTAAAGTGTCAATGTTATTGTTAGTTCACCCTAACAACTATAACCAAAATTTATTATTTCCAACTTTTCCAACTCTTAACGTAAACTGCTACTGAAAACTGTTAATGTCAATGTTAAATGTACCTATCAACTATTACTCTACGCGCCACTGTCAGTGTTCATATTGTACTGTTAAAGTGTACTGATATTGTCAATATTTACTTTTGACTGACACTTCCAAATGTAAACTGACTCTGTTCTGACAATTGTCTAAGTCAATTGTCGTGTCAAATAAAATTGTCAACGGTTTTCATTGACTGTCAGTGTC
Organism: Ontholestes murinus; assembly: GCA_963969525.1. Taxonomy (NCBI): domain Eukaryota; kingdom Metazoa; phylum Arthropoda; class Insecta; order Coleoptera; family Staphylinidae; genus Ontholestes; species Ontholestes murinus. The sequence goes on from OZ018388.1 coordinate 17,274,548, forward strand.
AATAGAGGTTTGTAACTGCCACTGTTCACTATTACTATTTATCAGTATTAATATTTTTTGTCTTCTCTTCTACTACTTTTATATTAAATCACCTAAAACTTCTTAAAATCATATTATCTGACACTATTTACTGTCCCTATAAATTGTTCACTATAAAAATATACCTTCATTGTCAATTATCACTATAAACTGTTTCTGTCCTGGTATTGACAACTATTAACTTGGTAGTACTTTAAGTGTCTTTAAATTGCGACTAAAATCTATAGCATTATATAGTTATGTTTAAGATATAACTGTTTATATCAAATTACACTGCCAAGTACGTTTGTTAACTATCTACATTACCTTCTACTATAAACTGCCATAGTACCTGTCATTGTCATTTATAAATTGTCTCTGTCAATGAACACTAGTTTTATTATCAACTGTCATCAACTATTGTATTTTAATTCACACAGGTTATTATTTTAGAACATTATTTCATGGTGTTTAGAATTTTCTGGCAATTCTTCTTTTATTTTCTTTAATGATTCAATAATTTTTCACCAATTCCCCTTGTGCATTTTACATTTTTCTAGAATTTTTTGGCCGTTCCTCATTGTGAGAATATTCTTTGGAACTTCTAGAATTAATCTTTATTACAAATTTTTAGATACTTTGGGAATGTTTGAATTTTATCCGTCTTAAGGACTACACTTAAGGTGATCTAATTTATATTAGTCTATTAAAATATATAAGGAAATTATATCTGTTTTGGAATTAAAAGCACATTATCAAGTGTCATTAGCAATTCAGTATTACTTCAAAGCATTCAAAATAACACGTTCTTTCCCTCACTTAACTAAAATACATATTTAACCCCTATATGATTAGGCTATCGACAATCGATTTTTCTGCCCTCTTTTGGTTCTAATCTATTTGTAAAAGAATTAAATTAGGGTAAAACCTAGCTTATCTCTCCATTTAATCGGAAATTTCCAGTAATTTCTTTTCTAATTTAATAAATGTTTCTAAATAGGTTTGAGTTATTCTCTTGCAGTGCTGATTTGTGTCTTTTTTGTAATATTTTTTATTTGTCCATACTCAAACTTTCATCTTTTAGATCGACTCTTCAAGTCCGTTCCTGATTGTCAATATCTTGTAATTTCTTTCCGTTTCCCAACATGAAAGCGTTCTCAAATCATCGTCACAAAAGCTTATTTTTTAGAGTTAGAAAAATTGTTTTCTAAAGGGTTAAAGAAATAACAGAAACGCCGAAAAAGTGTATTGTACTAAAAGCAGATTAAAATTTTTTACGGTGGAAAAACTTATGTAGTTATTTCCAACGCACTGATTGATCAATCTCCTTAAACATATCTATAAATAAATATTTCGTTTATTTTACACATATAACATTCTCTTGCAAAAAGTACGTTTTATATTGATTAATATTTTGAGGAATATTAATAATAACTAACGCATTATTTCGTTTCAGATTTGTGAAATTTACAACACATTGTATTATTTTATCCTTGGAGATTTTAAATTCATTTTTAGTGGAAAGGATGGTATTTTTATCCGTGAATATATAAAAATGTAGAATTGGAACGGTGCCAGCTTGGTGGGATTTGCTACACGTTTGCTAAAGCCAGTGCAAGAAAATAGGAAAGTATTAAACTAATTAAGAAACTTGGACGAAATTAACGAATAAAATTGGTAGAAAATTTACAATTCATATTAAAGTTCGTATCTCCGGAGAGGATTTCCTTCTTTAAATATGTACAGTTTTTTTGCTATAGTTATAACAAACGAATTTAATTGCGCCAAGAGTATTTAAATATTTTAAATAGTTAGATATAATTCTAAATTTATTACAAAATATAAATTCCTTCATATAGAAAAAATATGGTAAATTTTTTTGCAACTCCTAAATCTAATTCATCCTATCCATTGAAGTATGTTCGACATCTCAATAGCCCCTTTAATCCGTTGAGGGGGTAACTATTGACGAGACGGAATCTTGCGGTGCGAATCAATCAATCGTCGCGCAGAGGATAGAAAAACAGGGCGTCGAAATTAAAAGGGCGAGTGGTAATCCGGGATTTTAGTTAATAATCCACTTAATGTAAGTAGGGCTACGTAAGCGTATTATGGGATTAAATTTTGTGCGTGTGGCGGCATTGGGTGGTAAGTAAAATCGTGTGCCGCCTACGTATGCCCAAATTATTTTGACCAGAGCGGCGGCGACTCCTTAAGCAAAAGGCACAAAAAAAATATCCGGGATAATTCCCAGTTTATCCCGCCGCTCACGAACCAGTTCCTGGACAATCTGGCGATTGGATAATTTTAAGATCGTCATTGGAAACGTTGATGAATCGCCGGCGGTAATTTATATGCAAATGCAAGTAAAACGTTTATATAAGGATAATAAACGGTATATATAAGTATAGAGGGATCCGCGTGATAACATACACGAGGCAAATGGCTTTTATATTGATTCATTATCACCATCCCCTCGTATCCTTATCATTAAGTTTCACTTAGATCGCAGCTGGGACCGAACTTTTGTTTTTCACACCATCCAGACATAAACGGTTCTCACATTCAAGATAATCCGAGGGCTTTTTAAGAACTTCTTCACTTCAGACACCCTCTCGGACTATCTTCGATAATAATAATAAATCACCGACAGGACCGCGTTCCGCGCACTAAAAACTAAAAAATAATGATAAACAGACACACCCCGGCGCGCTGCTTATTTTTTGGTTTTCCGCAATTTTTCAGTTTGTCCGGACGTGAAATAACATAATGAATTTAGTTTCAAATTATTTTGCGGATTGCGGCGGAAATTCCGCGAATTATATTCAGCTTCATTTCGTTAGTTTCGGCCCCGGCGACTGGTTAGTTCCATTTAGTTTGTCAGTTTTGTTGCTATTAACGTTTTAAAGTGGTTTAAAACTTAACATGCCGGAATTAATTCCTTTTGCGCCGGGAATTACATTTTAATAATGCGGAAAATTATATTAGGGAAAACTCGAAATTGTTATTTTCGCGAAAATTTAATTGCGTACTTTCAGCGCGGAACTTATTTTGTTTATTGCTCCACCACAGGACGAAAATTAAATAGTTCAAGATAATGTTTAATTAACAAGATATGTTTATTTATTATATTAGAATAACAAATTAAATTTTATGTTTAAGTAAATATTTACTAGGTATTGTTTATTTTGCGCCCCTACTGCTCAGGAACTTGCAATATGAAGTTAAAATAACAATTCCCTCTAACGTTTACCACCCCTACCGTCAATTCCATAAAAAAATATTATTGAAATCCATTAGCTTAATATTATGTGCGTGACAGAACACTGGTTTAAGTAAAATGTAAGTGAGAACTTCGTATTGTTATTAGAATGTCTAAGAAGGGTATTTTTTTGTAAATTTCCGTTTCCATGTCGAATTGGATTCGTAGGTGAATGTTGTTTAAATTGTTAAGGAACTGGTCAAACTCTTCGCGTCCGTGTGGCCAAATGATGAATGTATCATCCACATATCTCAGTCATAGTTTAAATTTTTATATTTGAGTGTATAGTGTTCTTTTTTTGAAATTGTTCATGTAGAGGTTCCCTATTCTTGGGGATAGTGGTGACCGCATTGAAGCTTCTTTGATTTGTTCTTATTTCTGCCCATTAAACATGAAATATGTGGTAGAAAGGCAGCGAGGTTTGCAAGTTCCGCGGGGGGTAAGTGTTTTTCTTGAATTATGTTGATCGCTTCATCAATGACTTTACATCGAAATTAATCATTAGGTCCTAAGGTTCTAGTTTGATGTTCTTGATCAGTTCAATGAAATGGCTTGAAGTTTCGATATATAAGTCCATTCCTTCTGCTATCAGGTGCCATTACCTTGTAATATGTTTCGCGAGTAAGTTTGGCGATTTAATCAGTATGTGCTAAACTGTACGGAACTGCAAAAATCCATGAGATACATTATAAGATGTCTCAGTGGATGTATTTTTGCAGTTCTATACAGTTTAGGACATATTGATTAGTTTTTTCATGAAATTATTTGTTTTTTTGTATCTTCGGGTAAGTTGGAGTTTTTTTATTTTTGTATTGGTAAATTGTGGGATCCGTTTTGTTTTTTTTTATACTGTGTCGTTCAGAATGTCCTCCAAATTCGAGTTTTAATCAGATATGTTTATTACAACGGATTATTACTTTTGTCAGCTGATAGTATAATGATGTCGAGGTTTAAGGCCTTGCGTTCTTCCTCGGTGATGTTGGAGGTAGGTGGTTTTGCTTTCCTTCAATATACTGCTACTTCTTGTCTTATTAAATCTGACTCTGTGGGGTTTAAATTCTTGATTGACGATTTGATATTCCATTTTTTTTCTGTGGATATATAATTAAGTGTTATAGCATAACCAAAGCCTCTTTCCAACAATTTTTCTGTTGTCGGATCGATATCTTTGTCTGATTTATTGTATACTATTTTTTTGAATGGTTTTTGTTGTGTATTAGTTATTTGAATTTCTTGGTTTGTCTCCTGGATTTCCATTCAAAGTCAGATTGGCATCTGTGGTAACTTAGGAGTTCCAGTATGTGCCACAGGATTGGGAATATGTTGTAGGACAGGTAGTAGAATAGATGAATGAGTTTCTTCCCGCTGGTGGTTAAATTCGTTCGTTCGTTATAAATGGCTTCTCTAAGTAGGGATTTGCTGATTCTTCGTAGAATTCGGTCAAATCTTTTGGTGTTTGTACGATGTTTGCCTTTATACATGTAGGTATCACTTTTTGTCTCTTCATCTTTCTAGTAGTTGTCTAAATTTTGTTCGTAATTTCTCGTAGTTCTTGATGTATATATAGAGTTGATTTTAGTAAACATATTGCAAGCATAATTTCAATGCAATATACATCGATAATACTACTTTGGCAGATATTATATTGCTGAAGAAGATAATTATCTCAGTCATCTATGAAACCATACATTTAAATGACAATTAAAGCGAATAAGTTGCTCCTTAAACCTCTTAAAGTTCATCTGCCATTATTCTGACTACTTGTTTATGAGTTTCTGGAGGAGCGATGTTAGTGTTGAAGATTTTCATAGACTTGGAGCTTGAAGTACAGCACCATATTCGTCAAAATAGTCTGAGTATTATGCATACATAATATATAAAAATTTAAGTTGTAATTGCGGATGAAATTATGGAAAATATTCCTGAAGTAGTGTTAAAATTGAAGTTCTTTTGATAATTTGGTTCATTTGTTGTAGTTTATAGTTGACGAATTTTAACAAGTATTTACAATTTTGATTCACATATCTCTATTTAGAATTAACAGGATTTAGTATCACTATTATTCAGATATTAGATTTTTCAATAATAATAATAATCGAGGGGAGCATCCAAGAAATTAATTTGCAAACCAGTAGTATTAAATCCTTAATGTTGCAAAATACCAAAATCTTGCGATGTTGGCATATTTTATAGATAAAATCGTTCTGGGATACTTTGGTGCATTTCTCCAAGTCCTTCAGTGGTACATAATAAACACGTATGACTTATAGAAAAGCGTTTTACAGGGGAATATGCTATCGCATTGACGAGACAAGATATTATAAATATTAAACTCAAGATCTTCTACCTAAGGTAGCCATAAAAATAATTTTAATTAGGTATGTATAAAATAAGAATGTATTTGTGTTATTACAATTTCTTTACACAAGTAAATTAAGTAAATAATAATATAATAGACATAGTAGAAACAATAAGCCTAAAACTACATAAGATATAATTTAAAAGCTACACAATACAAACATATAATAGTAATTTATGCACCAGAATCACAAAAATAATTTCCCATAAATTAGTCAGTAGTATAAATATTTTTTTCTGGGTAGTTGTTTTACCCAGCTTAGAAAAAAAAATATAAAAAACTACAGCGTACTAATTTTCTTCAGTTTGTGAGTTTGATAGAAGTTGGAACTTAGGGCAGATATGGCTACTGCCTTTTGTTTGGTAGTTACGCCGTGAACTATGAGTGGTAAAAATGTCAGTATTTTTATTAGTATATTAACACTCCAATATTTAAATACAAGGTACTGTGAGAATTTGCAGAATATCTGCTACCTTAGAATAGAATTGCCCAGAACTAGAATATGAGTGGCATGTTGAAAAGTAAGCAGCATTCAAAACCTCATTAAAGAAGAAGAAACATATTTGATGAAAGTTTATTTGATAATTCCATTTTAATTATTGTCAATATGCAGACTAAGGAATATTGTTTTATTTTCACCCAACTTCAGAAGACCACGCAATTATAATAACATTCTGTTAGAGTTATTTTCATTGAGGTTTAGCTGGTTACAGAAAAATCATTTTTTTGCAACTGCTATAGAGTTGTCATTGTTTAATTTTGCCTGGTTAAAATCTATGGTACTGTTGTTTATTGTAGTGTCATCTGCAAATAATACTACCTAGCAACTTTCCAAACTATAAGGGAAATCATTTATATATATGAGAAAAAGTATTGGTCCTAAAACGGAACCCTGAGGTATACCCTTCTAATAATCCTTGTCTGTGATATACTGTTTCTCTTTTACAACTTTGCGAATGTAAATTATACACATAAAATTTTCTAATTAGAATTTCGTGAGATTCGCAATACAAGCTTTTCTTAAATCGAGGAACGTTGCTATTGTGTACCATTTTTAAAACAATTGATGGTATAGTCGATAAACTCTAATATAGCATCTATGGTTGACAGTATATTTCTGAATCTAATTTGCTTTTTGTGGAAAATATTATGGAATTTCGGATATTCATATTCTAAAAATTCAAATGAATGAATTTTTAGAAGTTTTTCCAGTATTTTACTAATGATTGGTAATATACTAATAGGTCTATAATTTGATGGATCATTTGGATCGCCCTGCTTGAATATAGACAGCACAGTTGCTATTTTCAGCTTATCAGGGAATATGATTTTCTGATACACTTAAATTAGTTTAGTTAGTGGAGAAATAATAAATTTTTTATAGATTTTAGAAGTACTGCATTTAAATCAAAGTTATCGCGACTAATTTTATTTTTTTTAAATCTACAATTGTATTTCTTACTTCAATCTCAGATACTTTACGAAACCTAAAATTGGGATTTCTTCTACTAACACTACCACACATTAAACATAGGGTCAGTATTAACTTTAGGTAAAGATTTTAAGGTGTCAATTGCCATATTTAAAAAGTAATTCTTAAATTAGTTTGGGTTTATATCACAGTTTGAATCACGAGTTTTCTTTGTTTTGTAGTTATTGCTTATTTTCTACGTAACTATTTGTTGGTTATCATGATTGCTTATGAGATTATTATTTGCCTGGATTTAAGCACTTCTAATCCCATTTTCTATTTTAATTTATATGAATTTCTAACTGTTCCCGGTGGAGGCTTCTACTTCGTTATACATTATTTTTCACAAATAAAAACTTTTTAACTTTGTTTGTATAATTTATTTGCGAATTTCTAATATTAATTAATGCCTGATCGTCGGAATTATTACAGGCTTCACTCATGGAATGAAGTATGGCTCTCATTTTACGCAGCTTTTCAGAGAACCACTTTATTTTAGGAGCTTTAATGTTTGTACTAGTACGTAAAGAAAATGCACATACCGCATTATCCACCAAAGCTTGAAAGAATATATTTGTTTAAATATGCTTTTATGAAATCCCATTTGATTAAATTATAAAAATTAATCTTTCCCTCTATCGATATTGAACGATCGATTTTTGGCTCTGATATTGGAAGATCCAAACTAATTTTAACACTGCAGTCTATAGCCAGGTGATCAGATAAGCCAGTATTAATTGTAGAAGTCAAAATGTATTCATGGTCAATATTTGTAAATATATTATCAATAAAGTTTTGTATTCTAGTTGGTGACTAATTGGTGGTAAAATTACAGCTTTTAAGGAAATCTTCTAGAGAGTGTTTATTAGTATTTGTTGTATTGGTGAACGGTATACTCTTAAAACTATTAAGCTATAATCACAAATTTCGATTGCAGAAACCTCAGGATTCTGTTCAATCGATGAATGTAATATTTAGTGGATTATACTTAATATGTTCTTGAGCTAATATCATGACACCGCCATGTTTATAATATAATAGAGTACTTATAATGTGCCATTTTACTGCTTTTATTTCCAGATTTGAGTCGTTTGTACCCTCTATAGGTCATTTTATTTGTGTATTTCTTCCTTTTCTTTGCGTTTTCCACACTTGATTATCTTCGCTGTTAGTTGTTCTCTTTCTTGCCCTCATTCCGGTTCACACTTGCACTCACTAGTATTTTGTATTTTAGTTTTTAAAAGTATTATTTCCCTTTCCAGTTTTGCCGTATGTGATTTAACAATATTATTTATTATATTGACATAGTCTTCACTTTTGGAAACGCTATCACTGGATCTTCACTTTTCGCGCGTAGGCTACGAGTCATTTTACGGTTTAATATTTTTGGGTTTTTTCCGGGTTACCTCTGGGGAGAGCCGGGATTTAAGAGGTCTGACACTGAACTAGGAGGAGTTAAATAGAAAAAAAGGCGCTTGGCCATAATTCTGGGTTTCCAGCTTCTTCAAGTTGATTATTCGGTATTTCTTTTCTATACGAAATAAGGAATAAATATTAGGAGGTTTTGAATTAAATGCTCCACACTGTAGATTTTTGAAATTATTCTATTTTAGACGTTCCAGTATAATTTCTGTTGTCGAATTTCGTTCAAGGGATTAGCCAATATCCATTTGTTGTTGATCAAGATCGCAGAAGTTAGTTTTATACAAAAATGAAGATTAACTAGTACTATTTCGTAAATTTATTTCTCGGATATTCTAGTAATTTCAATAACGAAAAATTGATTTTCGATACAGTATTAGTTAGTTTTCATCTTCCCAAAATATCAAAATCCTGGGATATTTGTATGTTCTTTAGATTCGATGTTTCGGTGTATTTTTACATTTCCGTTCAATTGTAACAAATTGGTACAGGCAATTATGAAGATAAATCAAAATTTTATTCAAAAGTATTTTGATCGCAAAGATGATTTTCTTATTTATGTATATAATTATTTTCTTTAATCGCTACTTCGATTTAATTTTATCAATTGAATATTTGTTTATTGTCTCTTATATGTAATTTTTTATATTAGTAGTTGTGTTCTGTGTATTAAAAAAAATGTTGCTCTAATTGGTAAACATTTTGTGCTTTGATTTATATTTGATTATAGATGTGTTGAACCTTGTATTCTATAAAGTAATAAGTTATTATTATTATTATTATCATTATTATTACATTGAATTTATGATAAATAAGGATTAATATGTAAGTAAGCTTTTGTATTCTTCGTCCATAAAAGCTTTAACCTTGTTGTTATTTTTTGTTGAAATCAAGAATACATTTAATTACTTTGTTTACATAATACAGTTGAAATGTTTAATTACATGAAAAAGTTCTTTTTATGTAATATCGTTGATTGTTTTTTTTAAGAAAGGAGTGCGAAGACGATAATAAATAAACAAGTTCTTAATTTATTTTTTATCAAAAAGGATCAAATAAAATGAAAGCCGAGTATAACAGCTATTTAATATATATATATATATATATATAAACCTAAGCAGAGGAATTAATGACGAGATTTGCTCAATTCTAAGGTTTTTTTCCCTATAAATTTATAATATTATCTGGATATCGACCACATGGTCTTTCCGCAGTGTTTTTTTTTAAATTTATATTTGTATAAATTAGCCTGTTACTTTAAAGCCTTCCGACCGCCATATAAACGCCATTAATTAAATCCTAATAGCGACATAGCGAAAGGTACTTTTAAAGTCTATTTTTTTAAATTAATTGATTAATTTAGGTGAAGTAATAATTAAAGAAAAAAATGTGTAATTGAATATTGATTTACAGGTGCTATATTGATGAATATAAATATGGTGCAGAAACGCTCAGAGAAATTAATTTTTCTGAATATTACTTTCATTTTCACTACTTCTCCCGACCTTGAGAGACTGTATTCTATGGCGGCCAATTTAATTTTCATAATAATAATAATAACATTATAATAATATATTGTATTTGGGGGGAGGAGGTGTTACTATTATCGTGTACTGATCTTAAAGGTACTGTAAAGATATTTTCAATATTTGTTGCAGAAGTAATGAAAAAATCTTCATAAAAACCAATTACAGAAATTTAAGTAATCCGGGGTTTGAACCTGCGACCTTTTTTTCTACCGTTACTACTCAGGTTTATTATTAATTATTATTATTGAAAATTATAGACAAAACCACTTTAGTTAATTGTAGCAAGGAGATTCGCAATGGTAGCATAAATAATGCACATTTCGTAATTAAAGAAACGCGTACATACTTTGCGACGTTGTGGCGGCGGGCGGGCGGGCGAACGCGCGGGGGTAAATAGCGTCAATTAAAAATGTATAGGTTATAAGGAGCTCGGCTTAATACAGCTTTTCTAATTGGGGTTGCTCATTTTAAAAGCGGCCCCCTCGAGAGAGAGAATCGCTAACTATGGAGCGCCGCGAGAGCGCTTAAGTTTTTCATGTTGAGGCCTTATTAATAATTCACTTGGACCGCGAACGTTTAAGACGCCCCTTTTTTCCCCTGCGCCGCAAATCCGCCACTCATTTAACTTCGCACCCTCTGAATCCAAACACCTGAGCACCTCGGGATGAATAATTTCCGAGTTTTATCTAGGCGCGCGCGGTGCCATTACTAGGAAAACTACTTCCCTGCTGATCTATAATTTATGTTCGATTGATTTCGGCGGCGCGGTTAGGTTGAAGTTTTACGAGATGACGAAAATGTTTATTGCACGAGTGATGTTTCTTAAAGAGCAGCGTGGTACTCTTTTTTCAATCCAAGAAATTCTTTATTTTATCTATACATTATATTATCGTTAAATTAAAAACCATAGAGAATAACAAGTAATAATAATCAAATATTAAGTACTTTTTATATTCTATGATTATAATTTTAGCTTAAACACTGTACTGATTATTTTCAATGCTTGTATTATAATATGTAGGGCAATAAGCATCAACACAATTATATTATTATAATAAGCTTTCTCCATAACTGTTGTGAATTTAACCTAGCTTATAACGGAGAAGTGGTGTTATACACGTAATGCATACAAATCAACACCAGATTATCATTTATTAATTTCTCACCTTGTTACATAATGTTACATAATTACGTGCAGTTAGGTAATAACATAAGAAATTCGCGATGGATATAAAATAAAAATTTGGACAACCGTTTTACATTTAATTTTTAAATGAATAATATTTATATAGCCACCATGTTTGTTACTTGATTAACAATTCAAAATCTACAATCTAAGGTATAAACTGAGAATTGTGTTACCTATATATTAGATCGAAATATGTTTGGGTTTTATTTTTTGAGACTATTGATTGACAGACGCTAATTATATTTTTTAATCCGAAAGTAAAATTCACAAATATAATTAATAATTTCATAAGAGATTAATATTAGAATTCTCAAGTAAGCAGCATTTAAAGTGATGGATTTTTTTCCAGAAGACTGTGTTAAATTTAGTCCAGAATCTGAAGCTTGAGATTTTATGAAATGGAGATTTTTTTTTATGAAAATTAAATTTCTGCATTTGTAACCAAACAAAAATTAACGCTAAATTAAAATTATAAAAAATTATATCAAATATTTTCAAAATTTCACGGAATTTAAATAATTAATTTAGTTTTTCATGATATTGAATATACATTATTAGCTTATGCTTGGCAATTAAACATTTTAAAGCTTATAACTTACAAGTTATAACTTACAACATATTGTCATTATAATCACTGGTTGACCTTGTTCAATGCTTCAATCTAAATATTTATAAAATTTTTAATATAAAATTTGTATTGAATTTAACATATTAGTCAATAAGTCTCCAGTCTGACACAAAAAAAGGCAACATTGTTGACAGACCCAAGTAATTTTCGGATTTTCGTGATTTTCGACCTTCAAGCAGTATGTGACAAAATTTTATGGCATTCTAACTATTAGATTAGAGGGTACAGTCGATTTAGTGGCCCTGGCTTCCTAATTTTCAAGGCAATATTAAAATGAATTTCGTGTGTTCGTTAAACACTGTTTTTTAATTGAAAGTATATAGTGGCTTGATAAACATTATAGGGACTCTGTACAAGGAAAATATATTAGACTATTATTGACATACAAGTCAATAATGAATTTAGACTCGGTCGTACAAGAACCGATGATCGCTCAAAAACGTTCTTGTTCTGTAAAACATAAAAATGTCCACAAAATAATTTTAAAAGATCCTAAAATGAAGTTGCATGAGATAGCTGATACCTTTAAGAAATCAGAAAGCAGTATCTGTATACTTTTATATGAAAATTTAGGCATGCGCATGTTGCTTTCGAATTGAGTGCAGCGTTTGCTCACACAGGACCAGAAACAACATCGCGTCGACGATTTAAAACGCTCTTCGGAGATGTTCAAATAATAAAAAGGATTTATTGCATCGGTATGTGCTAATAGAGGAAGTATGGATCCACCACTATATGTCTGATTAAAATGTTAGTCAGCTGAGTGGACAGCAGTCGGCGAAACTCGTCCAAAGCATCTAAAAACTCAAAAATTAGCTGAAAGTTTATGGCATTCATATTTTGGGAAAAGCATGAATGTTCATGACATATCTTGAAAAAGATACTATCTGTGGCAAATACTACATGGAATTATTGGATCAACGGAATGCAGAAATAAAAAATAAAAACTTAGCCCCACATGCGTGCTGTTTCACCAGGGCCATGTCCCATGTCACAAGTCGATGGAAACAATGGTAAAATTGGATAAATTACTGCTCGAGTTGCTTCTTTACCCACCGTGCTTTCCAGAATTAACTCACAATGACTACTGGCTTTTTGCAGGCAAGGATGCTCTAGTTGTAGTTTATTTTACAGAAATAAATACTTGAAATGACGAGGCGAATACATAATGAAACTCCATAACAAAATTGAAATAAAACAACACAGTTGGGAAGGTTTCACATTTATTGTTGGACACTGCAACATATTTCGCCACGTTCATCTGCCTGATAAAGCCACTGTGTGGCGAAACATTTTGCAGTGTTCAACAATAAATGTGAAATCCTCCCAACTGTGTTGTTTTATTTCAATTTTTTTTTTAGAAATAAATACGTTCAAACTAATGTTGCTTTGATAGCCTTGCTATTTGTAACACGAAAACTACTTTTGTATTATTCAATGTCTGTCGAGCTATTAGCCAGAGAAGTTGTTGTTTCAACAAGTGATTTGTTTTTGTAGTCTTAATAAGACTATTTGTTGCAGATTTACTAAATATTTTCGTGGTTTTTCTAATTATTAGTTAATTTTCTACAACATAAAGGGCTTATATATTTTTATTATTGAAAAAATTTGGTTCAAATAAAGAAGTGATTGCCGAAACCAAGGCTTATTTTGAGAGCAAAGACAAATAGTTTTGCATAAAGGGCATCGAAAAGTTAAAGGAGTGTTAGAATGAATTTATGTCTCTTGAAAAAAGCGTATGTTGATGAAAAAGCGGAATTTCTAAAAAAATATTTTTTTCTTAGTCAAACCGGAGATTAATTGAGTGATGTACTACTAATAAACGTCTATAGAAGATGCAATTTTATATTAAAAGTTTAAAATATCCCTTTCTTGACTGTGTATATTTAAATTCTAAATGCATATTTCTAACACAATGTGTTTTTTTGTCAATAGTTAAAACATTTTAGTTTTTAATTTTAAACAAAATATTAATTGTGCTCTTCACGTACTGAAAAATTTTCAGAGAAATAAAATTTTATGTTTAATTTATAAATTGCATTTAGGCTTCAAAGAAAAAATCTGGAAAATATATGCTATAATAATGTAAACAGCCTATTCGTTACTCTACTTCGAAGCTTACATTGTTAATCCAGAACTGTCTCTATTCTAGTAGAGTCCTATTTTATAACAAATGATAATTATTTTGTTCATGCTTAATTAAAATTGGTCATAAAAATGTATTAAAACTGATCATATAATGCATTATACTTATTGTTTGGATGTGTAAAGCTGCAATAGGTTCCAAGACTTCAGCATGAGTTTTTGTTTATTGATACATGGTTGCTTTATCTAGATGTCGGCTAGAAAATACTTGTAAGAAGAACCTCTGATAAATATATATTTGTTGTTGTGTAATGAGATATCTTATGGAAAACCGATCTGCTGTTACATTTTTGAAAAAAAACAGCCTTTCTTCAATTTTGAATTTTATATTTTTTAACTGAATTTCTTTATTGTTTATTTTCATTACTAAATTGTCTATTTCGATTTAAGCCGACACCGAAAGGTAAAAGGTATTTATTTAAAAAAAAATTGTCGATTTAATTCTTACAAGTTATTGTCTCGGTTCAACACTTTGTATCTGCAGCCTTGATACAAAGCATAAAGAGCTACATGCTTACATTTCAAGTCATATATTGTTTTTGAAAAGCTTCAAGCATATGAGGACTAAATCGGCCACATTCCTAAAATAACATTGAGGCTTTTAATAGTTATTCAGAACTATCACCATCCTATACTATCGACAATAAGCCCTATTGATGACAAAACTTAATTGTCTTACAGTGACTGCACTGGCTGCTAATTGTTGAATGGTTATTTTAGATACAACAGTAAGGATTTATAACTAAAATATGAGACTGCTTTGCTTTTATTTTTGAAATAATTGTTTCCCTACACTGTGGCTTCTTCAGGCGAAGAATGTCTGAAAATGTATGTAGGGCAATCAGAGAAGTTCATAATGGAAAGACTAGAGAAACATAAGAAACATTTCCGACACAATACTACACTCGCCAACTATATCATAGTAGAAAATCACCAATTTTGCCAAGAACGAACAAAGACTACACATAAAAAGAAAATGGAAAAAGGACTTGAAATTAATGGAAATAAATTGAAGAAAATACACAAACCCAATAAAATTCCTTGCTTCACTTTTTTTACTTTATTTTATTCTATTATTACCAGACGTACATTTTGAACAATATGTACTCATTTTCATGACTTCATGAGTACATAGTTCTCAAAATGTACAGCTGGTAATATTTTAATTTTTTATTACTACCAGACGTAGTGAAGCAAGGATCTTTATTGAGTCAGTCATGATCAAACCGACATCTTAAATTCCCCTTTATTAAATCTGTTTAATTTTCCACCACTACAAGGACCACAACCAAAACAACTCGCCAATGTATTTTATGGACCATTCTTCGCCTGCAGAGGCCACAGTATAGCGAAACAAAATTTGCAAAAATAAAGCAAACAAAATTCTTTGAAAGTCTCATGTTTTAGTTATACAAACAACCTAACTTTATGCATTTTAATTGTTGTGTGGGAGGTGAACAGCTACAATAGGTCTCAAGGCCTTATCACGAATTCTATACATATTTTTTTATCTAGGTATCAACCAGAAACTTTAGGATTCTTACCTAGATCGTAAGATGATGGACATGTACATATTTGCTATTCTATATCTCTTAGTAAGATCTTTCAAGGTGACCCCATCTACTGTTTCGTTCCTGTAAGAGAAACAATTTTGGGTTTTGTATTAGTTTCTACTTTTGACTTTTTATTTTCACCTCTAAATTATGGATATAAATACTTTAAAGTTTTGCTAGCGTCGCCACATTGTATTAAACGATGTTATTCATGGTTCAGTTCATTGTAGTCTGCAGGCTTGACATAAATTCTGAAGGGCCACATACCTTGAATTGAAGTTTGTATTCCCCTCACAAGTACATGACGATATTTACAACATTGATAGCAATGATAGTTTGTAAGTTGTCTTATATATGTATGTAACATGTATCGCCACACAGTGTGTCGAAACACGTTGCAGTGTTCAACAATAATTTTTGCTGATTCCAAATAAAAGGTTAAAATAAAAAAACTAATACGGGTAACACACTTTACAAATCTAATTTCGATTATCTATTGCCATTAAATATATTTATTTCTAGCGTTCCCTCTTTTCTAATTGAGACAGATTTCTTAAAGGTCTTGAAGGAAATTACATCTTAAAGGTCATTTGAATGCCAAGGTCACTTAAAATTAAATATATTTGAATACCGATTTCATGTGTTGGTCAAGATCATTTGAATTTCATGGTCATATTTATGTCAAGATCATATGAAGCTAAATGTAAAGCACTTCCTTTGACCTTAAGCTAGCTGATTCTAGACCCTCTTCACGACCCTCAAGGTCAGAGGAGGTTCTAGAATCGGCTAGTTTCCCCAAATGATTTTGACTGACTGATTTTCGCAGTAAAACTTTGGTCATTATATACGATAGGAGTTCAATAATTAATGCAACCTATTCTTTTTCGGTCACGTTTTGTTTAATATTTTAAATATTTCATCACTAAATATTCCCGCTTTGTCTGGTATAATTTTAGTGTTTTCCGACAGGACAGGAGGAACACTTCAAACAACAATCTCATTTGAGTTGATCAACGGATCACAACCAAACATCTTGTTGCTGAACTGAATGTCTCTGTTGTTAGTGCTGTCACAATTGTTCACCGATTGGAATATTTAAAAGGCCTCGCGATATCTAATCGAAGACCATAAACAGCAAAGCAGAACCATCTGGGCGGAATTGCTTGCGAGATTGATTGTTACAATTTTTTTTAAACATTTTTAGAAGCGATGAAACACTTTAAAGCACTACATTATTAATTTCAACCTGAAACAAAAATGCAATCAACAATGTGACGCCCCTATCAAGAAAAAAGTTTAAAGCCATACCCTTAGCGAGTAGTCATGGCTAGTGTCTTCTACCCTTTGAAAATTTAACAAAAAAAAACTAAACAACCATCTCTATTTTCATGATAACGTCAAACATCATAGAACTCTTTGCACCCGAGAGGAGCTCACAAAACTTACTTTTGTAGCAAAAAGATTAGGGATTAACATGGTTTATTTGAATGCATAATAAAACTATCCTTGTTTACAAAAATATGTTGCATTATATACTGGAAACCCTTGTATTTTGGGCCAGAAGTTCCTATTTTATTTGAATCATGTGATTAAATTTAAATTTCATAAATCCAAAATTCTCATGGGTTTTTGCTTACATTTTAGGACATAAAGTTGCTTAGTAACCATTTTAATTCTTACATATTTGATGAATGATTTTAGTTCTCTATATTTAAATCTTTTGTGGTAAGATTCAATTAACGTGAAATCCATATTGTAAACAAAATTCTCAAAATCCTTAAACTAAATTTAAATTTACGCAAAAATAAATATGCTTACAAAAATATCACAAGGTCATCCCTATGAAACTGAAAACTGAATGTCGCCACCAAAAACGACTTGAGAAACCCATAAATAAACCAGAAAGAGATCGCCGGAGGCCTATCAACAAAAACACATTTATTTTACAAAATCCAGGTGTTTTTTTATGGAAGTCAATATATATGACAATTATGTTAACTAAATTAAAATTAATAATGTAGTGCTTTGTAGGTTGTTGGTCAGGGGAGAAGAGCTGCATTAGCTCCTAAGGCTTCATCGTGACTTTTTTGCAAGTTGGTATATGTTCGGCTAGAAACTTCACGTAAGAAGAATATCGTATAAATATATACCTGATAATATTATTTTATTTACTTCTCATTGAGGTATCTTGGAAAGACTCTATCTATACGATGAATTAACTACTTAAGTCGGGGTGAAACATTTTCATGTCAATTAGAAGATTAATTAAAACACTTGGTTTTGTTTCACTATTTTAAATTTGTAGAACAAAACCAAGTGTTTTATTTAGTTTTCTAGTTAAGACCCTATCTGCTGTTTCACTTTTGTAAGAGCAACAATTTTCAATTTTGTATTAGATTTTTTAACCTGAAACACTGTTCTAAAAATTTTCATCAAAAATTTTAGATGGAATTAATTCCAGTTCATATCTAGTGTCACCATTTTCTATTAAATGATGTTAAACATTCATTTAATAGAATTCTCTTTCTCATCTGTAGGTTTGATGAAAACTCTGAAGAACTACAAGCTTCGTTTTCCTCATGGGGTGGTGTCGCTTAGCCTCACTGCATTACAGTCTCCGTGGTCCTTTTGTATGCAACTACATGCTTACATTTGAAAGTATGTATTCACCTTGCAAAACTCCAAGAACACGAGGTTGTTACGTTTCTTATCTACAGCATTGGATGCATAGGTAAAAAAGGCTAAAACCAGCTTCTTGATGCCATACACCTGATTTTAAACGATGGTTCTTAGGCATTTTTTTATCTTTAAAGTGTCAAGCTAGGAGAAATAGTTTAGAAAACTTCTCCTGACAAGCATTATACTTTAAGAGGGGCCTTCTTGAAATGGAATAATTGATAGGTCGGTTCACCTTGATGGCAGTATTGAAGTGGCTCTGGATGGTCTCAAGACTCTTTGCTAAGCATGATCTTGTGCCGCTTGAGAGACATGTTTTGTCCTATTTTGGTTCAGAGTAAATTTTGATTCATAATATTTGAATGTAACATCTTGCGTGAAGGATGAATGCCTAGATTAGTATGAATAAAATCCTGAGAATTTTGTTATTTATATTAATACCTAAGAAGAAATTAATAATTTATGGGGAAAAACACTCTGCATTAATTAGCGATTATCTAATTGAATTTTTGACTCATGTCTTCACCCACATATCGATTTGATTGTTTCTATGCACTAAAATTTCCTATGAATCCCTCTTAGATTTCATTTCCGATAAAACCATAACTTTATCATGAGTTATTAATCGCTATATATAATATTTGCTAACATCTACAATCAATTTCAAGAAAAATAATCTCAAGGTGGATTATGTTTCAACGGCCGTACATTTAAATTTAAACCTAACAAAATTCCCAAAAATCGGTTGGTCGTTTGCGAATCTAATTTTGCGCAGTTTTATTTTAATATCCACATATTTGATATTTAAACGACATAAGTACTCTACATTTAAATCTCCTAAATTAAGATTCCCTTTGTATGCTAACCAATTTGCATCTAGAATCTTCTAATTTGAAACATTTTAAAAAAATTAAAATTAAACCCAAAAAAATTCAACATTCTGCAAAAATATTGCAAGGTCACTGGGTTAGTAGCAATAAGCTAGATGTTATCACTGAAAACGACCCAAGAAAACCAGAAATAAACCCGATAGAGATCATAAAACAAAAAAATGTGTACTTAGAGTGCAAAACATTTTTGGCTCTTCTGATAAGTAATGTAACCTTCAACATTTAAATAAAAAGTTATCTTAGCGATATCTAACAGTACAATATGTAGTTTTATTCTGTAATATGTTTAGGCAAATATTCACTAACTAAAGAAAGAAACACGGTGACCCTGTTTTACCACTTTTTTTTTAAATTACACGTGATGTACCAAAAATTGATCGTCTCCACAATTAAACCCTCACACTAATGATTTCAGTTTGTTAACTCTTTATGGTACTTATCGATTATACATCATATAAAAATAAAAACAATAAAAACTGCTATTTGAAGCTCGTGTGCACACATTGAATTCTTGTGTATTTATTTTCCTGTTTAATGCGAGTGATTTACAGTCGGGATAGTAATTCTACTGCGGACTAAGTACCGGGCTTATTTATACAGCTCTGAGCTAAGCAGTTAAAATACATTTTCCCCCTGGCCGCAATCTATCAACCACTTTAGCGGATCTCTCCTCGGAGTAAATGAGCGTTTGAATATGTGAAGGTTGGCTTCTTAAAGTATCTCTCGAGTAAATGCGTCTGGATATACAGTGTCTGAGAGTTTAATGTAACACAGGAGGAACGAAGGAATGTATCGCCCTTTTCACACCACCGCCCCCCCCACGCCGCCCTGCGAATAACCTCACCTCTCTTATTACAACACGCCGTAAACGTGCTTGATAATTCAACCGATATAATAATTATACAAAAAAAACAACGAAAGATACAAAATTTCAGAATGTGTTATCTCTTTAAATGATAAAATTGCAATCAAAAAAAAAATATATAAGACAAAAATATTGCTAAAAGCTTTACCTTATTTTTATTATTCAAGTTTTAAGTACTTTTTTTTAAAGTAGATGTATTTGTAAGTACTGTTTTAAGTGGATATTGTAAATTGTTTTGATAAATCAAATTTATCACGCACATAAGTAATATTCATAATTACGAATTACATTGTAAGATTATAATTTGATATATTTTAATCACATCATGTTTGTGCATGCAAGTCGATTATCAATACTCTCCCTATAATTTGCTTATTGTGTGTAATAATCTAGCAACATGTACACATGACGTAAATATCTGATGATGATGGTAATGGGATTGATATGCTGTCAATCCATCTATCTAAATTTAGTAATCCAATTGGAAGTCGGTCGATCCGACGTTCTTCGTCCGTACGCCATGACAAACACCATAAATAATTCCCGGGTTCCCATGCACAATTGCGGAAGTTCGCTAATTGATATGATTAATGGAAAATTGAGGCGTGCATTATTCAGGGGATTTAATTAGGCCGGCATGTGTTTGTGTTTGCGTGTACGCGAGCGGGCGTTGCGTTAATCTTAACATTGATTGGAAATTAAGTACCCCGGAGCCGTAGGCGTATTCCGAGAAGTAAAATGCTGGCCTCATCATTGGTATTAAAAGCGTAATTAAGTAAATTCTTGTAATATTCAATAATATACTAGAATGTAATATAGTTAACTAATTTTGTGTGTGGTTGTTTATTACTAGATTTGCAGTAAATTAATAAGAAGTAAATTCATAATTATCTTTTAGTTCTACGTTGCTACCAATGAAAAACTAGCAATAAAAAATTAACCAATGATGCAGGTTTTAATAAATAATATCATAAAAATTCTACAATTTAAAATAGAATTTCATATTTTTGATTCAATCTAAAAGATATTTTTAAATAACCAATATTTTTAAATTAATTTGTTTATCCTTCTTTCTCAACAGAAAGTTTGCTTTAGCAGAAAATTTCTATATTGGACTGATAATAAATTAATATGAGTAGAAAGACTACAGAATCAGCAGAAACTCAGTAGGAGGTATCTTCCAATTCAATAGGACAAACAAAAAGTCTAGAGCATTAGCAGAAATAATTTATTACTTAGTGAAATCTAATTTATATTATTAATTCTCTTCATGTAACTCACAAGTAAACCAACAGACTGAGAGAAAACATAACCACTGAACAAATTTAGAAGAAGAAACAACTGTTTAGAGTAAGAATGCTGACGTGGACACTCTTCACTCGGAATTTTATGCAACAATGTAAAAAAGTTTCTCCCAAGATTGCTAGGGACTTTTGTCAACATTAGGACTACCTTCGAAACTAATTTATATAATGCAAAAGCAGTAGATTCATCCCTGTCACCTCCAGAGGGTGGTGGGTCACCCTCCAAGAAACCGTTAATCACAGGGGCTCCTGTTGGAGGTGTGTCGTTACCCAAATTACATATTCCAAAATTTTCAGGGAGAATTGAGGAGTGGAGAATGTTTTTAGACTTATTTAACGTGGTTTTTAGTGCTTTTTAATTAATTATTTAATATGGCTGTTCACAATAAATAAAAAATGTCTGATGTTCAGCGATTCACTTATTTAGTTTCAGTATTAAAAGGTGAGCCTTTGTCATTAGTAAGCTCACTTCCACTAACTGATAGCAATTATCGCCTAGCATGGCAAACATTAAAATCTCGATATGAGAACTTAAAACTATTAACTCGTGCACACTTGGATATGATGCATCGAAGCAGTCAGCTTCAATTCTCAACTTGGCTGCAACGATTACAGAAAATATCGGAGCACTTCATGGTTAAGATCACCCAATTGATGAATGTGGGTTCGTTATCATTCATCTCATGCGACAGAAGATGGATGTGGGTTTAAGGGAATCCTGGGAGGAAGAGACATTAGGTGATCCTTCACCTACAATCTCTGAATTCACTAACTTCTTTACTAATGAAGCATCAGTGCTCGAGGGTCGTGGAACAAGTTCTTCATTGCCAACGGGAAATTGCCGGGACATAGCTAGTCGTACCACCAATTTGCTTGTAAACACAAATACAGAAGATAATTCTTTTTACTCGAAACTAAACTCTTCTATAGTCTGCGTGAAATGCCAAGGTAGGCATTCGGTCCTTCGATGCTCTGATTTCAAGAGGATGACTGCGAAAAAGAGATGGGAGTTGGCTAAATTTAAGCATTTGTGTTTGAAATGTTTAGTGCCCGGAAACTTCGTTTGATTGTTTGTCAAAATTCTCATGTCGCACTTGTAACGGTAATCATCATTAATTACTACATAGAGATCCTACTTTACCAAAGAAGAAGGAAAATACTACTGAAAACACAACCACTTCCTGCATGTTTTCATTGAATAAAGAAACCAGTTCTCATCGCACAGTAGTGCTTCTTTGTACTGTTCAACCATTCGTGCTTGATGGTTGGGGTCGATACCAGCAGGTCAGAATAGTACTTGATAGAGGAAGTGAATCAAACTTTGTTTCGCAAGCTTGTGCTAATCGTTTGGGATTAGATGTCGAGAAAGCCAACATTTCTATTCATGGTTTGAGGAATACCGACATCGGTCATACTAGTGGAAGAATAAAATGTTGTCTTGCTGCTGGTAATGGTGGACCGCCACGTTTCAATATTAACTGTTTCGTTCTTGATTCCCTTATCGCATGCCCCTCGAAACAAATTAAATTTAATTCGAATAACTGGTGACATATTTAAGGTTTAAAACGAGCAGATACTGATTTATTTATTTAGGGAGTTGATATGTTGTTAGGAGCTCAGTGGTAATCGAAGGTTCTCAAGGAGGAATTGAGAATCTTCCAGTTCTGGGAAATTAAGGAACCACCCGCTATCGCCGTTCAAACCAAGGAAGAAATCTGTGTAAAAAGTCATTTTGTTGATAGTCATATATTACCTTTAAAATCCTCTAAAACTCTAGGAGTGAGCAAAACTTTGATTTTCAATCGATTTTTGGCTTTGGAATGGAAACTTGATCGTAATCCAGATTTGAGAAATGATTATGAAAAATTCATGAATGATTATATCAGTCAGGGACACATGACTATAGTTTCAAAAGTCCCTGACGATTCAGAGGAAAATTATTACATACCCCATCATAGAATCTACCATAATTCTTTGAATTCTGAAAGTAGCTTCCTTTGCAATATTTTCTTGGCACTTTAATTGGACCTTCTTTATTTATAATTTCATGTTTCTGTCGTTTCATTCTTACTAAATCTGTTTTATCAGTCACATAAAAACCCGTATTTTCGTCGAAAAATGCATCAAAATTAATTAAATAAGCATATTTAAGTGAGAATTCGTAAACTTCGTGTGGTTTTTGATGCCAGCATGAAGAGTTCTTTGGGAATTTCGTTGAATGATGTTTTAAATATCGGACCAAAATTGCAGTTGGATATCGTTTCAATTATTTCACTTCTGCGGTTTAATCTAGTCGTCCTAACTGCGGATATTCGCCAAATGTACCAAAACATCTATCTATCGAAGAAGCATTGGAAGTTTTAGCGCATTTTAGTGGCGCATCTTCATCGCCGTTTCTGGCAATTAGAACACTTCATCAACTCGCTAGGGATGAAGGTGCTATGTTTCCTAAGGCCGCCAATGCCGTGCTTCATAATACTTACATGGATGACATCGTTTGTTCAGTAAGTTCGATCGAAGAAGCCCAGGACTTGCGGAAGGAACTTGAAGAGTTGATGAGGAAAGGAGGATTTACTCTCAGAAAAGGGGCCAGCACCTCGGAAGAGGTGATAGAAAAGCTGCGTGAAGATCACTGTTCCGTTCCAACATCGTCACTTTCATTTCAGAAAGAATTAAATCACTCGTTGAAAATATTAGGGCTAATTTGGTGTACAAAAACGGATAATTTTACTTATTATGCAATATCTTTTACATACTAGATTGGATTGCGATAAACCTACACCTGAAGAAGTCATTTGAAAGTGGCTGGAATTTCGAGAAGGGTTGCCTTGTCTGAGCAGTTTTTCGATCTGCCTACAAACGGAACTGTTCTATGTCAACTACATGGCTTCCAGATGCAAGTGAGAAAGGTTGCGGAAGCGTCATCTATCTTTGAGTTGAATCATATGAAAATGTGCTCAAGTTATAAGTCGCTCCACTGAAACAAGTTTCATTACCTCGTATGGAACTCTGTGGAACACTGGGGACAGCGCGACTGCTTCGTTATTTGAAAGATATCTTAGAACAACATCTTACAATTGTGTCGATAGTTGTATGGTCGGATTCTACAGTCGCTCTTTCGTGGGTGCGTGAAAGCGCACATCGGTGGAAAACTCACGTAGGGAACAGAGTGAGTCAAATCCAGGACAATATTCAATCGATATGCTTTCGTCATATTCCTACCAAGATGAATCTCGCTGATTGCTTATCTCCAGGCCTCACACCATTGCAGTTCACTCAACATTGAATTTGGCAGAGTGGCCCAGAATTTCTTAAACAGTCTCCTGACCAGTGGCCACCTGATTCATTTATGATTGAATCAGATGTGAATGAAACTCTGAAGTCGGAAGAAAAACATCTCGTTCTAACAACAGTGATGAAAGATAAATTTCGGGATTCGCTCGCTGGATAATTTTCTTCATGTTCTAAATTGAGACGTGTCGTCGCTTACTGCCTTCGATTCGCCAAGCGATGTCGTAAGATTGATACGAATGTAGGATCGGACACAGGAACTATCGGAAGCTACCTTCGTGGCTGTTGAGGAAGCCCAAAGGCATGAATTTTCAGCTTAATTACATCTGCTGGATGCTGGTAAGATGGCTACCCCTCGTCTGAGGAAATTGAATCCTTTCGTTGACAACAAGGGTATAATTCGAGTTGTTGGGAGGATTCGATTCGCACAAGTGTCTTTCAACCAACGCCACCCCATCCTGTTGCCCATGCGCTACCTATAATCCAAACTCAATTCTAGATAATTAGTGCGAGAAGTCGAATTCGCCAAGAGGTAAATAATTGTTTTCGATGCTTCAAAACACACCCTAAGCCAATATATCCGATGATGGGCAATCTTCCAAGAATTAGATTAACGGAAATTAAGGCATTTCGTCGAGTGGGCGTAGATTATTAGCCTGTTCGAAATTAAAATGAGTTTATCACGTACAAATCACATTTACAAAAACTATGTGTGTGTTTTCGTTTGTTTAGTAACGAAAGCAGTTCAGCTGGAATAGGTTTCTGAACTGTCTACGTCCGCCTTTCTCGCAGCACTTCATCGCTATTTTGCCAGAAGAGGAACAGTTGCCGAAATCATTAGTTATCAAGGAACCAACTTTCTCGGAGTAAAACGAATCATAGATGACTTCGCTCAACTTATCAAATCGAAGGAGTTTAATGTTGAAATCACAGACTATTTGGCAGAGAAAGAAATTAATTGGAGTTTTAATACCCCCTAATTTACGAAACAGCCGTGAAGTCAGCTAAAAGACTGTTGTCGAGAGTTATAGAAATTCAGAAGTTGACAAACGAAGAATTTAACACCTTCCTAATTCAAGTAGAGTCCGTCTTGAACTCGCGACCCCTTTGTTTACTAAGCTCCGACTTGACCTTGAAGTACTGACGCCTGGTCACTTCCTCAATATGGAGCCCCCAGCTGTGTTCCCAGAGATCAACTCACCACAAGCTAATCTTGATAATCGAACTCGGTGGTCGATGCATCAGCAAATGCATCGTGCTTTTTGGAAGAGACGGAGATCGGAATACCTATCTACTCTTCAAGTTCGTGGAAAATGATCCACTGAAGCAGAGAATTTAAAACAAGGCGAACTAGTTATCGTAAAAAAAGATAATTTACCACCCCTAAAATGGAAATTAGGTCGTGTTTTGAAAGTTTACCCAGTTGTCAGAGTCGCAAATATTCTCACTGCAAAAGGTTCTTTGACGAGACCTGTGGTAAAACTCTGTCCCTTGCCCAAAGTACATTAAAATTTGTTTCGGCTCAGACATCGGAATTTTGTATTATTTTCTAAATGTAATTGTTGTTTATTTCGTAAACTTTCTAGGAAAGTCTCCTTGATATCTCCCTTGGAGTTGAGATTCAATTAAGTTAGAGGTTAAGTAGATTAGTTACCCTTCCCTTCCTAAATCCCTTTTGTAACGAAAAAAAATTGCGACAAAACTACCAATTTAAGTGTCTATCGACAGAATATTAGGTTAGGTTGAGTAACGTCGGATCCAAAATGTTAATTCCTTATATGTGCTTGTTTAGAATTAGTTTATGTCTAGGAGAGTAGGTTAAATTAGTTCACATAATTGATGTATTACTAGTACTAGTAATGTTTAAAGTTTTTTTACATATTTAGTTGTAAACAAGATAAGAAACTATTTGTTAATTTTCTTGGCAATATTTTTGTCTCGTCTTAGAGTAATTAAACAGTGAGATCAACTAATTAGAGCCTTATGTGTAGACGCAAATTAATTAAGATGATAAGTGGATCCCATACTTATAAATTCCAGTTTGTATAAGACAAAAGCACGCATGCATCATACTGGGCGGCAATATAACCGTTTCCCGGGGTAGTTCAACATGTAAAAGGGCTGTAAACCACCTTAATTGCCTCGGTGGGTATTGTATATAACAAATCAAGTGTTAAGTGGTAAGTGGGCAATACATTACAAGGAGGAATGCAGTTGGGGCCGCATCGAGCAGTCAATCGGGCAATTTTGCTTGAAATACGCCCTGCTAATTTTATGTCCGGCGACGACGTTTCGTTCCGCACCGACGCCGCCGCCGCCCCCCTCCAGCAATTCAAATCCACTTTCGGCCTTAATTAGAAACGTGCCCCTAATAAAACACTCCCAATGAATTTTTTTTTCGCCCGCATCCCGTTCAAGTATCGATTCATCGAGAATTTTTTTATTGAAATCATTTTATATTCGTCGATAAAAAAATATTTAATATTTTATAGGCAATTTTTAAAGAATTCAACTAATTAAAAAATAAAGCTCTTGGAAATTACTAATATTTACATATGTTAAATATCTTGTTGTTCTTATAGTTGCAATAGTAAATTCACCAAAATTCTCTCTTGTATGTTTTAGTCGAATCGGCGGTTTATAATTTATTTTCTTTGTATGCTTGTGTGTCATATCAAAATAGTTGCCGGATAATATAGAAATAATAATATAGAGTTAATGTAGAGTGCGGAATAGCAGTCGGTAAAATTCCTATGGGTGCAAAGGTTCAGTACTTATTTAAGTTTTCGCTGCAATTTCCCAAATTGCGCAATTTTGTGTAGTTAAAGTGGAGTAGAAAATTGAGCGCGTGTAACTGCAAACTTAGTTCCGGTTAAACTGCAAAGCCCTGCTCTCCCTCTATCTCCATCCGATGCCCGACTTCACCTCTACTCTAACTCGATTTCAAACTGACGATTTCCCAGAACTAACATAGTGTAAACTTTTCGTCTTTTTTTTTGCATAAATATAAATATTAGTATTCTAATATCGATTGATATTTTTATTTGTACGATTAAGTTTAATTTCTGTTCTATGTTATTGTGCACACACATACACATACTAATCCATCTGGGTTTCGTCCTAACCCTTAAGTGCCAATTTGTCTCTTTAACTCCTAAACGTTAATGTATTTATTTTCTAGGCCGTTAAGCGGCTGAAATATTTACCCTTTTGCAATCTCTGCAATCTGTCAACTGCTATTGTTGATCTATCCCCGGATATCCAGGAAGCTGAGACGACCGACGCCTTCTATGCCGTAACGTAACGAATTCAGAAATCTTTGGAAAATTCATTAGGCACGCGATAAATCTCGATGTTACATCTTTTGTAACGGCCCGGATGGTTAATGGGAGAAATATGCAATGTATCAAAACAACAAGCTCTAAACAAAAATATTTCAAGAATAAAGAAAATACTTTTACTTTTTTCTTTATTTTCTTTATTCTTAATATTGAAATGTACCACAAAGTGAACGACGTTAAGATCCAAGAAAAATATTTCACTCCAAAACAATTGTATGTACAATCAATAGATATAATACTTGTAATATTATATTATATTATAAAATAATATTAAATTTTTAGTATTATATACAGCACATTAAAAATGTAAATTAAAAAAAAGAACTTATAATTCGCAATAATTTCTTACACAAAAAAAAACAAATCCTACATTTGAATCAGGAGGCCATATAAAAATTTTAATATTAATAGATTAAACATGGTAGATTTAAAATTACACTTAAAATAGCGAGAATGTGAAAAGATTTAAAAAAAATAGAGGAAAATTACTAAAAAATGTCAATAAATACCGTAAAAATATTAAAAATTTGGATGATAAATTTGCTGGATATATTGAAAATTCACTATTTATGGAGCAGAAATTGCTGAAAGTTTTTGGAATTTTAAAGATAATATCTTCATTTTAATAGTCAAATTTTAAAAGTATAAAAGAAATTCAAAATTGCTTTAAACTGTATAAACTTTTTTAAAAATAGTAACTTCTAGAAAACCTAACACATACAAAAATTATATAAATAATATTCATAAATAATTTTGACTACATAAGAATTGGGCAGAGTTCATCCTAGATGAAATTCCATTCGTTCCCCAAAGTAGAAAATTCTTCTGTTGAAGCCCATGTTTACAAGAAACGTACCAGAAACCAACAAAACGTATTTAGGTTTGCCTTGATTTAGAAGACATGTGGATAATTAAAAAAGAGAACGCCAACAAATTTAAGAAAGTAATTAAAATTTAGAAGATATCCTGAAGGATCAGTAAAGTATTTCAAACTCTTGATGCAATTGAATAAATGATATTTTAAGCCAATAATGAAATAAATTGCAGAATTATCTATTTCTAAAATCGTACCGAACTCAATCGAAAACAAAAACTAATATAAAAACTACAAATGATGATGTGGCCATCATAATACTTTCCCTCTACTTTTCTCGAAAACCATTAGGTTATTCTTAATAATTTGCTCAATTACTTATTATATAAATTTCATTAAGCTCCTATAGTTTATTAGCAATAAGCAAAAAATGTCAACATTTTTAAATTAAGAACAAAAAAAAAATAATTTCAATTAAACTTTTTCACTTTTTAATTCTCTTTAAATTTGTTTGAAAAGTTACATCTTATTTTTCAAAATTTCTTAAATTTCAAAATTTGTTTGAATA
The DNA here is from genome assembly GCA_963969525.1 of Ontholestes murinus. Taxonomy (NCBI): domain Eukaryota; kingdom Metazoa; phylum Arthropoda; class Insecta; order Coleoptera; family Staphylinidae; genus Ontholestes; species Ontholestes murinus. The sequence goes on from OZ018388.1 coordinate 17,303,873, forward strand.
AATCTATTAAATTTTGCAATAACATTATGTTTATTTATGTTTTACAATTTTTAATTAAAACCCTCGCTTATATTTTACTGATTAGAGGGTGGGTTAGAGGCCACCCACCCACCCTACATATACATATTAACTTTAATTACTGATCGCCTCGCGGTTTGCAATAACTTAAATTACAAAATTTTAATTTAAAAAAAATTGACAAAGTAAAAATTTTTAAAGAAAATAGTTGCGACCGTTAACTACGTGCTAATCCATACTTTATCCAAAAGATTAATTATGTTTTAACAACAAATTATTTGTGGTTAAAACATAGTGATTTCTAAACTAATCTTTTTTTTTTAATTTAGAGCTTCCAATAAAATCTTCACAATTTAGAAAGCGGGTTGAATTAAAAAACTTTTCTTGAATTTTTGAAAAAGTAAGTCTAGATTTTAGAAAAAAATCTAAAAAATCTAGGGCCACAAAAGAAGAAATTACTGAAACTCTCAAGAAAAGATTTCTACAAACAAATTTTCTAAAAAGTACTAGCCTCCAAGAAAATCTTTGCAATTTAGAATATAACCTTGAAATCTGGAGGAAACATTTTTGGAAATTTCCTGAACCCTTGGAAAAAATTTCGAAATGAAAATTTTCTAAAAATTCTAGAGCCTTCTAGGAATTTAGAAGACCAGTTTAAAAAATATCTTGAAATCGGGAAGAGAAATTTCTGAAAATTCCTTAAACTTTCTCAAATATAATATATTCCTAGCGGAAAATTTTCTAAAAAATTCTTTAGTTGAAACGAAATGTTGAATTCTAGAGAAGCAATTACTGAAATTTACCCGAATTCTCGAAAAGAAGACGAATTTAGAGCCTGAAAGAAAATCTTCGCAATTTATAAGAAAAGTTGAAAAAAAAAATTAATTTAAGAAGTTACTGCCCATTTTCTAAAGTCTAAACTTATAAAAAAGAATTCTAAAAAATCCTAATGCCTCAAAGAAAATCTTTAGAATTTAAAAGACAACTTCAAAAGAAATCTTGAACTCTTGGAGAATAAATTGCTAGAAATTTCCTGAACCCTCGAGAAAATAATCTAGAATTCTAGAGCCTGAAAGAAAATCTTTGCGATTTAGAAGACAAGTTGAAAACAATCTTGAAATGTGGAGAAGAAATTACTAGAAATTTCCTGAACTGAAAAAAAGTCTAGATTTTTAAAGACAAATTTTCTAAAAAAGCCTTCATTTAAATCAATTTACTGGAAATTCCCTGAATTCTACAAAAAATCTATATTTCTAGAAAAAAATTCTAAAAACTTCGCAATGTAAAAGACAGCTTGAAAAAAAAAACAATCTTGATATCTGGAGGAGAAATAACTGAAAAGAGTCTAGATTTCTAGGAACAGAATTTATAGAAAAATCTATAGTCTCCAAATCTGAATAAAAGTTACTGAAAATTTCTGAAATCTCGAAAAAAAAAGTCTAAAGTTCTGGAATAGATTTGTTTTTAAATTTTTGAGCCCTGAAGGAAATCTTTGCAATTTATAAGACAATATTAAAATCTGGAAGAGAAATTACTGGAAACAGCCTCAAAGAAAACTCTATAAATATTGAAACGAACTTTCTAAAAAAATCTAGAACTCCCAAAAAAGACCGTTGCTAAAAATTATGGTAATATGAAGTAGAAATTACTCTAAACTTCTAGAATCCTCCAAAAATGCTCTAGAAATCTACAAGGTAAAATTTTAAAATCCTCGATCAAAATTCTTTTGAAAGGAAGACGCAAAAAACTGAAAATATGAAGGAGAAATTCTTGAAACTTCTAAAAACCTACTAAGTTCTAGAAATATAGAAGAAAATTTCCTAATAAATTGTAAAGTTAAACAAAATCTTAAGAGAACTTTCTGAATAATCTACAACTCTCGAATAAAATCTTTGCTAAAAATTCTGGAAATATCTATTTATTTATTAGATAAGAAATAGAAATTACTGTACACTTCTAGAATCCTCAAGAATTCTAAAATCAAAAAAAAACTAAAAGTATGGATCATCTCAGAAAATTATAGAAATTTAGAAAAGCATTTTCTAATAAAGAAAAGTAGAACAAAATCTTGTATAGAAACTACGAAGTAATTTCTATAAATATATATAAATGATGATTTTCTGAAAAAAACTCTTGAATAAAATCTTTGCTAAACTTGTAATAATTTCTAGAATTCTTGATGAAAATTCTTTGGAAACAAAGTTGCAATAAATCATAAAAGTATGGAGGAGAAATTATTGAAATTTCAAGAAACTATAAAAAATTCTAAAAAATTTCTGAAAAATTTCGAAAGTCAAGAACTTTACGAAAAATATGTTTTAATAAGACTTGTTCAATTTCTTCTTCTTTTTAACTTTTATTTGAAATGTGTTTGAAATTTTTTTATATTCAATATCAGAAAAAAACAAAAAACGGCCTCGAGTAAACATACACTTCCGGTTTTTGAATGTTCACCAAAAGCTTTTCAGTTTCAGTTTTTAACAATAAAACCTTAAGTTTAAAGTTTCATCTCAATCGGATCATTCGTTTTTGAGATACAGCGCCCACAGACATTTTCACGCACGAAAACAATACTTCCCCTATATACCATATACTATATAGGGAAAGTAAAAAAATGGTGATGTGGCCATCATAGTACTTTCCCTATATTTTTCTCGAAAACTATGAGGTTTACGCAAAAAGGCTATTCTTAATGATTTGTTCCCATTTAAATTCTCTACAATTGTTTTAATACAAGTTTTATGTAAATCTAATAGTTTATTAGTAATTGGCAAAAAATGTCAAAATTTTCAATTTTTAGTTTTTTTCTCGAAATTTACGAATTTTATGAAAAACATGTTCGAATAAAACTTATTCAGTTTCTCATTGACTTTAACTTTTGTTCGATCCGTTTTTTAAAATTTTTTATATTTATAAAAATATCACGAAAAAACAAAAAAACGCCTCGAGTAAACAACCACTTCCGGTTTATGAATGTTTACCAAAAGCTTTTCAGTTCCAGTTTTTAACGATAAAACCTTAAGTTTAAAGTTTCATCTCAATCGGATCATTCGTTTTTGAGATACAGCACCCACCGACAGACAGACAGACAGACAGACAGACACACACACACACACACACACAGACACAAAATTTTTTTTTCCAGAAATTAGTGTTTTGGGTTCAGGGGACCCCAAAACGAATATTTCCGCAAAAAAAATTTTTGAAAAAAAAATCACGAAAACAATACTCCCCCTATATATATATTATATAGGGAAAGTAATAAATTAAGGTTCAAAGTACACGAATAGTTTTTCTGCTTCACGGGCCAAGGTAGAATTTCTAATGGTGGACGAGGTAGACACTTGATGATGATTGGACATTAAGGGATTTGGAAAAACGACAATCAAAATAGATACAGGTAAATTCCAAAACATATGTGATTCCAAAACATGTGTAAATGTATGAGTATTAAGCAATCATGGGTCTATAACATCAAAAAAAGATGCGCCATTACAACACAAACAGCCTATTTTAACGTAAGAATATAGCAATGAATAATGATATCAGTAAATAAGCTAACGCATACCCATTAGCAAACTAAAAAACATCAACAATCACGGAAGTATTTATTTAGTGTATATTTGGTTTCTGTGAGCAATTGAAACTACATCTAAGATAACGCTTAGGGCGAAAGGAATTCCAATATAGCCTATTTAAAAACACCGAATCAGGAAGAATAGGAAGCGAGAACTAATGTATTAAAGGCCCGCAAGAGCATCAACAGTAAATCTGTCATAATTATGAAAAATCAAAATCAAAATACTCGTGACCAGAACATAATGACCTGCAAGAAAGATTGCAGGGCCTCTCGAGTCGTTAACCTTCAGAATTCCTGCAATATAATGGGAATAAAACAGTCCTATATTCACAAATCAATTAACAACAAACTAAAGCTGAATCGTATCGCCACTTGAAATATTAGAACCTTACTCCAGGCAGGCAAATTGAAAAACGTGAAGTTATTATGCTCGATGATCAGACGGAGAAATCTGTCAAGAGATTTGTATCGCTCTTAGACCGGATCTTGATGAAACACTGAAAGGTAAAAGAAACACCAACCTGATACAATTATATGCCCCCACAGCTGCCATAGGATACAATAAAATAAAGGAATTCTACCTATAACTTGATGAAATATTAATATACACTAAGACGGATGATGTGAACATCATAGTTATTAATTTCAATGCCAATGCAGATCAAGAGGCAACCCTAGGAAAACCGAAGGACTTTGGACTTGGCTAAAGAAATGAGTGAAGTGATAAACTAGTAGAGTTCTGCCAAGCTGGTGATTATGTGGTGAACAACACCTCATCAAAGCCAAAGGGCAACCAAGGTCATGTAATCCGCAAACTAACAATTAACAACTGTTTCAAAATGCAATCAAGAGCGCCAAAACATCTAAGTGCCAATGTAGGCACCCATCACAACTTAAGTTTAAAAAAAACGCAAAAACTGTCAAAACTTATGACTTGAAAAGACTCGAAGACTAAAAATTCAGGTTACATTCTGAACAAGATATAAATAGTAAAATTACTAACATCACACAGTCACACAACGTGCGAACGGTTGAAGAAAGATGGGCAAACATAAGAGATGGCGTCAGAGAAACGGGTAAACAGATTTGGTCGGATGTAGCCCAAAAATAGCTGTAAGTAACGAAGAGCCATGAAAAACACCAATAATACAAAAAGAAATAAATAAGTATTATGTAAATCAAAAAAGCTAAGGAAGCATGGATGGGAAGCAAATCCGATGAAATAAAACTAGGACAAAGGAAGCTCGTTGAATTCAATACTCACAAGAAGATCGGAGAAATATCAGATGCACACAATAGAAACCGCATACCCACTCTGAAAACCACCAAGGACGATTAATAAAACAGAGCGATGAAATAATGACAGAATATGAAACATATATAATATTTAAAAAGTGATTCAAACTATCGAACTATGACAACATAAAAGAACTAACCATGCTTCTTAATTTGATGTACAATACCGGTCATATTCCACAGGATTAGCTGAATCAAAATCTGCCTTCCTTTTCCTAAAAGTTAAATATGTACTAAGAAGTGCGAAGATTGCAAACTTACATACAAAGCTAATGCTCTCAAACTATTACTGCATATAATGCATAGTAGAATCAACATAAAATGCGAAGATGCTCCGAAATTAGGGATTTATTACTCTTAATGAAAATGCTACTCCAATAACGACGGGAAGTTAAAACGCCGGTGCACATATGCTTTTTTGACTTCCAGAAAGCTTTTGGCCGGGTCCAACACTCCAAGCTTCACACAATGATTGATAGCAAATTTATATAGTAACCAATCAGTTTATATCAGTGCAAGGAATAACACTTCTAAACTAAATTTTATCAAACGAGGCATAAGACTAGTCGATTTAATCACACTATTTAATATGTATTAAAAAAAAAATTCAAAGAAGCATTTGAATACCAAAACGTAATTGCAATAGGAGGAAAAACTATCAATAATTTCCATTTGCAGACGATACTACCATCCTAGCAGAATCAACTAATAAACTCTAAGAATTTGTGGAGTGCCTGTGAAGAGTGGAGATTAACCATTACTATTAAAAAACAAATACTTAGTTATTAACAAAACGTATTCAGACTCAACAGTATTGAGATTAAATGGGAATCATATAAGAAGTGTTCAGAAATTTAAATATCTGAGATATCTGGGATTGAGCGATTCTGTGATCCAACATCACAGAATCGCTCAATCCCTCGGACGAGATAAGGTGCCGAAGTAAACAAGCAAAATCGGAAATTCAAAAACTAAAACTCTTATTAACAAATAATGCACCGTGCCTAACAACTAGGGAGCGATTTGCAAGATGTTACACTTTCGCGGTGCTTCTCTACGGTTCTGAAATATGGATGCTCACCACAATAGACATTAACAAAATTGAAGCGCCTGAAATGTGGATTTATTGAATGCTGCTTAAAATGCCGTGGACAAGCAGAACGAAGAAATTCTCCACAGAATAGGTCACAGCAGACTAATATTACACACAGCCAAACGCAGAATACTGGAATACCTCGGACATCTATGCAGAGAACCTATGAATATTAATTCCTACACCTTATTCTAAATAGTCGTGTCTATAGAATCTGCGGCAATAGACTGGTATAAACGCTAGAGAATACAGAATAGAGAAAAATTATGAGTAAATACAATATTATAATTAACGGCCTAGATATCAACTATAATAAAAATCACAATGTAAAGGCAGGCATCATAAATTTTAAAAATGGGGTTGGGTATGGTTACTCAATACGGAACATTGAGATAATCTTTTCTCAAAATTGAACACGCTGAGGGATGGACATACATTATATTAAGTAGTATTTTAATTGATTTTTGTGTATAATCGAAACTTGTTCTGCTTCTCTCTGGATGGAACCAAATTTTCGAATTGCGAGAAGTAAAACTCTTGTTATGTTCTATTTCTTTATTTTCAGATAACTGTCACGTGATTTGGTCCTTACGGATCATTGTCAAAGTTTTAACTTTTTTAAACGAAACACGGGTCAGTTATCTGAAGACAAAAAAATAGAACATAGCAAGAGTTTAACTTCTCTCAATTTGATTTTTGTGTAGATACTGTAGTCCAATCTCGAAAAGTTTTCTGCTCAACTGAAATCTAAAGTTTTTCCATGTATAATATAATTATATTATATTTTATTGATCTTATTATCATTTATGAATATTCTGATGACCAAACTAAAGACTCCTTTCACTAAGAAGTCTATGTTTTTTAAAGCTGAAATCTTTCTCCTGATCTCAATGGTTTTCTGAAGCTATTATATTATTATATTATTATTAATATTATTATTATAGTTTATTAGTCATAACCAAAAAATAACAAAATTATTAATTTTTATTTTTTTCTCAGAAGCTAAGAACTTTCTGAAAAATATATTTCAATAAGACTTGTTCAGTTATTCGTTCCCTTTAACATTTGTTTTTAAAGTTATGTAATATATATATATTTTAATCCTCAAAAATCTATAAGAAATTTATTCTAGAACCACCAAAATCTCGACAATTAGAATAGAAATTCCTGAAAATTCTAAAAAAACCCTGCACAATCCTTCTAATGTTCTCCCTTACGAAACCACCCAAATCACCCCCATATCCCAAAGAATAATAAGCCTTAGTGTAAAATTTACCAACAATCCTTTAAATCTAACCCTTCTCAATAAATTTTGCACTCCCCTAAACCCCAATATCCCCCCCAAACACAAACATCCATCAATCACTCTTCATGAATTCATTCGCTCGCATCATGCGGACAGTTAAGCTAGACTGCAATTTATTCTTTGTTTTTTACATAAACTAACCCTTGTTTTAAATTAAAATGTTTTCGTTCTAAATGTATTTTTGTTTGTCCAAATAAAAAAAAATGTGAAAAATAATTCTTAAAAAATGGATAAAATACAGCAACTGAAATAATTGCAATAAAATTTTCTACAGATGTACTGAGTTTATCCCTCATCAAAATTGTAGGAATTTTTCTTTTAAATTTCCAAATTGCAAGCTTTAATATCAATTTTATAATCAACAATGTGTTTTCCAAATTACGGTTTGTAGGCATTTTTTCCCTAAATTGCAAGATTTTTTCATCTATTTTACTAGATGTTTTCAGGAAGGTTTTTATTTTTTGAAGACTAAAATTTCCGAGCCTTCCTAGAAATTCCCTCCTAAATTTCCAGAAAATTTTTTCAGTATTCTTGAATATTTATAGTTGAAATTTTCTAGTGTTATAATTTTCTAAATTTCCAGAAATTTGCTAGAATTTGTAGAATTTTTAAGGAATTAATTTTCTAATTTTAAAAGTTTACTTTCAAGGATTTTAGAATGTATAAAGAATTTATGATACAGGTGTCCAATTTTGAATTTTCTAGGAATTTCTTCTCCAAATTTTTCACATATCCTACTAGAGATTTTTAGGAAGTTTTTTGGTGATCATAATTTTCATACCTTTATAGAATTTATTCCCTAAATTTCGAAAATAGTTTTCAGGATTCTTAAACATTTATGGAATTTATTCTAAAACAGATGTACTAACTATGTCCTTCTTTACAATCAGTGTTTTTAGAAATTTCTCTTTTAAATTGCAAACATTTTCATCAATATTTAACAATAGTACAGATTTTTAGAATCACAATAGCTATTCCTTATTTTCTGAGATTTCACTTGTAAATTCCTAGAAATTTTCGAGGATTATGGAATTTTTAAGGAATTAATTTTAAAAATTATCTTCGAGGATTTTAAAATGCACAAAGAATTTATGCTACCGGTCTGCTACAATTTTATCAATATTTTCTAGGGATGCCTTCTTTAAATTGCAAGATTTTTGCATATATTTTACAAGTTTTAAGGATGTGATAAAAATTTCTGTCTAGAATTTCTCTCCTAAATATCTAGAATATTTTTGAGGATTTTTAAACACTAACGGAATTTGTTCTACAGATACTAACTTTACCCTTCGTTACAATAATTTTTATTTAGGATATTTTCATTATAATTGCAAACATTGTCATCAATTTCTTATTAGCATAAGAATGAATAATAAACTATAGTTTCTTTCAAAATTTTTAGAATTTTAGTGGTTCTTCTTTATCTTTTGGAGATTTTTCTTCTAAATTTTTAGACCTTTTACCTGGTTTGTGGAATTTTCCAGCATTATTATTATCTATAATTCCAAAATTTGCTCCTTTACATTTCTGGAATATTTTCTATGGGTGTAGAATTTTTTAAGAATTAATTTTCTTATTTTTAAAAATTCTCTTCAAGAATTGTAAGATTTGCAAGAATTTTTTATCTATTCTTGTAGAAGCTTTTGTGAACTTTTTTGATTTCTATGCCTTTCTATAAATCATCTTCTAAATTTTTAAAATAGTTTTCAGGTGTCTTACAACCAAAGTTTTTTTTAGTAAGTTCTTCTGAAAATTGCAAGATTTTCCCGTCTACTTTACTAGAAGTTTTAGGAAGTTGTTTATGACTAAAATTTGTAAGCCTTTCTAGAACTCTTCTTCTAAATATCTAAAATATTTTTCAGGAGTTTTCTTGGAATTTCTTTTCCAAATTGCAAGATTTTTACAATTATTTCTTTAGAAGCTTTTAGGATTTTTTTTTCATGGCTAAAATTCCTCTTCTAAATTTCTAAAGTATTTTTCATTAGTCTTACAATCAAATTTTTCTAGGAATGTTTTCTCCAAGTTGCAAGATTTTTCCATTTACTTTATTAGAAGCTTTTAGGAAGTATTTTTTGGTAACTAGAAATTGTAAGCCTTTTTAGAACTCCTCTTCTAAATTTCTAAAATAGTATTCTAGAAATTAATAAATTAAATTTCCAACTTGCAAGCTTTAGTATCAATTTTATAATCAACAATGTGTTTTCAAAATTTCGGTTTGTATGCATTTTTCCCTTAATTGCAGGATTTTTTCATTTATTTTACTCGATGTTTTCAGGAAGGTTTTTATTTTTTGAAGACTAAAATTTCCAAGCCTTCCTAGAAATTCCCTCCTAAATTTCTAGAAAATTTGTTCAGTATTCTTGAATATTTATGGTTGAAATTTTCCAGTATTATAATTTTCTAAATTTCCAGAAATTTGCTAGAGTTTGTTGAATTTTTAAGGAATTAATTTTCTAATTTTAAAAGTTTACTTTCAAGGATTTTAGAATGTATTTTATGATACAGGTGTGCAATTTTGAATTTTCTAGGAATTTCTTCTCCAAATTTTTCACCTATCTTACTAGAGATTTTTAGGAAGTTTTTTGGTGATCATAATTTTCATGCCTTTATAGAATTAATTCCCAAAATTTCGAAAATAGTTTTCAGGATTCTTAAACATTTATGGGATTTATTCTAAAACAGATTTAGCTTTTAGGAAGTATTTTTTGGTAACTAGAAATTGTAAGCCTGTTTAGAACTCCTCTTCTAAATTTCTAAAATAGTATTCTAGAAATTTCTTCTCCAAATTACAAGATTTGTCCACCTATTTTACTAAAAGTTTTCTGGAAGTTATTTTTTTAATGACTAGAATTTTCAAGTCCTTCTAGAATTTCTCTCTTAAATTTCTAGGATATTAATGGAATTTATTGTACAAATATACTAACCTTATCATCCTTTGCAATGAAAGGTTTCTCTTCTAAATTTTAAACATTGTCATTCATTTCTTAATCGCATGGGAATAATCAACAATAGTTCTTTCAGATTTTCATAATCTCAATAGGTCTTTTTTATATTTTGGTGATTTCTTTTCCAAATTTTTGAAACTTTTTTTGGGTTTGTGGAATTAGTATTATTATTTCCTATATTTTCAGAAATTTCTCCCAAAATTCCTTGAAAAATTTCGAGGGTTATTGAAATTTTTAAGAATAAATTTTTACACTTAAACTAAACAAATTTTTTTTTCGAGAAGCAAGGGCACCCATAAAAAAATAAAGGTCTGCTCCAATTCATTTCAAGCACAATCTACACAATTCAACATTTGTTACCTCAAGAAGACAAGAGGTGATTGATATCACCTTTGCTAGTCAGAGTATAAGCAAGCACATCCTGACTGACATGGTCAGATCATAGATGGATGTGTCACTAAACCTCCTGAAGAGGAAGCGTTCAGAAATACTAGGAAAATAATAATAATAATAATAATAAATCATTTATTGACACATTGAAATTACAAAAGAACAAGAACTGAAATATACATCGATTGAATAATAATTAATCTACATAAGCATTACAATGGTCAAAAGGACTTGAATCATTCGCAGTATTTGAAATTGTAGCCAAATACTGAGACTGATCTTCCTCCAAGCCCTGTTTAATCTAACTTAACTAAAATTAAATGTAATTTACTTACTAACTAACTTAAATTAATGAATAATACTAATATTCATACATAATCTTGGACGTAAATATATATATTTGCGAGTAAACGTTATATTTTTTGATGTTCAAGCAACATAAGTTTATACTTCGATTTAAAATCGCTAAAACCCGTATACTGAAAGGGTACCTTGTTCATGCATTGGACAATTGTATAAGAAAAGCAACGTTTGAAAACCTGAAATCTATGCTTTGGTATAGACAGTAAACCTTTACTTCTTACGTTAATGGTATGAACATCGCTTCTATACCGAATCTTTTCATAAAGGTAAGGTGGGCATTTTGAATTCATTACCTTATAATAAAAACAAGCCGAGTGAAATTTTCGTCTATTTTCCATATTGAGCCACTTACATTCTCGTAATTTATATGATATTTTTTCACGTCTACGTATGCCATATATAAATCTAAGACATGAGTTTTGCATACGTTGTATTCGGTTTAGATCCTCCTTGTCTATACAGGCATTATATATTGTATCACCATAATTGAAATTAGATAACACTAAAGCATCACATAACATAATTTTAGTTTTCTGGTCAATCATTTGACGATTTACATATATCGACTTAAGTGCAATGTACGCTTTACGTAGTATACTGCTGGTGTTTTGTTTAAATCTTAGATTTGTATCCAAATGCATCCCTAGGTTCTTTACACACTCATTAATAGGTAACACAGTTCCATTTATTAATATATTAAAAACTGCTGTTGCAATTTTTCTTAATTTAGTTGGGCCAAACAGAATGAGTTTAGTTTTATCTTCGTTAATTTGTAACGAATGTTGAGTAGAGTATTTAAGTAAGTTATCTAAATCTTTATTTAAATTATGTTGAGCAATATAGATGTCATCAATATCAAAAGATATGTATAATTGCGTATCGTCAGCATACATGTGATAGGACGCATGATTTAAAACCATAGGTAGTGATGTAGTATAAATAGCGTACACTAAAGGGCCTAATATAGTACCTTGTCCTACACCACAATTAGTAGTCAGAGGCGTAGATATAACATTGTCAATCATGACCATTTGTTTTCTATTACTAAAAAAGCTTGTCATTAATGCACTAGCTTCGTTACCAAATCCGACAAATTTAAATATAGCATTTAATAGTTGATGGTTTAATCTATCAAATGCTTTGCTATAATCAATTAGAACCAATGCTGTAACTTTACCTGAATCTGTTGCATGAATTACATCATCGGTTACATGAGCTAGTGCACTGCTACAACTGTAGCCAGGTCTGAAACCAGATTGATATCTAGGCAAAATATTATGTTTTGTTAAATGCTGTCGTATTTGGCTATCTAGAACTTTTTCTATGATTTTGGAGAGAATAGGAAGGATATTTATGGGTCTTAAATCTTTAAAAGTCATAGGGTTCGGGATTTTGGGAATAGGTGTTACCAACGATAATTTCCAGTGTACAGGGAATGTACAGCTAGTTATACAGGCGTTAACTATATGCGTTATATAATCTATAAGTGCATGATAACACAATTTCAGTATACGTATATTAATACCATCTATGTCAGTTGCATTTGTTTTTATATTGCTAATAATTTTAAGTACATCACTATTTGAGACTGTAGAAAATATTAATTCCCCATCGAATTGTGTTTTTTTGTTGTTATTATAAAAGTTAATAATATTTTCATCAGCAGCCAGCTGTTCCACTTCATTTACTAGATACCTATTAAATAAATTAGGATTTTTGAGGTGTTTTGGAATAGTTACATTATTTTTGCCATAAATATTGTTTTTCCTAAGTTCAGACCATAGTTGTTTTTTGTTTCCATTACAATTTGCTAATCGAAACTGCAGGTAAGCTTTCTTTTCTGCACGGATAGCTTTAGTTGTCAGATTTCGCATTGATTTATAAAATTCAAAATGAATAGGACTCTTAGTTTTTTTATACCGCTGACATGCTCTCTCTCGTATTTTAATCATCTCTTTTATATTATACGTTATCCATGGTGTAGGCCTCTTACTAATTTTAATTTCTTTAAGAGGGGCATGTTTATTCAGCACATTTAATAAGTTGTTATTAAAATAATTCACTTTATTATTAACATCATTAATATCATAAATCTCATACCATTTTATTCTATAGATATCATTTAAAAAATCTGTGGGATCTATATTTTTAATATCCCTAACTTTAATTATTTTATGTTCTACTCGTGTCGTTATTATTGGTAGCTCGCAATAAATTAAGGAATGGTCAGATAAGCCATGAGTGTCTGAAGCACCAAAGTTATATAAAACATTGCATTCATTTGTTATAATCAGATCTATTAAAGATTCTGATGTTGCAGTGATACGAGTTGGTTCCGAAATTACTTGTTTAAGAGACAACGACTCTAAGAGCGAACAGAAGGAACTGCTTGCTGCAGCCATGTTTAACATATTTATGTTAAAATCTCCTAAGCATACTACGTAATCATTAGTTAGACTGTATTCTAAGACAAACTTTTCAAAACAATCAGCAAAGTCCTTATAATTTCCCTTAGGAGGCCTATATATAATTCCGACCGCGACTGTTTTATGATCAATAGTTACTTTTATCCAAATTTGCTCAACTGATTGTGACGATTCCGAACTAATAATTGTATAGTTAAGATTATTTCTGATGTAGACTGCTACACCACCTCCTCGGCCCAGTCGGTCATTCCTTATAAGATTAAATCCATCTAATGCTAATGATCGATTCGGATGTAAATCAGAAAGCCAAGTTTCTGAGATGCCAATTATATCAGCATCTATAATTTGCAGATTAGACTGAAAAATATCGAATTTATTTGCGATTGATCTTATGTTTATATGGCATAATTTTAGATAATTATTATACATATTGTGTTAATAGTAAAACAATTTTAATAATGTCGGAACAAAACAAAAATTAACCAAAAGTGTAAACAATAATTAAAAGCGATAAAAAAATAAACTTATATATTTGGTAATTTAGATATAATATTAATTATTACTAATTTTTCTTCATTTGCTTTCTAGTCTTAACTCCATCTATTTGTGGTTGTAGCTTAATGGGGTTGCCTTTATTTTGATCCATATGTACAAGGTTACGTTCTGCTTCTCCAGTGGCACTAAGAAGTTGAAGTTCTGAGAGATTATATTTTTTCCCGTCTATAAGCACATATGTCCTAAATAGTTTTGCACGTTTTCCATCGTTCTTTGCATCTCGATAATAGGGAAGTAAAAGATTTCTCAGGCGACGTTCTTCTGTTGTAAGATCGTCATTTAAATAAATATGGCTTCCTTTCAATTTTGTTACTTCACTAAATAGTTGAGATTTGCTTTTGTAACTAATGAATTCAATTAGTATGGGGCTGTTTTCTTTATTTCCCAGTGTTGTAATATTATTTATATCATGTAAAGAAATATCTGTGCCGAGTTTCTCATTTAAAATATTTAATAACTCTGCAGGTTCATTTTTATTTTTAATAGCCTGTGGTGGAATGCCATGAATAATTATGTTATTTTTCTTTATCATTTTCTCAAGTTGTTCAATTTTTGATTTAAGAAATTCATTTTCATTTCGTAAGGCTTCAATTTGAGGTAGGATGTCATGATGAAGTTTATTTATTTCAGTTTTAATTTCCACTGTCTGTTCATTGATAAGTTCTCTAACATCGTTTAAGGAGAAATTCATAATAAATGTAAACGTATAATGATTTATCAATAATTAAATAACAAGAGGAAAAAAACAGGGAGACTCACTTCACGCTTCAGTGCCCGTTGAAGCGACTTTTCTTAAACAAACAAAAATAGACAACGGATAAGGATAGGGTCCGATTGAGTAAACAGAGGAAGTGAAATTACAATTATAATTGATCTAATCAAATTTGCGTTATTTATTCTAACAATTTGCACATTGGCGTATTAATATCAAGATTAGTTTTTATACGGGCCACGAGTTCATTAAACGCACTTGTAGCAAAAACTGTACTACAAATACATGCACGATTGCAAATTAAGCAGTGTATACTTACAATTTCGCATTAATAAATGCACTCGTAGGTCCGTTTTGTCTGAAATTTTTATCTTCGATGTAATGTATTAACAGTAATAATTCCTCCAAAGTTGAATAATGTACGTTAAGTTTTGTTCGATTTAAAGCGGATAATAACACAGCACCACGTTTTAAATACACACTTGCAGATAAGGAACTATTTACAAATTCGTTATCTGAACGATTACAAGAAGTTGAGAACAATATGCCGAGGTCAATGACCTTGCGTTGCTCCTGGGAAAGGCTATCATCTCCTCACATGAAAAATTATGTCATTCAACTCGGGTAGAGGGAAATCCACCAACCCAAAGTGGAATAAGGAAATCAACCATATGAGAAAGCAGGCAAGAATAGCGTATAATAAAGCGCAACGTTCCAAGTAGGAAATCGGTTCGACCTGTTGAGTAAAGCTACAGCCTGAAATAATGAAAAATAAGGGTAGCACCTATACTGACAACCTAGTGGATTCAGTTGATATACTCTAAAATACTCATTTTCCCGACTGCATAAACATGGAGGACAGGGATGAAGACCAGCTGTTCATACCCCTTCAAAAGAAGATTGATTCGTAACCTTCAACATAATTTCAGAACCCAACCCACCTCAGATCATTCAAATTTCTCAAGTCTCCAGGAAGGGATGAAGTTTACCCAAGAACTAAGACTTTCAAATATCGTGAGTATTTAATTGAACGCAAAGAATACTTCAGGGAATATCTTAAAGAAAAGGCGGGTAAAAAATAGAGAAGAAAGACATTTACTTTGTGCTTAAGATTACTGATGAAGAGAAAATCTAATTTATTTATGCTAAAATTATTTTTATACGCATTTGGAATTTTTAATTCTCCACAGAGAATTTTTTTTTACATTCGGTAATTTAAAACATACTATCTTTAATGTTTTAATGTCGATTACAAAACACTGCGTCATTTATTATTGGTGAAAGCCAATACTAATGCACGAACAATAAGTGAGTATTAAATAAACACCCCCGCCGTAATGGTGAATATTGTATGAACCGATGGATCGGGTATTCGTAAAAGGCTTGGGTTACTCAAATAAAAGGTCGAAGTGAGAAATTAAATATTGATTTTAAACTGCACACAAATGCTCAATATACGTAAAACTTGCAACTCGATGCATTCGAACTTCATTGTGGTTCCACGAAAGTTTCAATGTTTTTACGTTAGCGGTTTAGCTGGATGTGTTTGCATCTAGATGAGAATCGAAACGTATTGTGCATTCGTATATAATAGAAATCGTTACAACATTATCTGCAAATTAAATTTAAATTAAATCTATTTAGTGGTGATGCTTTTAAAACAAATTGACAATAAAAGAGATGATCTAAGTCAAAATAAGGGTAATTTGAAGTGTAGAAATAAGCGAAATAATTAATATTAATATTATTTCAGGATTTTTCTTGATACCTACAAATATAAAACGGTTTTAGACTATTTAAAATGAAACAAAGCAATTAAAGACAATTCTTTTAAATAATGCAACAGATAATCAAGCACAAATCTAAAGACTTGGTTAAATATTTTTTAAGTTTTTAAGAAAGATTCTTTACATTAATTAAAAACAAGTTAAAAATTATAATGGCAGATCAATTATAACTACAAAGTATAAAGTATAACTAAATTAATAATAAAATATTAGAGTCGATTTAATTCCCTTTTGTAAATTTCATGAGAAATATTGTACAGTAAATCACCAGCCCATTTCGAAACTCATTCGATAGAAACATGCACGTGATGGCGTTAGAAGGGGGTGGGTGGGTGGCTCGGCGGTGTTGGCTATGCGTAAGAGAACGCATTCATGGCCTCCCACACTCACCAGCCCTCAAGCTCTACCCGAAATTCGCAGCACTTAGAATATTGATTGCCGGCGTAAATAATGGAAATAAATGAAGGAGGACGGATGGGAGTTCTACCCCAGAATCGGGGCGGTTCCGCCGAATAAATAAAAGCGGAATCAATGGCTTACGTTTTATTGCGTTGATCTAAGACAAGAAAGTGGTACTTTCGACCCTGGAAAACAAGTGTTTGATGCACGGGGGCAACAGTTTCCCTTTCCTTATCAGATAAGGCAGAGATAAATTTGAATGACGCTCCCTCTCTCTCTCTCTCTCCCGTTCTCCCTTAAAACCTTGCTTATTTATTCAAAGGAAGGTTTTGTTGCCTTTCGGTGAGTCTTACCCATGCTTAGTGGGCGTAATTCTTTATGATCATAATTAATTATTTTACATAGAAGATCAGTAAGACTTACCAGTGCATATTTAATGTTTTATTTATGATAATAATTAATTAGTTTAAATGAAAGTTTTTACAACAAATACAAATAAAAATATTATCATACAAAATAATACATTTGTACTGTGTATTTTACTAATTTTCCAGTTACATAAATTTGTAAACTTTAAAAATATTAAACGCAATAAGATTGGAAATCAACCAACTACCTCAAAAATGATTATTTATTAACTTAGTTGCAATTATTTTGATTTATATGACAAATTTAAATACAAGAGTTACTTAATAAAAATAAAAAGATAAATCTGAAATATCCGTTGAAATTTAACTAGAATGGACTGAAAGACCTACGATCGATAACCAAGAAGAGAAGGACGAAGGAACATTTAACTTATTATATCTTATTCTTGTAATCATTTCTTCAATAAAGATGTTTTTCTTTCTAAAACTGAAACTTTTAAATACACAAACACAAATTTAATAAAAAAAAACAAAAGTAAGTAGCAATTTTTAGGAAATTTTCTGCAAAAAACAAAGAGAATTCCAAAAATCTTAGAGAAAAATTTGTGAACATTTCTATAACATTTTTTAGAAAAAAACAATAGCTTAAAGTAACGCAGCAGAAAGTTCTGAAAAATTTTATAATCTTGAAAATAAATTCAGGATTTTAGATGAATCTAGAAATCTGCAATGTAAATTTTCGATAAGTTAGAGCAAGAAATGGTTAAAATTTCTGGAGTAATAATTACTAAAAATCTGGAAGAGAAACAGAAAAATAACTATGAAACCTCCAAGGAAAATTGAAAGAAAAAATGTTCTAGAAAATTCTAGAAGTTTAAGAAAAATGCTTAAAAGTAGCGACGAAGAGGAAACAAGTTAACAGAAATAGAGAAAACATTTAAGAATCCTTGAAGAAAATCCTAAAATTCTAGAAGAAAATGGTGCATAGATCTAGAATTCTACTTGAAAAATTTTTTAGTATACTAAAATATTAAAAAATATTCAAACAAAATTCTAGAAAGTTGTAGGGAAGAATAATTATAATAAATTTATTTCTAAGAAGAATGTGTACATGTGAGTTTCTAAAAAAAGAAAAGAAGTCTTAGGAATTTCATTAAATCAGTCAATGAAAAATCTTTAAGAAAATGTTATTACAGTCTAAGAAAATTCATGAAATCTGTCAATCAAAAATATTTAAGAAAAATTACCATTCAAATTCTTTAGAAATTTCAAACTATATTTTTAAATTATAATTTATAATGCCAAAAATTAGATTTGTATAGCCTATGGAGGAATTTGTAGAAATTAAAAGAAAAGTGAAGAAAGAAAAGAAAAGTTCTGAATCATTTTAGAAACCAGGAACTCCCACATTTTATTCTAAAATTCTAATACAATAAGGTTTAATTTTTTTAGATGTTACTAGTATTTGTATATAGTATAATTATTCTGACATTATTCTTATTCTGTAACATTTTTTGGGAAACTATAAGATACTTCGATAAATCTAAAAGTAAAAGCTGGAAACTATGATAAAAAAATAATTGGAAACTTTTAGAACTTGTCAAGAAACATTGTTAGTAAATATCAATAGCATATAGTAACTGAAGTAAAAGATCTTGAAATTTTAGAGCGCTAAAAGTCAATAAAATTTGCTGAATTGTTTCTATATAAAAAAGAAAAAATAGTAAAGATCATTACTGCAAATTTGTCACATAAATAGTCCAACAACTTTAGATTCTTCGAAGATAATTGAAGAAAAGAATGTTAGAAAATTTTAGATGTTTGAGAAAAATACTTAAAAGTATCGACAAAATTAAACAAATAAAGAGGAATAGAAGAAACATTTGACAACTATTAAAAAAATCTAGTAGAAAAATACTGGATAATTTTAAAAATCTGTTATTTTTCTAACTTAGGCTATTATAGCCATTCATTGACGACCGTTATATAAATTTACTTAAACCTAAGAAAGATTAGACTGGGATACATCATGGACGAGATAAAAATGCTTGTAACCTAAAATGTTTAGACAATATTCAACCAAAATACTTAAAATTTTTATAGAGAATTACTAGTATATATATATAAAAACATTTGGTATAAATTAGTGAAAACTTATCATCAAAGAAAATTCTAGATATGTTAATCAATAATTTCTAATTGATTTTAAAGCTCTGTAAAAAAAGTAATATTAGTATCTTGAGAAAATAAAGAATTTGAAAAAAAATTGCTGAAAAGATCAAGGCAAAATATGTAGAAACTTTTCGAAACATGAAACCAAAATTGATAAATTGATGAGAAATTTTGAAACCTTCGAAATTAAATCCAGAAACCTAAAAGGTAATAATTATTCATTTAATAATCTATGATGACAACAACAATAACTAAAATTATGTTTAGCATTATGTTAATCACAATAATAAATTTCATTTGGTTTAAAAAAAACGTTTTTAAAAATAAACTTTAGAGCCTTTAAAGAAAACTACAATAAAGTTGGATACTTTTATAATTTTGGGATAAATAATTCAAAGTATCGACAACATGAAGCAAGGTAAAAGAAATAGTTGATCATTTTAAGACTTTTTGAAGAAAATTCTAAAAATTTAGAAAAAAAAACTGTTTCATAATTCTAAAAATCTAGTAAAAGTGTGTAGAAGCTTAAAACAAAATCTTTAAGTAGGGAACATTTAAAGAATTTACTAGAGATTTGTTAGGATATTTGGTGTAAAATTTCTAAACGAAATTAGTAAAAAAACTAGAAAAAATATTATTTGAAAATTCCAAAAATTTTGTATCCTTGAAGGAATTTTAATAATTTGAAAAATAGAATTATTCTAGAAATATAACTTGTATTTGATTCTAATTTTTCACTTGGTGAAACATTATGTTAATAATAGGTTGTTAAAAAAATTCACTAAATATTTAGTGAAACAAACCAAGTGAATTTTTTCAACAACCTATTAATTCTAGAAATCTGAAAGAGAATTTTAAAACCATAAAAAAAAAATTTAAGCAATTTGAAAGAATAATGTTATAAAAACTCCAGAATGTTACAGCCTTCGAAGAAAATTTTAAAAAATTGGCAGGAAAAATTGTAGAAATCTAAAAAATAGTAGGTTAAATATTTCAGTACGACCAAGCAATAAAAAATATTAAGAATAAAGAAAACACTTTTACTTTTTTATACCACTTTAAGTTTTATTTTCAGTGACTAGTTTCGACTACACGGTAATCATTATCAAACTTAGTTAATAAATAAAATAAAACTTAAAGTGGTATAAAAAAGTAAAAGTGTTTTCTTTATTCTTAATATTGAAATGTACCACCAAGTGAACGCCGTTAAGATCCAGGAATCAATAAAAAAATATATTGCTCTCACATTAAGCAACTCTAAAAGAAAGTTCTGAAAAACTAATAGAGAAAGTAATAAAAAATATAAGAAATCTGTAAGGAAAATAATTCCTGAATTCAGATAAAATTTAGAAGGGAGGAAACTAGAAATTGTAGACATTTTCAAAAAAATAAAAATATGATAAATATATGTAAAAATTTATTAGAGATATTGATTTTATAATTATTTTAGAAAATGTCTGCAAAAATCTAATAAAATTTCAAAAATCTAAAACTAAATTCTAGAAACTATCGATGAATAATATTCGAATTGTTCTAAATATTTTGAAGCAAAATTGGTAAAAAGTTTTAAAGGCTTAGAAGGAAATATAAGAAATTTATGAATAATCTAAAAAATCCTCAATAAAATTTGCTAAACATTTCTCTTAGATTCAAATAAAACTTGAAATATTTAACATTTTTCAAATATATATTATTATTAAGAGAACTTGATTTTTTTTTTTTTTAATTTGCAAAACTCGAAGAGAATTTACAAATAATCCAAAAGTTTGCAATAAAATCTGCCAAAAATTTATATAACCTAGTAAATTTTTTTTAATATCTTGAATAAAAATAATATTAGGTAATTTCAAATTAAAACACTTGTTTAGTTTCATATTGTAATATTCAGTTTCCAGACACGTGTTTCTCAAAGAAATTACAAAATAACTCTCAGTTATTTTATTATTTCTTCTCTGACTAGTTTACCCATAAAGGAGTAATAGAACTTGATAATGAAAAAAGTCAGTTTATAATTTTAATTTCAAAAATCATGAATTGTAATTTTACTGTGGGTATACGTAATGCTACAAAAAATAGTAGAAGACTAATTTGAAAGTAGAAGAAGCATAGGCAAAAAAGTAATATTGGCTGAAAACGCAAATAATACACAAGGATAAAGAATTAATTCATATAGCGCAAAATAGAAAAGTATATCAAATGATGATCGCTAACCTTCGATAGAAGACCGCACAGAATAAGATGAATTTTAAACAATTTATAAAGTATCATTTGATCATTTGAGGACTATATGTAAATATTATTTTATTTAAATGTGAAAATAAACAAACATGATATTATTTAGGGTAAATGAGCACTGGCTTATCTGTACATGTATAGGCGAACGTTGTATTATTCAATTAAGTCAGTGTACATAAAATTACATTCACGAAATTAGGTGCGGGTCGCAAGGGGCGGCGGGCCCATTGTGCCCACTGTTCGCCCGTTATTAATTAAAAATCGTGTTCAATTTACAGACGCTTAAACAATACAATCCTTGCCAACAATGCCGGAGGTAAATAGAAATTCGCAGAAAGCGGCGAAAATTATCCGCCGGTTTGCCGCACTATGCGGATTTTATTAAATGACTAATCTAAAAATCCGCTTAATGCGCACATTCACATATGAGTAATCCCCCACGGCCGGGTTAATAATGGTCGGAAGGGGTGGGCGCGGGATTATCACACCCGGGCGTTTCTGAAAAGGAGAGCCGCCCGGCCAATAGAAATCGGTTTTTATTTGTTTGCGAATCCGGCGCCGGGTGATTAATGAAATTTGTTGTTGTTGTTGCTGGTGCTGGGCGAAACAAGGTTTCTGCAATCTACACGTTCATATTTTCAGGGGTCATAATTTAATTTGTGAAAAAAAAAACGTGTTCTCCTCGCGAGTCGCATTCATTACCCAGGGGATGTTGATAAAAAATTACCACTTCTTTTCCGGGGCGACTCTCGGATATTATAATTCTAAACAAAGGAGGGTGGTGGAGAAATGGGAAAATGCAATGAATTTTGTTTTATATGTCGGGTAGACAATTACGTTAAGAATGGGTGTTTCTTATTCATTGAAAACTATATAATAATAATAATGGTTATTATGAATTTTAATTCAATTAGCACTAAATACATTTTTATACAATTTTTATTTAAATTTAAAGACATACATTTAGGACAAAAAATGTTTACATTTTTATATTTATTATTATAAGCAACAATAAATACATCCTTAAGTTGAGTGTTTCTTAATATCTAATTACGATAGGGTAATTAATTAATCGGATGTTAAATAATTATGGCATACGGCATATCATATTGGCTTCTATGTGAATGGATATATTTTAGACACTCAAAAATACATATTGATGGTAAGGTTAAAATTTTACTTTCTCGAGAGATACCACGACAGTCCTCTTTATATGAACACCCTCCAAGAATACGGATTGCCTTGCGCTGGAGTTTAAAAATTCTATTCCTAATAATGGCGTGGCCCCAGGCAATTAGCGCATATTCCATATGAGAGTGCACATGAGAAAAATACTACTGTCGTAATGCCGTTCATGGTACCTGTGAAGCAAGGTTTCCGAGTATAAACATATTTTTGTTGGGCTTGTTTGCCTATTCACTGCCATGCAGTAACCAATTTAACTGGGTGTCTAGATGTACACCTCTCGTCGTTTTAAAGAAAATACAAGATGCATTCAGTTTTAAGCAATTACTTGCAAACCACTCTCCAGGTTGTACATGTGTAAAAAAATCTGATAAAGAGGTTAAGTATCATCTGCATATAAAATGACATCACACCTAGGAAAACTATCATACCAGGGAGGCCATTAATATATATTAAGGATAGTAATGGCCCCAAGATTGAAACTTGGGGAACACCATTACTCATGTACACGGGGAGTAATAGTTCATCATTATATAATGTACATTGCATTCTCCCTGATAAGTAGGAGGATATCATTGTTATGCTTACTGGGTGTAGGTTATAGTAGAGCTTTTGGATGAGAATGTAGTGAGAAACGAATTCAAAAGCTTTAGATAGATCCAGAAAAGTAGAGTATGATTCACGGCTTTTTTCAAAACAGTCTTGTGCATTACCAACAAAATTTAGTATTGCGCCTACTGTACTCTATCTAGTTTCGTTCCTTTGTTAGCATCTACGGTTCCAGCTAGTAAGAAGATGTGATCACGTTTCGTAAAGTCTTTGGCCAGGTTGCATATATCTTCGATTACTTGAGAACATTTCGAATTTAGTTTGAAGTATGACATTGTTGACTGTTAAATCATAGTTTGAAAAAACTGATTTAAGATGTAGACCTATATTTTTTCCATGATTGTCAGACAGAAACAGAATTTTTGAATTGTTCCAGGTTATATAAATTGAGTTTTTCGATCTATAATTTAATTTTATAATCAGTTATTTTTAGCATTGTCGTTTATTCGTAGATCATAATAATGCGAATTTTGTGATTGAGTTTTTTTCTAAACTTTTATTTTTTTCTTCAGCATCTCTTGCCTCTGTTTCAATGATTTTAATCCTTTTTGTTAATTTATCGACGTAATCGTTTTTGATTTTTAGTTCTTCTATTATTTATTGCCTAGTTGAATCAATACTATTGTTCAAAGTTGAATTAAGAAGCGATTTTGTGCAACATTCGATTAAATATTCTCCTACGTCTTTAATTTTTCTATTTTTAAATCGACAGGATCCATGGTATACATTATGGCAGTTGACGCATATAATATTTTTAAATGGAATCGATTTGCAACACTTAAAATTAGTTTTTAGTTTCACTCATGGTTATATTTTGCTGAGTTATATTCTAAAATAACGCATCTAATATTAGAATAAACGATGAATATTGCATTTAAAAAAAGGATTAATATAAAACAGTTTGTAAACTCACCCACCAATCCATGCAACATCGTAAAAGTTTTGTTAAATTTATGTTACGTTCATAGCTTTGCAGATGTATAAATCTTAAACACTCAGTTCGACGATTAGTGTTTCTTAATTTTTTATTACGTTAGAGCAATTAATTTCGTAAATAATTTAAGCAAACTCTGGTTTATGGTGTAGTGATTGGAGGGTAGGATAGGTGCCACCCATCCAGCCTACATATACAATTAAACCTAAATTACTGACAGTGTTTTAGTTTCCGCATTATAAGAAAAAATAATGTCGATGGTGTTAATAAACTTAAGCAGTATTTAAGATTATATATAAAATTATATGTTATATGTAGGTTGAATGGTAACTATTCCACCCTGAAATTACATTATCTATATTAATGATCAATGTGTTAATAACATAAAATAAATGTTTGTTTAATAAATTTTTCAAAATTGGGGCCCTGTCAGTAATTGATGTTTTATTGTATATGTAGGGTGGTTGGGTTACCTCTAAGCTATCCTTCAAATACTTCGTCATAAGCGAAGGTTTTGTTGAATTAATTACGTATTTCACTTTCAATTGTTTGTTGATTTAAATGACATAAAAATCTAACGAGTAATTTGAAGTTTTTATTTTCTTTTAAACTCTACTTAAATTAATATTATTATAGGTTACAATCAATAAAAATATAGGGGTGTATTTTTGTGCAGTCAGTTTATATAATATTTTTAATCCTACCCACTGCGCTGAATTTAATTATTATTAATAATCTAGTGTTAACAATTGTTTTAATTTATTAATACTTTCAAAAAAGTATGTTTAAACCCTGAAAACTAAAACACGACGTGATTGACGTTCCAAAGTAGATGTAGGGTGGGTGGGTGTTCTCGAACCCAGCAATCCGTGCAATATCGCAAAAGTTTTGTTGAATTTATTATTACTTATAGCTTATTGCTTCTTAATTTCTAATTATGTTAGTGTAATTAATTTCGGAAACAATTAAAACAAACTCTAATGTATGATGTAGTAGTTGGAGGGTGAGATAGGTGCCTCACACTCACCCTACATATACTGACAGTATTTTAGTTTCCAGCATTATAAGGAAAAATAATGTCGATGGTGTTAATAAACTTAAGCAGTGTTTAAGTATATATGTAAAGACATATATAGAATGGGTGGTGACTGTCCCACCCTACAATTACATTATCCAAATTAATGTTCAATTTATTAATAACATTAAAAATTGTTGTTTTACATTTTTTTTAAATTGGAGCACTGTCAGTAATTAAAGTATATTTAGGACGGGTCGCCTCTCAACTTAATGACGAATTTATTTTTCAATTGTATCTTGATTTAAATCGCATAACAATCAAAAGAATATATTGAAGTTTTTATTTTCTCTTAAACTGTAGTTAAATAATAATATTATTATAAGTAACAATAATTAAAAAGTAAGGTGACTATTTTCAGGTAGTCGGTATGTATAATATTCTTAATCCTACCCACTGCGCCGAATTTAATTATTAATTATTACATAGTGTTAATAATTGTTTTATTTTTTTAATACTTTCAAAGGAGTATGATTAAACCCTGCAAACCACAATACTATCATCGATGGAAGTTCCAATGTATATGTAGGGTGGGTGGGTGGCCTCGCACCACCCTCCAACGCATGCAACATCGCAAAAGTTTTGTTGAATTTATCGTTACGTTCACAGTTTTGCAGGCATACAAATTTAAAAGACTTAAGATAAGTTCGACGATTAGTGTTTCTTAAATTCAATTACGTTATTGCAATTTATTTCTGATATAATTTAAGCAAACTCTGATTTATGATGTAGTGGTTGGTGGGTAAAATAGGTACCACCCACCCACCCTACATATACAATTAAACTTAAATTACTGAGAGTGTTTTAGTTTCCAGCATTATAAGAAAAAGTAATGTCGATGGTGTTAATAAACTTAAGGAGTGTTTAAGGTTATATATAAAGTCGTATGTAGGATGGACTGCAAATGCATTATCTAAATTATTGTTCAATTTTTAAATAAGATAAAATAAATGGTTGTTTTATACATTTTTCAAAATTGGAGCCCTGTCAGTAATTCAAGTTTTATTGTATTTGTAGGATGGGTGGGTGGCCTCTATTTTACCCTCCAATTACTACTTCATATGCTGTATTAATGACGGATTTCATTTCCAATTTTTTTTATTAAAATGGCTTAAAAAACGAATGAATAATTTAAAGTTTTTGTTTTCTCTTAAATTGTATTTAAAATAATATTATTATAAGTAACAATTAATTTAAAAAATTGTGAGCGTTTTCGGCCAGTCTGTTTGTATAACATTCTTAATCCTATCCACTGCGCTGAATATAATTATTGTTATTAACATAGTGTTAATGTTTGTTTCTATTTATTAATGTTTTCAAAGGAGTATGTTTAAACCCTGCAAACTAAAACACTATCAGTGATTCAAGATCCAATTTATATGTAGGGTGGGTGGGTGACCTCGAACCCACCCTCTAATTCATGCAACATCGTAATAGTTTTGTTGAATTTATCTTTAGGTTCATAGCTTTGCAGGCGTATAGATTTTAAAAGTCCAAAGTTTAACGATTTACTTATTTATTGTTGCTTATAATAATATTAATTTAACTAGAGTTTAACAACTTTTAAAAATAAAACTTTAAATTACTGTTTAGATTTTTCTGTCATTTAAATCAATAAACAATTGAATTGAAATCCGTCATTAATTCAACAAAACCTTCGCTTATGACGTATTAATTGGAGGCTAGGATAGAGGCCACCCACCCATCCTACATGCACAATTAAACTTAAATTACTGACAGTGTTTTAGTTTCCAGCATCATAAGGAAAAATAATGTCGATGGTGTTAGTAAACTTAAGCAGTTTTTAAGATTATATGTATATATAAGATGGGTGGTGAATATTCCACACTAAAATTACAAAATCTAAATTAATGTTTAATTTATTAATAGCATAAGATAAATTGTTCTTTTATAAATTTTTGAAAATTGGAGCAGAGTAATTGAAGTTTTATTGTGTATGTAGGGTGAGTGGCTTGCCTCTATTCTATCCCCTATATGACGGATTTATTTTTCAATGATTTGCTGATTCAAATGGCATAAAAATCTAAAAGTAGTTAAAAGTTTTTATTTTCTTTGAGACTCTAGTTAAAATAATATTATTATAAGTAACAATAAATTAGAAAATAAGGTGAGTGTCGGGCAGTTAGTATGTATAATATTCTTAATCCTACCCACTGCGATGAATTTAGTTATTATTAATTACATCTTGTTAATAATTATTTTAATTTATTAAAACTTTCAAAGGAGTATATTTAGACTCTGCAAACTAAAACCCTATAAGTGATTGATGTTCCAATGTATATGTAGGATGGGTGGGTGGCCTCAAACCCACCCTCCATTCCATGCAACATCGCAATAGTTTTGTTGAATTTATCCTTACATTTATAGCTATGCAGGCGTAAAAATTTTAAACCCTAAAATTTCGAAGACTAGTATTTCTTAATTTTTAATTACGTTACTACAATTAATTTCTGTAATATTTAAACAAACTCTGGTTTATGATGTAGCGATTGGAGGGTAGGGTATGTGACACCCACCTATCATTCATATACAAATAAACTTAAATTACGACAGTGTTTTAGTTTCCAGTAATATAAGGAAAAATAATGTCGATAATCTTAGTCAGTATTTAAGATTATATGTAAAGTTATATGTAGGATGGGTGGTAACTATCCCAACCTGCAAT
The DNA here is from genome assembly GCA_963969525.1 of Ontholestes murinus. NCBI lineage: Eukaryota > Metazoa > Arthropoda > Insecta > Coleoptera > Staphylinidae > Ontholestes > Ontholestes murinus. The sequence goes on from OZ018388.1 coordinate 17,332,007, forward strand.
TACATTATCTAAATTAATGTTCAAATAATTAATAACATAAAATAAATTGTTGTTTTATAAATTTTTGAAAAATGGAGCCCTGTCACTACCTGAAGTTTTATTGTATATGTAAGATGGGTGTGTGGCCTCTATCATATCCTCAAATTACTACGTCAGAAGCAAGATTTTGTTTTAAATTAATAACGGATTTTATTTTTAAATGTTTGTTGATTTAAATGGCATAAAATCTAAAGAGTAATTAAAAGTTTTTATTTTCTTTTATACTTTAGGTAAATTTATATTATTATAAGGTACAATTAATAAAAAAATCGGGGAGTCAGAATATATAATATTCTTAATCCTACCCACTGCACCGAATTTAATTATTATTAATTACATATTTTTAATAATTATTTTAATTTATTAACACTTTCAAAGGAGTATGATTAAACCCTGAAAACAAAAACACTATAAGTGATTGAAATTCCAATGTATATGTAGGGTGGGTGGGTATCCTCGAACCTACCCTTCAACGCATGCAACATCGCAAAAGTTTTGTTAAATTTATTGTTACGTTCATAGCTTTGCAGTCGTATACATTTTAAACACTCAAAGTTCGGAAATTAGTGTTTCTTAATTTTTTATTACGATAGAGCAATTAATTTCGTAAATAATTTAAACAAACTTTGGTTTATGATGTATTGATAGGAGGATCGGATAGGTGCCACCCACCCACCCTACATATACAATTGAACTTATGTTACTGACAGTGTTTTAGTTTTCAGCATTATAAGGAAAAATAGTGTTGATTGTGTTAATAAACTTAAGCAGTATTAAAAATTATATGTATATATGTATATGTCATATATAGATGGGTAGTGATTATCCCACCCTACAATTACATTATTTAAATTAATGTTTAATTTATTGATAACATAAATTAAATTGCTGTTTTACAAATTTTTGAAAATTAGAGCACTGTTGGTAATTGAAGTTTTATTGTATATGTACGGTGGGTGGGTTCTATCCTTTAGATAATACGTCAACAGCAAGAGTTTTATTGAATTAATGACGAAGTTTATTTTCAATTGTTTGTTGATTTGTTGATTTAATTGGCATAAAAATCTAAAGAGTACTTTAAAGGTTTTATTTTCTTTAAAACTCTAGTTAAAATAAAATTATTATAACTGATAATATAATTTAAAGGAATCTATGTGTTTATGAATCTTGGGACAAATGTTTGCTGTAGAATATGTATATATGATCGTACAGAAACGATTTTATGTATGTTTCTTCTCTGTATTATTACTATGTTTATTATCTTAATGAATTCTTTAAATGTTAAACTTTAATGTAATTTTATTTTTGGATTTTATATGTTTTAGTAACTATTCTCTGTACTATTATTATTATTATTATCTTAATGTATTTTTTAAATGTTAAGCTTAAATAAAACTTTTAATTTTGATTGTATATGTTCCTGTAACTATTAACATTGTGTGCTATTTTTTAAACTGATGTTATTAACATAAATAAATTTATTATGATTATTAGGAAACAATAAATAAAAAAGGAAGGTGAGTGTTTTCCGGCAGTCGGAATGTATAATATTCTTAATCCTACCGACTGCGCCGGAGTCTAAAACTACAAATGGCAGGACAGTGTCATCAATTTTTGCTTGAAGTTATGCGTTTACTTAATCGCGTAAGCTACAAGGTCCAAATACCATTGCTGAAGATTTACTTGGATTAATCAAGAGGAAGTGCTCTAACTGTTTTGATAAATCCGACTAATATAGTTACCAGCCAATACTGTATCTTTTTTCTTGACTTTCCTAATTGAAATTGCTTCAAGATTTTTTTCGTTAAAATTTTCTGTATTAATTCTATGTTCATCTTTACTCTTTACAAGAATATTTCTACCAGGCATTATTTCCACCAAATTTTTCTCAAGATAATTTTAATAGTCTATATCTAGTGGGAGTTAGGTCTTCACATATTACTGTCCCCCACTGTTTTGTATGTGTCATTTTTTAAATTAATTAGAAACTTAGTTTTAACCTTTCTCGTTCAGCATGCAAAATATGTTTTCTTAATTGTCATTCATTACTTCAAAATTTTCTATGACCGGATATGCGAAATGCATGTATTTTTCGCCTTAAGGCGAAATATAATAAAATTTTCTTCGTTTTAGCTGATAAAAACAGCATACTTTTAAAAGAAGCAGAGCAATAACAAATGTTTAAATACAAATTTAATTTATGTGAGGTAAAAATATTATTTATTAAGTATTAGCATGACTATTCCACTCCTATTGCATGTAGCCAATGAAAAGGAGGCATGTGTTATTTTTTAGCCAATCACGTCGATTTATAAGTGAATAAACACCAAGTTGCTGTTTATTCACCTGAATAACCTGAAGTTAGCTATTTCCCGACAAATGAATTGAATTAGCCTTGATAAAAAAGCGAAAAACGTTGTTTATGCGTATGTCAGTTGCAAGTAGGTTATAAAATCAAAAGGTTTGGTAAAACTTCATCAACCATAATAAATGCGATGGTGGCAAGTTCTGTACCAAAAAATAAAACTAAAACAAGATCGTGTGTTTGGAATCGATTTGAAGAATTCTGCGCCGATAAAAACTACCAGTTGTTAGCAAAACTTCAATGAAAACTCTTGCCGCGATTATGATGACTGGGCGTATAATATAAAGAAGGTAAATGCAAATGATTATAAGGGAGGTGTTATTTAATCAATGTCGAATTTTTCGACCAAAATACTGCAGGAGATATATCATAAAAATTTTAATATAAATATTGAACCATTCACCGATATTCGTTTCAAGTCGTGGAACAGTCTTTCCAAATACCATTCGTGATGACAATTAAATCGGAATAAATTTTGTTTTTAGTGCATTCAAGTTTGTTGCTTATTCGCGATTTTTATTCGAGCAACTGATAGAAAAAATTTTTTCGTGACAGTTGCTCTCATTAAAATCGCTAAGCAACAAACTTTCATGCAAAAACAAAATTTATCCGAGTAAATTGCCATCACTTATGGTATTACTTGTGAATATTTTATAAATTTAATTTAAGCAAATAAAATAATTATAATAATATTTTAAATGAATAATTTCTCTAAAAATATATGTACATACTATTTAATATGGGAAGCAGAGGCGTGATGAAAGTTAGCAGGCTAACACCGACCGGAACTATTCATACAGACCACTGAAATTCCTGAATAAATAAGCTGGCGAGGTATTCGAGGGCCGCAGAGCAGTCGAGCAGGGGTGTCGAAGATTTCTCGAATGTGCAATATTCCAGCACATGCCCTGTAATCCCGTAATTGATTTTATTACACATACTGAATTGTTTTAAAGTTCCAATTATGGTTTCGTGGTTAATTAACATGTGCTGCTTGAGTGTAATATTCGGTGAGGTAATTTGTTACCGTTAATAGAATATTATTCGGATTTTATCGATTTCCTTCATTAGTTGTAGAGATTTTAATTATTAATTAAATTCATTTAAAATATGCATACAACAAAAATGCATAATAATTTGTCTGTATAACAGGATTTAATCTTTGTATTTTTATTGTATACTAAACTGTATAATGATGTAAATGCCTTAGGAATCAACGAAAAAATATATATTATTACGTTATCAATTAATTATTTTTAAAAGAAATAATGACAACACAAGCAATTTCCATTTCGACTTCAGGTTAAATCAATTAAAAGAATATTATTAAATCCTATGCCACTACAAACGAATTATATTATTTTGCAATAGGAGATACATCGTTATGTATTTTTCCAAGCACAAAGAGCGAAATAAATTAGGTGCTATTCATTCAATAATTAAATTTATTGACAACTCACTAGAAATGTCTTAAAATAGGGCTATACGCGTAAATAGTAATGAATGGCATAGAATTTCATCATAATGAATGCAATAATTACATTAAAAATAAACATATCAATGCCGCATCTTTTTAAATCTAGGAAATACTGAATGTTGAAATAATTGAATGACCGTTTGTAGCTCTTATTAACTAACTTTTTCTACAATTTATATATACATGTACTTTTCGGCAGCTAGTTGTAAACCCGACGATGAGTTTGTAGTGACTTCCTTCATTTTTTTAAACTATTACGTTTGTAAATAACTCTTTTAAATACGTCCTCCTGATTTAACGTCCGCTTTGTGTACCTTAAGGTCTTTGTTTACATTATTATCATTGAAATGTTTTTGGTTTTTATTTCACTGTCTGAGCTTTTTGTATCCACGGGACCGTTTTGCAATTATTCCAATACGTTGGAGCGTATGTTGCTTTCTGGAGGGTAAACGAAACCAGAGTTAGCTACAGGAATTGTTGTATTAAATAGTTCACCTACCTTTGATTTAGCTTTAGTAGATGACACTGGTTCATATAATATGATAACATATTTATTTTGAGATTTGTTGTCAATAAAGTAATATGGGATAAAGAAAATCGTAATAAATCTATTTGTTGTTTTATAACGTTGGCTTTATCCTTAATCTCTTTAGTGAATATATATCAGGATGCAATATGCCCCCGAATATTTAATTTCTACATTACCTTTATTTGTATGATTAGAAAATGCACAATTTGGCAACGTGTTCTTCTCATCTAGGTTTAATTAACTAACTCATCCAGAAAGATAGCAAATTAGGGATGTTTCGTTGATTATATTTATGCGTTTTCTATTTCATACATTATCACAGAACACACACTTGATTTTCATATTATCGTTCACTACTTTCGTATTAAAAAATAAACCAACATTTATTTGGTTCACCATGTTTACTCATGATGTGTGGTTCAGTCAGCTTTGTTTTCCTCGAACAGATTATGCGGACCCTACCTATTTTACTTACGTAATATTCTGCAAATATTCTAATCAAAGTCTGAGAGTAGTGCTTGACAGCTCCTCGTTTTTCTGGCACGCCTGATTTGTTTTCACTTCCACCTTATCAGCATTTGAACTTTCTGATCGACAAGAGTCGCACAGTTGAAATATATCAACTTTGAACATAAAACATCCACTACCATCTAATGCATTTAGATCTTCTACTTCTGCGGGTACCTATTCTTTCCGAATATTGAAGGCCATGGTTCTATGGTAGGAGAATTAAGAATTAAGTTTTTAAGCGATGATATACTTTTTCTTCCTGGTCCTTTTTGCCATAGACTTTCCCTCGAAGAACAGATTTTAGAACAGGTATTTGATTTCCTAATATGTCCAAAGTATTCTGTATTTCTTTCCTTGATGTGTTTCTTAACTTTCAAGTCCTTCTTGGATTTACATGATTTTAAGGGTCTCTCTGAAGATTTCTTATGAACAGGGAATAAATATATGAGCGGCGAAAGAATGCCTAGCGTCTTAAAGAATACTCACTACAGCGGTGTGCTCCTCCGCGTTTACTTGATAGAAAATGATTGATTACAGCATAGGATCTGGATGATCCTAAGATCTTTGTCATCCATCACTGTGATTTTCAAGACCTCCATAATATTTTTATGCTATATTTTATTAAACGTTTTCTGGTGGTCGGTAAAACCGGCAAAAATATCACAGTTCATATCTCTGGAGCGCTGAAACAATAACTGCAGACAGAACAGGGCAACCCTTCATAAATGGAAACTATGTGTTAGTTACTCTTTCTTCGCAGAACTTGTGAATTCTCCTATGAATGTGTTTTAGAAATAACTTTAGCATGTGACTCATGAGGCTAATCGTTCTATTGTCACCACATGTTTTAGCTCCCTGTTTCTTTAACAAGATTATAAATTCTGAGATCAGCAATTCCTTTGGGATGTTCTCTGTATTGTAGATGTTATTGAATATGCCCATTAAGAATTTGACGAATTCATCGTCTAAAAGTCTAAAGAATTCTGAATGTATCCCATCTGGTTCTGAAGCCTTTCCTTCTTTAGGGTGTAATTGGCGGCTTTGACTTCTGTCATAACTCGGCTTAGATGTGGTGTGAGTCCCACTCTACATTCTTTGGTTAAAAAATTACTGTTCTATGTACTTTTTCCACGTTTCTTTAATGTCTTCTATATCTACATGGATGGGTTTTTAATGGATTGAAAATACAAGGGGATGAAATAATTTTACAAAATTATTTTTCGTTTTCAATATATTCACCTGCAAACCTAACACATTTCTTAGATTATTAATTAACTTATGAATACCCTTTTAAAATTTATTGATATTTCTCTGAAAAATACGCTGAAACTGCATCCTACACTTTTTTGTCGGTAGAAAAGTTCTTTTTTCGAAGCTCCTTTTTTTCGTTTTGGAAAGAGGTAATGGTCGCTGGAAGCCAAATCTGGGATATAAGGTTGGTCATCAATTATATCGAAGCCCACCTTAGGCAAAGCAGCTAACGAAACTCGACTCTTGTGAACAGGAGCATTGTCGTGCAATAGTAAATTATAATTAATCAACAAAATTCTTTCTATGTCCCAGAAAAATGTCGCATTTAGCTTTCTCGCCGACTGCGCCACCTTGAATTTTATTTCTTGGGCGATAGTGTACCCTTTTTATGCCACTGCATAGAATCTTGCTTAGACTCAGATACACAGTGATAAACCCACTAGTTTAAAAACGCACGTTAACACTTAACGGGCTGCTGTTGTTGTGGTGGTATGAGTAATCTAAGTACCCTCTAGCACTGAATTTTAAGATGCCAAGATAATTATGAAGAACCTTAAAAATGGTTCCACGTACTCCAAACATGTCTGCGAGTTGTGACCTCAACAAACCGCCCAGATCAAAGTTCGTCTTCAGTTGATTCCCTTGCTAAAGAAGGTTGTACCACGTGTATACCATGTCCCCGTAAACAGACATCTCTTCCAAAATGGTTTGAGCACTTTTTCCTTGCTTTGTAAGGAACTTTGCAGCGGAGAGGAACTTTATTTTCTCCATATTTCACAATTTCTTCCGGATTAAGTTGCTGAATCGACGATAGTTCAAAGACTACTGGCCTCGTTATGATAATACTCGGAACATATACCGATAATAAGTCATTGAACACGTTAGAACCTGCGCCACCACCCACCACCCCCGTTATTGCGCAAACATAGAAACGTATCCATGTACAATCAGCTTTCCTGCATTATTTATCACCCACTTATATACATGAACTCACCAAATCTACTTTGTAAAACTTCGATTTCGTGGCATATTTCATCTAATTATTTTAGTTTGGCGTCTTGAATTTTTCTCTATATGTCTTTCTGTATGCTATCGTATGTTACGGAATTGCTCATTTGTTTCCTTTGTTCTTTTATGAGTAACAGTTTTTTTTTTGTCATCCAGGATTTATGTGTCGATCTGTCTGTTATTGATGTTCTTCTTTTCTTGATTCTTTAGTGTGTTATTCTTAAGTTTACTGATATTATATTTTGGTTGTTTCGTTCGTTCTTGAGTTTCACTGTATACTCTCCACAAGTGAATTGCGGTTTGACTGTATATTAGTACCTGGGTACGGCATCACGCTTCTGACACTGTTTCTATATCTATGATTCACTAAAATCATATGGTTTTGGATAATATGGTCTTCTCTATTATCTCTGGGAAACGTCCAGGTATACAGTCGTGTGTCTTGTAACTTATAAAAGTGTTTGGTATTACAGGGTCATGCTCGAATACAAATATATTCAAAGTTTCCTCTTTTGTGTTTCTAACACCAAATCCTTGAGATCTAATATGTTTCCCTTGTCTTCCTTTGCCTACCTTAGCATTGAAATCATCCATCAAAATGAGGAGTTCTTGCTTACGGAGTTTCTTTATACCATTTTCAATCTGAGAATGCCTTAGAGTTTAAATCACCCAACAAGATGAGGAGTTCTTGTTTAGGGAGTTTCTTCATAAAATTTCTGATCTGAGAATAAACCTCATCTACCTCCTCTTGGCTGTGACCACTGTTAGGTGCATATATCTGGGTTGTATTGGTGTTTATTGATGACGTATTCAATTGCGGGAATGTGACTTTTTTTCATTTACAGAGACAAAATTGGTTAAATGTCTGGTAAGGTCCCTACTTACAATCAATCCCACTTCATGCTCATAACTTCCATTAATTCTTCCAGAATAGTATACTTTGTATACTATATCGTAGTAAATGGAGCCGGGTCATCTCACCTGACTTACCCCTATGATTTCTACACTCAGTCTTTCCATTTTCAACAAAGCATTCTTAATTTTTCCATTGTTTAGACATTTCATGTACATATTTTCTTTGTTTGTCTTATTTTCACTTTATAATTACCATCTTTCGGTTCCTATTCGCTCCCTCCGCAGATCCGGTCGGGGTGTTTGAAACTCCGGACTTATTTGATAAGAACATATCGATGATGAAGTACTAGGGAAAAATAATTGAGGTGGTTTCCCGTTGCCTTCCTTAAATGCACAGTAACTACATTACAACTGAACATACAGGAATGATAGGATGTGATGCAGCTATGTGTTGATATAAGAATCGTGCTGATTCACACATCAACATTAATGCCATAGCTGCTGCCACTATATCATATCCTCAGTTGATCCACGGGTGCCAACATTACTAGCTTAAACATTACTGTATGAGAGAGAGCCCTTATCAATTATTAAAAGACTCTGTATCGAGGTTGAGAACTCCAACAACCAGATCCGTCCTCTATAGATTACTCAACCCCCTCTCCTCAGAAGCGGAGACCCGGCACTGACATTTAGATATCCACTGCTAATTGATATGTAGTAACTGTAACATTATTACACTTGTTTGTAAAACGCATACTTCTTGTATTTGGTCTGATATTTTACTATAAATTGCAGACAAAAAATTATTTGCAAGTAAACAAGTGATTTAAACGTTGACATATTATTGACATGCCTTTGAAGTACCCAAATAAAAATAGATATGGATAGAAACGATGTTACTTCCTGGGTTACTAGTATAAAAAAATATTAAAGAAGTTATCAATAGAATTCTGCGATAGTAATAATTTCTAAATGGAAGATGGAAGGCTAAAGGCCAATTCGAAGGCAAAGAAACCGTTGGGAGGATGCTGTCGCAGAAGAGACCAAAAATGTCCTAAAACTAAGGGTTTAGTGAAGAGTAGCGATGAACCGTACATAATGCAGGAATAAATTAAAGGAGACCAGAGGCAGAATCGGGGCTGTAGAGCCCTTGTATTAAATTGAAACAATTTCTGAAATTATGCATTGTCTCCTCTTATAGTAGATAAACTAATTTTCTTGAACATGATAGAAATCTTCGGTCTGTAAATGTCTAATATGTACGTACATACGTATCTAGTATGTATGTATAAGTTATAGCTACTAACTTCTAACCACATAACCGTTTAGAAATCTTTAATCATAATACTGTTTATCAAATTTTTGTATAATAAATATCATAAGGATTGTGGTGACCGTTACTACGTGGTAATTCATGATAAACACTTAACTAACGCACTTACTATGTTTTAACCACTAAAAATTTTTAGTGGTTAAAACATAGTAAGTGCGTTAGTTAAGTGTGTATAGAAAATACATGTTTATTGTATGAAAATGATAAAAAATATTTTATTCGAAGTATTGCCCATCGTTGGCTATACATGTTTCCCACCTGTCTGACAATTTGTGGATGCCACGCTAAAAAAACTGTTGCTCTTTTGAGGCAAACCAGTCATCGAGCCATTTACGTACATTTTCGTAAGAAGTAAAGCGCTGCTCGGCAAGTGCGTTATCATATTATCATGAAGCAAAATCACTTTGTGTTGCCTTTTTTGATTTTCCGGTATTGATTAATTCAATCATTTGTTGTCGGTAGCGTTCAGTATTAACGGTTTCGCTAGGTTTTAGCAACTCATAATAGATCACACCCTTCCGATCCCACCTAACAAAGAGCATTGTCTTCCGTCCATAGCGATTTGGTCTTGCAGTCGATGTCGATGGTTCGCCTAGAGGTACTCATGATCTTTTACGCTTAGAATTCTCAAAATATATCCACTTTTCATCGCTAGTCACAATTCGATGGAGAAATGTACCTGGCGAGCAGTATTTCGCAAGTGGGTTTTTCGGTTTTCCTGCTGTCTTTCAATCAGTTCATATGGAACCCATTTTTCATCTTTTGGATCTTAGCCATGACTTTCAAACGTATGGAGACGGCTTCTTGTGTCACATTTAATTGATCTGCGATATGTTGTTGCGTTTGAGCATGATCCTCATCCAACAATGCTTGCAATTTGCTGTCTTCAAACTTTTTCGGTTGTTTTCCACTTCTTCGTTCAAAATCTCCACTTTTGAAGTTTTTAAACAACTCAAAGCACTGTGATTTACCAAAAGCATTCTCACCGTAAGCTTCGACAAGCATTCAATGTGTTTATGCAGCAGTTTTCTTTTAATTGGTAACAGAAAATCAATGCTATCCGCAAATCGTAGTTTCCAGGCACAAAATTAGACATAATAATAATAATAATAATAATAATAAACATCTTTAATAAATTAAAGAGTAGTTTTACAAAAAAAATGTATAAAAGTCTAGGCGAAATTCAGTCTGCATTATCTGTTACTGTTCTTCCACTTAACCTATTATAATTAGTCCAGTTGAGTATATAATAATATAACATGAGTATTTATAGGTATATATACAAAAAAAACGTTTTGTCTTTGGTTCACATACCTTACCAATCTAGTATTTTGAATGCTGGTATTGTCGCAGATTTCATATTTGAGGTGATTATTTTGTATAACTTATAAATATTGTAAGTATAACTTCTAAGGCAGTTTTATGTTTCGGAGGTGATATTAGTCTCCGAAACCTGACGTTTATATTACGAATGTCAGTTCTGCGGTACAGGTAGGAAGGCTTCAGAAGACTATCTTATGATATATTGTGTAAGAGTGAAGTTTTCTTCGATTATCCATATTCAACAAATTAAGTTCGGAACACGTTCTACTGATGTTCAACGCTATTACCATTTATGCTGTTATTTGTCAGAGATGTCAACAAGGAAATGGTGCCAATAACGTGGTTTGACAGTAGCTACATTGACCATTGACAGCTAGGGGCATCTATGGGCAAATTCCGGTTTCATATTTATAGATCTGGTATAATGTGTTTGTTAATATTTACAGTTTTAAAGTGATTTTTTTCGGCACTAATATTATAGGACTAGCTACTTTGATTTGTCTGTAATTCATTTTGATCTTTTCTGTCAAATATAAATATAGTCATAAAAATCTTTCTTGCATATGCGAGTTTTAAAAAGTATTTTAGGAATGCCAATTGTTCTAAAGACTTGGTACCTTTGCTATTCTTTTAGCTTAGTTTAAAATGATGTTTAAGCTTACGTTTGTCCTTTTTCCTCTATAAAAATAAATAGTGGCTTTAACACTTTCCTTGAAGTATCTTTTAACTGACCTTTGATAAAAATCAAAAATCAATATTGCTTCTGTTTCACACTTTCAAAAGATATAAATGTTGATATTATTTCTACGTTATTAACAAAGGCTGAGTATTTATAAAACATAGAGAGTTCAAAATGTAAACTCAACAAAATATCTTTTTTTTTTAATACAAAATAAATTGTTTAAAACAAATACTATTTTAAAGAAGAGTGAATATTATCTTATAGATTCAGGTAGGTGATTTATATCTCAAACTAAGCTTTTGCTGATAAAGATTTGATCAGAATTACCTTTGTTGTATCAGCTTAAGTATTGTGATAGTTATTAAATCTTGATGAAAAAGATCTTGCGATGGTCTTTAAAGGGACCGTCGTTCTTTAGGTTTGATTTATTAATTGCATTAATTCATTCCTATATATAAAATAAAGGAGTTAAATATACATACGAATATGCTATCTTTCCGTAGAAAATACATAAATGGTAAGGGTTTAATTGTCAAGCTGAGTTTACTCTTGTGGTATGACCAAATTCCTATGGTCTTAAAATTTAATATTTTTGCACAGAAGCAAAGATAGCTAATAACTCCGAATTTTCTAATTTCTATATTATATTCTAAGAACAGCTTTAGAAAACTGGATAATAAATGAAAATAGTTTTTTTGTAGTGAAGAATGTTAGATAGGATTTTAGGTTATGGAATATTGAGTGATGGCATTTAGCCTTAGTTATTTAACTATAAGCCATAAATAAGTTGTAATAATTATCCATTTATGTTGTATTCGCACACACTGATATCCATAAATCCGCACAACTGGGATGAAATTCGAACCCAGAGACCCTGCGTCCGTGAGTAGATATATGCTACGCTATGCCACCAAAACTTCACAGAAAAACAAATCTGAAACTATACAGATCTGCTTAATTATTTTAGGATTTGTGGATATTTCTGTCCATCCCAGACTCTACAGTAAATAATCCCTTTCTGGTGGAAACCACCATATGTAGAGCATGTGAAGAAGAGGACGAGACAGTGGAGCATGTGTTAACCACCTGCTCGGCTCTCGCCTACCTTAGAGAGTCCATGCTCTGGCCGAACATGGTCAATATTAGGGAAACCCCTCCAAGCGTTGCACAGTGTGTAATTTCGCATCGCTAGGGTCCACAGGTGGTGGGGGAAGGCAAAAATCAAATTGATACTAGAAGAAAACTAAGCACTAAATATTATTAAGCATACTTCAAAGCTTATAAAACTGAATTTATAGATTTTTAGGTGTACCCATATAAGTACAATGAACCCTCAAAGTCAAACATTTTTGAGAGTTGTTCAGCGCACTATAATATGGACCTTTGTTAATTATTTCTCAGTCGGCCCCCACTCAATCTATCATAACTATTTTATAACACAATAATAAATATAGTTTTTCCTATCCAATGAAATTTCTTACATTGCTCTATCTTAACTTGAGTGGTAGTTATAATTAATTAAAAATAAGCAATTTTTATTTCTAAATTTCAACTTTACATAGGCCAAAATAAATTTTAACAAAAATTAGAGGTATAGCGTTAACTTTAGAAAATCGCCCACAGTCTCCTCTATGTGTCCATGCAAGAAATATTTTTATATCGATCCCCATTCAATAGTTATGATTTTTTTTCTTCGGCAAATCATGTCCGAAAAGCGCGCGTTATGATGTTGCCGCTTAGAAATCGCTACGCGCTTGGCTGTTGTATTACATACAACATTCATTTAGTAAAAATTTTGAAAAATTTGTGGAATTCTGTTATCACCAATTAATTTTCTGATGTATCTGATATAATGACATGCAAGAATAATATTTATACGAAACATTCAGAAATTATTCAAAAGTTTGAAATATTATATATATATATATATACAGAGTGGGCCACGAATAACGACCATTAAAAGTTTACGGGGTTCCTGCAAGAGGAAAAATCTGAAAAAATTCAACATTGTACGGTTGATTGCGATCTCCTCATGGAAAATATTTTGACTTTCTATCACTTCCGGTTGTACCGGAAATGGCTACCAACTTTGTTATTTTAAATGGAACATACTGTATATTATTATATTTTTAAATTCCTTGTTCGATTGCCTACCTCTCCATATGGGTTTATGTCCACTTAACTTTTACAGTTTTTGATTTAAAAATTTATTTGTCAAATATTGACCTCAAATAGGCGTTTAGAAAAATGCCTATAACTTCTAGTAGGTACAAGATAGACACATGAGCGGTATCTTGTATTGTACCTAATGGATTCCTCTACAAAGAAAAAAATTGACATGTGTCAATTTTGACAGTTGGTATTTCAAAAATATCAATATTTCAGCGCCTACTTAAATACATCATATTTCAATTTTTTCAAATGGAATGACCAATATTTTATCTCATAGTGTTATTCGCAAGACCTTTTGCTACAAAAAAGTATTATACATCCCTATATCTAGAGGCAGTAGTTTTTGAGTTATTTCGAAATTAGTTTCCTCTCAGAATTTTTATTTGAATGATTCCTGTTCTATTTACACGTACACTATAGTAGGCTTCTGTCAATATTTGTTGAAACCAACGTATTAATATTTGTGTACGCTTCTTTCGAGTAATAATAAAATGAATACCTATACCAATAAAGAAATTATAAATTTATTTGTCATATATGGCCAATGCAACACTTACCGCCGATGGATAGAAAAAAGTTTCGAAGACTGGAGTCAAATTTTCTACTATTTGGAAAACAAAATGCAGAAAAAAATCAACCAAAGCTAATAACCGAGAATGAGGAAATTCAAGTAAATGTTTTGACTTATTTTCAAGCAAATCAACGCGCATCAGGTTGCTAGGAGGATTTGAGAGTAAGCAGAACCCCACTCCAAAGAATTTGGAAAATGTATCGGATGCATAATTATAAATATAAATTATTTTCTCAAGATGCAGAGAACAGGATTGATTTTTGTGAGTTGTTGTTGCTTAAAATTAATATAATTTGGACGAACGAATCAAGTTTCTCTCATGAATGTATTTTCAATAGAAAAACCAATCACATGTGTGTCAATTGAAAATCCACATATATCTTTGAGGTCGTATAAAAAATAAAGTTTATGCAAATGCCGACAATACGAGCTGCATTCGCGGAATCTTAATTCAGAAAAAATTAGGCGAGCAACATAAGAGGGTGACGCAACACGTGCCGCACAGTGTTTACATGTTAATGGTTATCATTTTGGAGAATTGTTATAATTTTTGTTCTGACAACTTTTTTCAGTTCCTGCATTTAATTACTTCTTCAAAAAATATTTTATTCCAGTCTTCTTGGTTCAGTTTTATTTGTAAGTTGTAACTGAGGATAACTATTCATTTTAATAATATTCGGACGAATTTTTCCTAATTCGATTCAATAAATATTGACAGAAGCCTACTATAGTGCCTGTGTGAATATAAGAGGAATTATTGAAATGTGAGAGGAAATAAATTTCGAAATAACTTAAAAACTACTGACTCTAGATATAGTGATGTATAATACTTTTTTGTAGCAAATTGTCTTGCGAATCACCCTATAAGATAAAATATTGGTCATTCCATTTGAAAAAATTGAAATATGATGTTTTTAAGTAGGCGCTGAAATATTGATATTTTTGAAATACCAACTGACAAAATTGACACATGTCAATTTTTTTCCGTTGTAGAGGAATCGATTAGGTACAAAACAAGATGCCGCACGTGTGTCTATCTTGTACCTATTAGAAGTTATAGGCACTTTTCTAAACGCCTATTTGAGGTCAATATGTGACAAATAAATTTTTAAATCAAAAACTGTAAAAGTTAAGTTGACATAAACCCATATGGAGAGGTAGGCAATCGAACAAGGAATTTAAAAATAAAATAATATACAGTATGTTCCATTTAAAATAACAAAGTTGGTAGCCATTTCCGGTACAACCGGAAGTGATAGAAAGTCAAAAATATTTTCCATGAGGAGATCGCAATCAACCGTACAATGTTGAATTTTTTCAGATTTTTCCTCTTGCAGGAACCCCGTAAACTTTTAATGGTCGTTATTCGTGGCCCACTCTGTATATAATTATTCGAAAATTTAATTCAAAATTAAGCTTTTACATTTCGAAAAAAACATATACATACTTTCTTATCTATAGATTAAAATATTAAATTTCCTCATCAGTTTCGTCATTATCAGTGTCGGTACTTTCACTATAACATTGATCCAAAAGTTTTAATACTTGTGGAGATATGTTCCCTTATTTTTGTTTTTGAAGTTGTTTTCATTGTCGAAATTAAGGGATCCGAATGTACCAACAGCATGTTAAATAAATCCTTAATTTTATTTATTCGTGAATTTTTCTTGTATGATGTTCTCTTAATCACTTGTATATTTTATTGCTGGCTTCCTGAGTATGTATGTATGCTCACTGGCATTCGGTACCACCCGTAGGTAAAACGTAAAGTTTTGCTGTGTCGAATGCATACTTATCAAATTCTTTCGCATTTATTTGATGTCCACTACATAGCGTTGCTAAAAGTGTATAGATCCGACCAATCAATTCCGTATTTATACCCGTTATTGATTCCACTTTTTCAGAATTAGCAAAAAAAAGTCCTGGCAACATTTCCGGTATTTGATGTTCCACCCCCAGCAACTACTATATCGACACTAATGCTAAGTTCTCTTCTTAATAATTGTTTAATATGTTTTTTTTCTTTCAGCAATTCGACTTCGATGTTCTTCAGATGCTCCATACTTTGTCGATTTCTTTAAATCCAAATTACGTGAAATATGGAGCATACATTCTAAACACTTGATCCAAGCATGAAGCAAAGAAATTCCATACTTTAAATTTTCAGCTGTAATAGCCATACTTTGTAACACACATTTCCTTTCCTTTCGTTTACATTTGCAAATAAAACAATTGGTACTAGAAGTTCCCGTCAAAGCATTTATAACTTTTCCATCAATCATGGTAAATAATATATTAAAATGTACTTTAACATGCTTGGCTATTGTAATAAACGATTTTAAATTATTTACTTCGATTCCTTCACATACATAAATATGATAGGCCTACATAATTTAGTGGACGAAGGTTTATTATTTTTCCATAAAATTTCTGCATCAGATTCTAATTGTAAAGGTACTAACGAAAACATAAACACTTTTATCACTGATTTCTTCTTCTTCGTTAGTAGAGGTATCGTCAGATACTTTTTGCATATATTGACTGTGTCCGGAGTTACCATCGCAACCATATTTGCATGTTAATTTTAATTGGTTTAATGTCACAGTTTCTGGAAAAATTTATGTTTGTTCGATCCTATTAAAAGTGTGCTCTAATCAATTCTGGAGGGGTACAGACACCCCACATTCATTAAATTCAATATTTTTTGGATGACACATCAGTTTAGCCATTTTTAATTTATGATATGGAGGAAAAAGATCTTAAGTTCCAAGCGATTGTGAAATTTTTCATAAATTTATATAGATCTTTACATTTATACTTGAATCTATAATTACTGCTAAAGCTTTTTGTTCCGATAGTTTTCTAGGAATTTCTTTACCTCTACCTTGTTTATATTTTTTATATAAAATCAGACTTAGCTATTATGGGGGATTTAGCTGACACTTTTAGTAATTGTGCTGCCGAAGGATTTCCCAGTTCCCTTAATACCTTACTGTCTGCACCTAAAATTTCGTCTGCGTGTTTCTCTTTCACCAGAGAACTATTTGCCTTTTTTTGCTACTCCTACTAAGTACTTCAAATGATGTTCCAGGCCGTGGTTCATTTACTGCAGATAGCAGAATATTTTCAATGTCACTCTCATCACTATATTCTATTATTTCAAATTTCTTTGATAACCAATTATTATTTTTGTGCTGTTACAATATTGAGAAGCTTTCCATTTTTTATTTAGTTTTACACAATAACCAATGATCTTATTTCGGATGTTAGTAGTTGTTATGTTTCTAACACTACAAATATCAATACAATATATATTAATTCCGTGCAATTTGAAAAAAAATTGATCGCCTTTTGTCAAAAACTGGATACAAGAAAAAATATCAGTTTAGTTCATATTAAAGTACTTTAAAAATGATATAAATCATTTTTCGGCTTCATCAGGGCTAATTTGTGAGTTTTTGAAAATTGACAAATATGCGGAACATGGTGATATATTGGAAGTGAACAGCTATTTTAAAAACGGTGAGCACGGCACAAATGTATGATGATAACAAATTAAAATTAAACAGACAACCAATATATATATATATATATATATATATATATATATATATATATATATATATATATATATATATATATATATATGAGCCGTTTATTTTGAAAGTGGCCTAAGTCCATTTATCTCTAAATTGAAATATTTAAGGTTTTGCGTTTCTACAAAATTAAAAATATACGTAAGGTATATGATTGACTCGCAATGCTAAATCGTATTTAAAGGAGTTAATTTAATAATTCCTATTAAAAAATTTGCTATTATTAAGTGTATAATATGTCCTTGCTTACCTTGAAAGGACTTAGGTCACTTTCAAAATAAAAATTTGTTTTGTTATAAAATGTGAAAGAGCTTAAGTCTTTTACATATAGTTAAAAAAGTTTAAAAAACATTTTATATAATTTATATTTTTAGAAGAAAAAATTAAATTTAATAACAAATTAATACGTTAACATTATCAGTATGTGGAAGGGATTTAAAGTAGTTATGGTGTTCCAGAGCTATATATCGCAGTAAGTCCATCATGTGCGCTTCTTATGCTTTTGTATACTGATGGCAATACAATATTTCAAAATTTTTTAGGTCTACCCTGACGTGGCAATAAATCAAGAATTTTAAACTCTGCATTCTCATCCATGGTTGTTTTATATAAAATTTTATGTGGTTTATTTCTTAAAAAATCGCATCCAGCATATTTGCAGCCAGTTTATTTTTTCCCCGTTGGTATTTTTGGATCTTTTGTAAACTGCTTCTTCTAAGAGTCTCGTTGATATAAAATTCTCTTGTTCCATTTCATTTTGTATGAAAGTATTACGTTTTCTACATTTTTTCATTATTTTATAATAATCTTGTGGCACATACAGTAAATGATTTCTTTTTAACGACATTTCTATAAAGCTAAAATCTCTGTCATTAGGTAAAAATGAATGACCTGATATTAAAAATTTGGGGTCTATGATTTCCACATAATTTTCCATCGATTGAACAATATTTTTTCTGTTCGGTCTCTTCGTATTGTAATATATTTTGCTCTTTAAAGTCTCCTAAGTTCCAAAACATTTCAAAAATACGTTTTCTTTCTGTTTCTTTAAATTTTTTAAGCAGTCTTTTCGACATGATGGCAGGTATAATTTTTCCCGTTTGTGTATAGTATCTTTTCCCCGAATTTCGTTTAATTTTACAAAGTTTCTAAAAATAAGTATCACTTCTGTTTTCTCTGAATCCTTCTCTCAAGCTGTTGTTTTGTAAATTCTCATTCTCAATTAGTTCCTCTTCCTCTGTTGAAGAATGAAGTTCTAAAAGTCTCTATCTTTTTCTATATTTGTTGTAGGATTTTAATTCTTCTTCACTTTGAGAATCAAGGAATCTTGTGATTTTATCCTTTCCCAGTTAAGTTAATGATGGTAATACATACATTTTATTTTTCTACATTATAAAAATATCATAAATACCCGTTTTGTTATATTTTCAAAATTTTCAGTAATTTCCTAAACAAATTAATTGCGAAAGCTTTTCGCGACATGCATCATATTCATTTATAAATAATAATATTGTAACTTGCGAACGGGGATCGGTATAAATTTTTATTCTTGCACGCCGTCATAGCGGATAC
This sequence comes from Ontholestes murinus, assembly GCA_963969525.1. Taxonomy (NCBI): domain Eukaryota; kingdom Metazoa; phylum Arthropoda; class Insecta; order Coleoptera; family Staphylinidae; genus Ontholestes; species Ontholestes murinus. Next base: position 17,351,293 of record OZ018388.1, read on the forward strand.
AACAGTAAATTAATTATTGTTAACAGAATTCCTCAAGTTTTTGAAATAAACGAATATTGTATTACATACAGCAAAGCGCGCGCCGATTTCTAAGTGGCAACATCATAATGGGCGCATTCCCTCGCTTTTCGGACATGACTTGCCGAAGAAAAAAATTCATAACTATTGAATGGGGATCGATATAAAAATATTTCTTACATGGACATATAGAGGAGACTGTGGACGATTTTTTGAAGTTAACGCTATACCTCTAATTTTTGTTAAAATTTATTTTGGCCTATGTAAAGTTGAAATTTAAAAATATAAATAGCTTATTTTTAATTAATTATAACTACCACTCCAGTAAAGATAGAGCAATGTAAAAAATGCCATTGGATAGGAAAAACTATATTTATTATTGTTTTATAAAATAGTTATGATAGATTGAAAGGGGGCCGACTGAGAAATAATTAACAAAGATCCATATTATAGAGCACTGAACAACTCTCAAAAATGTTTGATTTTGAGGATTCATTGTAGTTATATGGGTACACATAAAAATCTATAAATTCAGTTTTATAAGCTTTGAATTATGCTTAATAATATATCGTACTTAGTTTTCTTCTAGTATCAATTTGATTTTTGCCTTCCCCCACCACCTCTGGACCCTAGCGATGCGAAATTACACACTGTGCGTTGTGCTGTCCTTTGCTCGTCACCTTGGGTGGCTAAATAAGTGATAGAACAACGGAGGGTTGTTCCAGACAGGAGGCACATTGGGCCTAGTGAGGCCTAGGTGCTCTGGTCAATCATTTGATCCCCTTGGCAAACTCGATCCAGGTAACCCTTTTCACATATTTGATGTACTCGTATTTCTTAATGAATCCTTAATAAAGATTTTAGCAAACCAACGATGAACTTACAGAAAAAATAATAGCTTCCAGCTTTAAAGTTCATTAAATCTCGAATTACAAAATCAATTTCCGCTCCTGTGCGGCCGTTTAAGGGCCGAACTAACGCGAATAAATATTTACGATATCGGATCAGGATATGTAGCAGTCTGTTTGAATATTGAATGTAGGTCACAAACGGAATCGCTGAAGAGAGGCAAAGTAAAGATTCCGAGTGGGAGAAGTGATTGTGCATGAAATGTAAATTGATACTGAATGTCAATGGCGGCGGTCGGCTCTTCGACGTAACGGATCTGACTTGCTAAATGAGTGCTGCGGCTGCCTTATTAATGATTTCTCCGACTAGTTTACACTTTGTTAGTGTGCCGGGTTTCGGTGTGGGGTGGTATAGGGGAGATTTGCAAACAGTCTACGTGGTGGGGCCCATCCGGCTGTGTACTTTTAATCGAATCAACTGCGACCGTAATGCTTGAATTAATTCGAAATGTGGCTTTGCCATTTAAAGAAATTTTTTAATCTAGTTGAATCAATTAACACTAATTGAACAAAGTCAATTCTTAATCTGTAAAAGATGGACAATAAGCATAAAATGAGGCAAATTGTAAGGGTAAAAAGAACAAAGTGAAATTTAAGACCCTCACTGCCTGTCAGAAATATGAGTTAGAGTGAAAGATCATCGCAGCCCAGCTGGCTCCATCTTGCTGAAAGTATGTTTTTATATGTATTAGAATTTTAAATGTATAATTGTTTTATGTTTGATAATGGCGAACTGTTAGTCAAAACTGTAGTCAGGTGTAAGTTTAAATAAAGTGGTAAAACAAAGTAATCGTCTCTCTGCTTTCATTGGATTAGAGTTTGTCTTAAGATATATAGCTTTAAATAATTAATTTTATTAGTTAATTATTTTAAAAATCCTTAACGATTTTTGATGGTAAAATTTAATCAACCATTGCTTTAATAATGTAACCACTTAATTGGAATAAAGTGTAGATTAATCATCGTATCATTGTTTGACTTAAAATGGTTTTTAGCTGTAGGCAACTTGTGTAAATAATATCTTTTAGTCGTGTCCTGAAAAATTTCAGCCCTAAACCGATATTATGTTTTCTTTCCCGCATTGTTAAAACGGATGGAGTCGGATGATGTTATATAACGTAACTAAAACAACAGTTCAAAAATAAATTTATTAACAACCACGCGGCTGGAAAATTTCACGAGGGGTTCCGTAATAGACTCGCAATTCAGAACGGCAACTAAATATTTGTTTTAGTCGTACGGCAGGGTTGTATAATTTCGCCGGGGCAAAAAGGGGAATAAAAGTGGGAATAGAGGGCGCGATTATCCCGGATAACCCCACTACCCGCGCGTAAAAAAAAACTAAAACGCGCATATTAAGTGGTTATATTTATTTAGGTTCGGAAGGAGCGCTCTCACACGGTTTATGGAAATGTTTCATCTCGATATTGCGGCGAACGTTAAATTTAGATACGGAAGATGGACGGCCGACAACATATGCATGCACTTCTGCCCTTTTTTTCCGCCATATTTATTATTAAGTATAAACGTCATATTAAATTGTAATTTATTTTACCATAAAAATCGGCCGAGCGTTTATGGCTACATTCAAATATTTTAGTTGGAAGTTGGCGCAGAGTGATAAATGGCCCTGCCTGGAGAAAATATTATGGATTAGGTGGTCGGGTGGGTTGTATTTTCAAATGTTATTGATGGTCGCGACAAAATTCATTTGCATTTAAAAGGATATAAAATTTAAAAAAAACTGCAGACGAATCAATTAACATAAGTCTCACTCATAGAAATATTTTAAAGTAAAAACACATAAACATCATCTGAATGATAATTACTAATATAATTTAAAAAATGTAAACTTTACCTAAAAGGCAATATCAGTAAATTACTTCTTAATTACCCTTATATATCGAATTTTGAATCCTATCATAAATAAATATTACATTAAATTTCGGTGTATCTTATATTTGTTTCTCGTTTATCACTTATGTTAATATTAGTTGATTCAATTTTTTTATGATTTAAACAACTATCTTATCAATTACCATATAGTAACGCTCGTAACTATTATTATGAAAATTATATAATTTATAAATTGTAGAACACACCATTTACATTACTTTATATACAATTACGCGGATAAATTGCAGTAACCATAACTATATTATTACTAACTTCAAACGCAACATTAGGAAGTTTGATCGACAATCCACTGTAACAATAATAATAAAATATTCAGCGTTCCTATCACCTATTTATTATGCCGCATATGTACATAACAAACACAGAGTTACCTATATATACATATCCACAATGCGCATTCTATTAAATATTAGTTAATTTACTTGCCAATCTCTGTTGATTGCATCCATTAAATATAACCGTTGTTTGCAATGTTGATTAAAGCAATCGTTTACGATTCCGAATTGTATTGACCATAACATTTTGTACTATAATATATTCTATTAATTTAATATAATTGTATTACTGTATACATAATATTATAATTCTTAATTACAAACAAAGAAATAGTTGTAAATTTGCTTATAAAATAAATTATCAGTACAAAAAATATATTGCCTGAAATACTAAATGTATGTGAACATTAAGTTAATAAAACAATTTAAATAAGCAAAAATGCATAGAAGGTCATATATTTTATTTCCTCTAGTTTTTCATTAAAAACAAAACAAAACTTTTAAGTAGAAATATATTTCCCAAGTTACGTGAAGATTATTATTATAGTAAATTGTATTGAAAACATTAACACTTGCTTCACAAATTTGTTTTTATTAACTAAATGTATAAAAATTGTTAATGTTTTCAACGCAATTTATTAAAACTTTTAGGTATTAGTTAAAAATTTGCATTAAACTATTTTTGTCCCATTTTCTATGATTAATTTATAAAAGCTGGAAACTCAGTTACAAATTTGTCAAAATTTATCAAAACTTCTGTTTAATTAATTATATTTTTTCTCTAAGCTCTAAGACATATTTTTTATAGAATAGTCAGAAATTTTTGTCAAAGCAATAATTTAAAATAAATAAGGAACATTCTTTAACAAAGAACAATTTAAATTAAATGTGTTTTAAATTATTAGCAAACAAAATATTTAACTCTACTATGAAAATTAAACAGTTGAACTTTAACTTAGAAGTAATTGTGTGGTGAAAGTAGTGACGTTAAGAGCTGTTAAGGCGATGTCGGTATCTGTGCAGTTTGGCTGACCAAGACAGTGATAGTAGTACTAACTTAGACCAAGTTAAGGTCATCGATACACACAAATAATCTGATGATTTCAGAGATAATGTTTTAATGTTTGTGGAAGTTTAGGTAGAAGTGCAAGTGCTTGCAACTGACTAGTCTTGGTGCGACGTGAAATTTCATCCCGGTGATTTAATCAGGAGTTATTACTACTTGCGGATACATTTTCTTCTGGATAGGAAAGTTTAATCTTAGTTTCTCTATGTTTTCAAACGGTAACATGGAAGATTACAAATAAACGATGGTACTCATAAATCGGTAGCCAATTTTGACATGTTCATCTCGCTTTGCTAATACTTTAGCACTGAATTAAATATTGAATTATGTGTCAATCTATACACTCATCTCCTAGTAAATATGCTTTAGTTAACCTTCTGAATATGTAAATGGAGACTTGCCTCCTGTCATGTTTATGAATACCTATTTGATGGAAGTTAACGCAGAAGAGATGTTATGTTATCTGATGAATGATAGCCAGGGGAATCCAGTGTTAAAGAGTTTTTCTAAGACGATTGCTAATAATTATTTATTAAATTCTTATAAGTCAATTTTTAAGTTTGTCATTATCGGAATTTTATGTGGTATATTTTCTCGTATAACCGTCGACAGTAAAGTTCGGTGAATAGTCCTAAAACATTAATGTAAATAAAATATTAATGAAAGTTACTTTACTGTCTTTCGAAATAGTCACCTTTCATAACTATCTACGTCTAAGGTCTGGTATATATGTCCTGGAAACTTTTCAAGAAGGCTTCTTTTGGGATATTCAAAGGGCTCGTCGACATTTGTTGGATATCAGGAATATCGATAATTGCTGCAAGGTTCATTGAAATTTCGAAACTTCTACGCTAGGTACGATTCCAATACGCAAAACAAGGTTAATATTTTTTTGTGCACGTCGATACGTACCCTTGCACAGCCAATATCGTCAAAAGGGGGGGTAATGCAAGTTAGACATCCATCATACTCGCCAGATCTTAATCCCCCAGACTTCTTCCTATTCGCACGACTCAAACTTGCTTTGAAGGGAAAGATATTTGACTAAATTCCTGACATCCAACGAAACGTGACTAGCTTTTTGAAATCCATCCAAAAAAAAGCCTTCTGGAAAGGTTTGGCGACATATACATATAGCAGATCTGAGCGGTGCTTAATTATGGGAAGTGGCTATTTCGAAGGACAGTAAGGTAACTTTCTTTAACATTTACATATAAAATTGCTTAAAAATTTGTTTTTTTTTTTTAAATAAAGAAACAGTTCATAATTGGGAGAGGAGGTAGTAAAAAATTAGTTCAAAAATGATTGAAGTTTTACTACAAAAACAATTGAATTTTACTGAACTAACTGAAAACAGAAAAATTTAAATTTGCTTAAAAAGTAAGTAAGTCATCAAGTCATATTGTTTATAAAGATATAACCGAACAGTTCCTAAATAAACAATTTTAAATGTTCAAAAAACACTGAGAATATAATCTAATATGCAACAAATTTTAACTCATATTTTCTATGAAAAATGACGACATTCACGAATTGTTTAAAATTTTATAATTAAAAATGTGTGTAGCATTTTGCATAATTTTGTAATAAAGAACTTTAAATGCGGTAACAATTTTGTTAGTTCGCATTTTACCAAGAAGTAAAAATTCAACATTCTAGACATAAAATGTGCCAAAATATTACTTTACCAAAAAAAGACATACAAATTTTAATAAAAATAAACATACATATAAAAATAAATTTTCGAAGAAAACCTACATCAAAATCTTCAAATTGAATATTTTAAAGCGTCCCGTAATCACTTGCTTAACCAATTAAGAAGCTGAACTTTAAAGGTTAGTAACTAAAAGTCAACCACACTGCTTCTGGTACTACGGAAAATATTAAATGCTATCATAAAGAATAAGCTTCTAGATCATATTTCCCGACATATCCTTCGATACCTAATCAGCTTCGTACGAAAGAAATCTATTCATTTTTTCTTAACTATAATCACCTCTAACCGCCAAATAGCAAACCTCGAAGGTCACAAAGCTGTCATAGCTTTTTTGATATCCAAAAGGCATTCGATTCAGTATGGTACAAGGAGTTGCTCTTTAAATATAACTCCTTGTCTATTCTACTACATCTCCTAATCCTAATTCATAATTAGGTTAGATAGGTGATGGATCTCTCAATGTCAAAATAACGAATTCCGTCTCCCTTGCATTCAACATTTTCCTTTATCTCCACTCCTCTATAACATCTTTACACATTCCAACACTGGTTTGCCAAGTAGATATTATCTATTAATCTCAATAAATCATCTCTTTCAACGCTTTTCACCACGCATTTATGAAATATATATCGTAGCTAAAACACTAAATATATTTAAATTCTATAGCATATCGTTTGTTATTGGCTCAATCCAATATGTAGTTTTAACCTTAATAATGATATGTATGAACCAAAACACGTTTCAGTTATCTGAAAGTAAAGAAATGAAACATAAGAGTTTTACTTCTCCCAATTTGAACATTTGGTTCTATCAAGAGAGTAGCAGAACAAGTATCGATTATAGAAAAAAAAAAACAGTTCAGAACAGTTTACAATTTATCTAATTATAGTTTAAATTGGTTCATAACTAAAGCATCCACACCCAGATACAACACGCACAAATAACTTTTAATTAACTAAAACTATACTACTGAATAATATTAATAATACGTTTATTTCTTTAAGATATACAAAATATACAGGTAAACAATATATATAATTAGGAAAATTGTCATCGAAAAGCTATAAGGATATACCATTAAGTGCACGTATATTTAACATTCCATTTCAGAAATATGAGAAATATTCGTGTAATGTATATGGTTCTATTATTAGTAGTAGGTTTCTCACTTTTTCTCTAGAATTTCTCTAAGATGCAGGGAGTCTATTATATATTTTCATCATTGAGTAATAAGGAGTCTTTTTAAAAATTCTTAACTTGTGTTTAGGATATGTGTGACTAATGTTGGTTTTGCGTGTATTGAGGCAATTTGTGTTGGAATATTCTGTAAAGAGTTTCTTACATCATCAAACAAGAAGCAATGTAATCCAGACCAAACAACAATCTGATGGTTGCTTTTTGGATTACAAAAGTTCTTTCTATATATTTAGAAATACCCCAACATGTGATTCCGTATCTCATTAGCGAGTAGAAATATGATTTATACACCATCATTAGAGTTGTAGAATTTACATATGGTTTTATTCTACGCATGCCATATAGAACATGGCTTAGTTTAGCAGTCAAATATGAAATATGATATGACCAATCCAGATATTTGTTTATATATACTCCTAAAAAATTACAACATTGGAAATTTTCAAAGGTAAATTGATTTAAATTTATATCTTATGTATAATTATTGATAGTTTGTTTCGTACTAAAAATTATTGCTTGAGTTTTAGTCTCATTTTAATTTAGTGCAATTTAAATAAGTAAGAATATTTTCAAAGGTTTCCTCTGCTGAATCAATTAAATCTACATAATTGTTTTTAATATGATATTATTTATCAACATATCCGATCATAATTTTGGTTGTTGTTATTTGATCAAAAATATCGTTAATATAAATTGCAAATAAAGTTCGACCAAAAATGCTTCCTTGTGAGATACATTTAAGATATTTGATTCCATATTATTTCCCTCTATAAAATATTGAACTTTTTGTTGTTAAATGATCGTAAATTCTTTTTTTTTATATATCTCACACTTTTAATCTTTATTTGTCACCATAGATTCGACAGATTTATTGTCCTTTTCAAACTGCACTTCATAAATTTGTTTTTGATGATTGTATAGATAAGAGGTTATTAAATTATGACATACCCCTAATGCCGTATCTATAGAGCTTATTAAGCAACATTTCGTGATCTACAGAATCGAAAGCTTTTGTTAAGTCTAAAATTATCTTCAAACTATTATCTTTATTATCTAGGGCAATTAATTGTATTAAGTCTGCTAAAACGGTATTGGTTAATTTATTTTTAGGTAACCATGTTGTAGATTATGTTTATTAAAAAATGAAATTAGTCTATTGTTTATTACCTTTCGAATATTTTTGTAAAGTGTTTGAGTAAACTGATTGGTCTATAGTTAGAAAAGTTGCTCGGATTACCAATTTTAAAAATTGATTTCACCACAGATATTTTTAAACTATCTGGAATTTCTCCAGTCTCAATAATTTTGTTTATGATATTTGCTAAGGGATATTTAATTAAGTAAATACAATGTCTAATAACTTTTACTGAAATATAATACCAACTTGTTAAAGGAGTATGCTTTAAAAAAGTAATAATACTGCTTATTTCCTCTTCTGTAACGGGTTCTAATACTGACGCTTTATTTTACCCTATATTGTCCAAAAGTTAAGTTTTGGAGTAGTATTTAAGATCCTGTCAGTAGAATTGACACAGTATTTGTTGATATCGTTTAAATTTGCGTTAATTTCTTGATTGTGTCGTGGAGACTTTTGTATTTCTTTTACTATATCCCATGTTGTTTTGTCTGTATTTGTACGTTTGTTATCACATTAATTTTATTAACTTATATTATTGATTGTTGAAGCCGTTACTTTGTGATATATCTTGATTACGAAGTATTTTAAAAATAAACACTTTGGTAGTATCACGCATTTTCACTTTTATTGTGACTAGTTCTGTCGTTTCGTCCTATTCGGACATTATCAAATGAATACAGTAGTTACAATGGTTTTTTGTAAATGTCAAAATTTAGTTTTTTGTTTTTGTTGCTAATGGTGAGAACTTTGTTTTGATCTATAGAACAAACAAAGAAATCAATTTTCTAGATCTCACTATTAGCAATAAAAACAAAAACTAAGTTTACAGAAAACCATCGTTAACTGATGCCGTAATCCCACTACACTCACAACATCCTATGCAATACAAACATGCCGCTTTTTATTATTTGCTCCATAGAGCTCCGTCACTACCCAAGGGGTAATAAGAGAATCAAAATGATTAAAGAACTAACAAAAAATAATGGTTACTCGATTACCGTAATTGACATACTTATTAACAAAAGAAAAACAACAATTAGCAATTGAATCAAAAATACCTACAAAAACATAATGTAATAGTAGTTTTTAAAATAGATAATATATTAAATTATTGGTATTCAAAGCGAAACAAAAGATAGACAGAAGTAAAACATCAGGAGTTTATAACTTAAAGTGCGGCTCATGTTCTTCAGTATATATAAGCCAGTCGGGTCGTAATTTTGACATTAGTCTTAAAAAACACCTCAATTCATACCCCAAAAAAGAACCCTACGTACGCGAACCACATGTTCAAAAATGACCACATTCCAGATGCAAATCCGATGGAAATACTACATTTCGTTGAACAAGGTTTAAGATTGGACTACTTTGAATCTTTGAAGATCCATAAAAATAACCTAATATACACGCCAATTTTTAATGCGATTATGTAATACATACAATTAAGTGCGCACAGTGTAGGATTTTGCGAATCCAGGAGGAAAAAAGTCATTAAAAAAATATACAAACTATTTAATTATAACCCACTAAATGCATAGCTGAGGTACTAAATAAGCCATTATCAAAATATATAATCTGTAGATGCCCGGCCTTATTGTCAATCGTTCGACAAAAGAGGTTAAATACCCGTCATTTTAAAACCTTCGCAGTCATTCCTTACGCATAATTTGTGAAGGTCGTATTATATAAAGTATTTATTTGTGACAACTTTTTTGCCATGGATAATTTACATCAAGGTATGTAGTTTATATTGTAGCCTGAGAAAAATTCCTTAATTATGTATTTTTAGTAAAATTTTAGCAATGAATATTCGATAAATAATCAGAAATTACTTAGAAATGATGATTTCATTAGATTGCCAAAATTTTTGTACAACTTTGTACACCATCATTTTATATTTTTTATAATATAGGATCCATTCAGAATATATACAATAAAATTTTGAGTGCAATAAATTGCGTATTTCAAAAATATTCAAGTGTTAAAAAGTGACGATAATAACCCACGATCAACTTCTTCTACACCTGAAAATAGACTTGCGGATAACCTTAAAAGTAAATTTAACATACATTGTTCTCAAATAACGTTAGACGAACTAAACCGAACTGTTCATTCAATCATGATCGGAATCAACCAAAGATGGAGGCGTATCATTGCAATAAAAATGTGTTCAAAGTTCAATGATTGGGTAAATACTACCGTTACAATGAATAATTTGGATGCACCCAGTACAAGTGGGATCCAGAGTGCAAAAAAGTGGGCTGCCGAAAACAGACTTTAGTTCAAGTGGCTTGAAGTCAAAGTTAAGTGGAGGCAATCTGGCAAAAGATATGCTGCTTCTATGTTGCAGCAATTGGTTTCAAGTCCCAAAAGAGCAACTAAAGTGAAGAAAGCTTTTGACAGCAAGGGTCAACAAACGCCTCAGTATTCTGTACAACACAATTAACGTACATAAAATATGAAATTATAAGAAAATCGGGATTAGATAAGGAACTAAAAATATATTCATCCTACGACAAAATAAAAAAGCTATGTATAAATCTATATACATTTCTGTAGAAATATGCGAGGATTGTATTTTACAATCTTATTTTACTTCCTAAATAAACTAATACAATTCAAAAAGATGTTTTATTAAAATTTATAATTTTTTCCAGCTAGATTTGTAAAATCCCATACTGTGCGGCGCCACTCTAATTAAAAAGAACTGAATTATAGTTGTAGCTATTGTATTCATTTATAATGTCCGAATAGGATGAAACAATAAAAGTAAAAATTCGTGAAACTGGACAAGTGCTTATTTTAAACCCACTTCGTAAACTACTTATATTATTTTAAATAATTAAACATAGATTTTAGCTTAGGTCTTAATTAACTTGAGTTAATTTTTAACATATCAATCTTTCCATCTAATAGATAATTATTTGCTGGGTACATTAGTCGGGTTACAGAATTGTGAAAATCGAGAGAAGTCATATGGGTCTCCAAGTAAAATAGATGATTTGAGCGAGTTAAGAACGGAGAGAGATCGATAATCTAATAATGATGGTGAATCGAAAGATTCATTTATAATTCCATGGAGAGTGTACAAATCAGCTATTTTCCAATGGTTCTCTATAGATATGATCGAAGGTCTTTCATAATCTTATCATATTTTCCTCTATTCCATTCCATACATCAATGTATTTTAAATTATTTCAATTAATTTAATGCTGGCTGCGGTTAGAAGTGTCCAAATACAAGAGCCAAAATTAATATAGCTACGTATCAACGAATAATATACAGTTTTCCAACAATTTATGTTCAATTCTTTGCCACTACGTCACATACAACACTATATTTGCAATGCTTTATTAGTTATTGCTGTATTATGAAACGTGAATTAATATTTTTATGCACATATAATTTATAAGGCGTTTCAAATCTTCTTTAATTAACTGACAATCACTGATGATTTTAATAATTCTAAATTATTTTAAGTTATCAGAATACATACATACAGTACCTGAGAAACGCGTGTATATGATTGATAATCATAATAAAAAGTATGGGTTTGCAGTGAGACCCTTACTGAAGACCAGTTGTTACCTTTGACTTGAAATTATTATTTTTACATGCTGCACTCTGTCAATCAAAAACTACATTAACTATTGAACAGTACTGGGATTTAAACAAATACCCTTGAATGTATGCAATAAATAAATACTGTTAACTCGATAGAAGGGTTTAGAGTAACTTGTGTTTATTGTATCCACCTGGAAATGCATTAGAGAGTCCATAGAAACTGTTTATATTTAATAATATTTGAAACAATAAACCAACAATCAACCAAAATTTGACGCAAATACTATTCCATCAGGAAGTTTAGTTAGATGACTCCTCAACAATTGTTGATGTGGATGATTAGATTACCAGTTATGTAGTACAATTCTACACTTGAGTCATTTAGTAAGCAGTGAATTAATAGGACGGCATAACTAATATATGGAAATTTTGATGCAAAATTGCTAGAAATACCATCAGTTTATTGTCATATATTGGATTTTTTATAAGTGTATTTATCATTCAAGTTCAGATTGAAATCAATATCTGAGTACACTAATAAAAAATAAATAAACTGTATCCGAACCAGTATCTGCAGTCATATTATTATAAAATTGGAATTACATCTTCATTGTAAATTGTGTTTCCCGTTATTAAATATAAATAGAAGTATAAAATGTTTCAGAAAGATATGTATTTTTTTAATATCATATATATATATATATATATATATATATATATCCAGAAAAATGTTGAACTGTTAAACCGTGATATGTAATTACTGTAATTGAAATAACATTTTAGATTGATTACGAATATTAGAAAAACGATTGTAGGCACAGATTTATTTATGTTAATTTAATACACTTAAATAATAGCATAAGAGCGTTTTATGGCAACTAAATGAATTTAAGACAATATAAAATAACAAAAATTTTACGCACCATTTATTCAATCGATCGTGTATAAATTTAACGCAATCGCACATAAACCCCTGAATAACTGGTGCACTTTATCTTATAGAAGAAGTAGTGTGGCTGGTACGTTTCAATAAAGTATATAAAATATACACGTAAAAGCTCGGCCCCAGACAACATATATTAAGGTTAACGTCAATTTTTGCGTCCCCACACACACACACACACGCACACACACACTATAAGAATTATTTATTTATCGACCCGTATAGGGATAAATACCCATTAAGGTCGTAAATAAGGATGCCGTGGACGCATTCTGTTCCCAACTATACATTTCACTTTGCGTAAGATGTAATTATAGACAATTGAAGAAATATAGATAAAAACACTTACAGTAATAATTAATGAAAGTTTATTACGGCACAACCATTTAAATTTTGTTATAAAGTAATTAATTTGCATTAAAAATATGATTAGAAAAATATAATAGAATTATTCTAAATTATCTAATTAAAGATTTATTAAAACATTTGATTTTGTTTCACTATTAAAAAATAATATTGAAACAAAACTAAGTGTTTTAATTAATCTTTTAATTAACATAAAAATATTTGACCAGGGGTTAACTAAGAATTGAGTTCATCTAAATTAACAATTTATTAACTTTACAAATTGTTCTCTAATAAATACTATTTCTATATTAATAACACCACCAATATAATTAATTGGGGTAAATATTTACATTATTAGCAAATGGAAGTAGTCTACAATTTAATGATCATTCTATTATGAGGAAAAACATCCAATAGAGAAGACTATCATAGTGGCAATTAATTTATGTTAAGTCTACTTATTAATAGAATTTCTATTTCTATTAATTAAGCGTGACTGTAAAATCTAAAAATTCTCTAAATTATTTCTTTCAGCAATTATTTATAATGATAAATTTTGTGAATGGAATAAAATAGGTTCATTCCTGGCAAGAATGAACGCGAACGTGAAAATGTCCAGGTGAAAGATTGAATCTGGAGGAAAATAATTTAAACGCAACGTAATGTAAGTAATAAAAATGTTTTTAGTTATCTATAAAACTTTCGCGGCCCTAAAAGCTTGTGCATTCCGGGTCGGCCACATCTTACCATCAGTTTAAAGCAAGAAAAATACTCACCATTAATTCTCATCTGTCGGCCTGGTCTCCACGTTTCCACGTCTCTTCGCTGCCGCCCTCCCTGCCCGCTTTTATTTTAAGATTGTTACCCCCCTCGACCCATTATTTAAAAATCGAACCGTTCCGAGGGGCTCTTGCGCTTAGTTCCAATTACGGACGCGATGTTTATCTCGCGAGATAAATTTAATAACATTTCCGGCATTATTTATGTGCCGTGGCGTTGGGATTGTAGTGTGCGGAATGTTCGGTTTTGGTGTGTTCACCGCTGTTCAATAACAGTTTAGTTGTTTTGGGTCTTCTTTATGGGTGACCCACGCTTTTAAAAACACGCTTTACGCCCCAAATAACACTGGGGACAATGGGCGCGTCCCAATTGTCTGATAGTTATGCTGTCCATTACATAAAAGGGGGATTTTTGAATCGGAATTACTCATTTACCTTATTATTACCGTTATTATTTTTGTCATACAATCACTTCTCTACTATATTAACACCATAATTTAATTAATTCCATACCTATTAAAGTTTAATTAGAAAAATTCAATCAAATTAAATAATTGCTCTTTAATTCAATCGTAATTTATTTATTGCAATACTAGACATTCCAAATTCTCTAATTATGTTAATTTAAAATAGTTAATTTTATTAGAATTTCCTTTGTTTGACAGGCATGATTTTAAGATAATAATGTAATAAATTATATTTAAGAATTAATTAATCCTATATTTGCTTTTTTGGCCTTGGAAACTAGTTTATATGATAAGCTCAAGGCTATGTTTAATTTATGAAATAAAATTCTTAAAGACACAATGAATTATGCAAAATTTTAACAGATAAATTACAATTCATAATTGGCTAATAATTGATTTACAATCTCAATATTTAAGTGAATATTTGAATATTTTTATCACAAATTCTTCAAAATTTCAATAACCAAACCTTTCGAGGCAGCACCGCATCGAATAGCGATTACGTAATGGCGGCGTAAGTAGAGCAGATGTGAAAACAAGTTTCACTCCCTCTCGGCGTAACTTTTCGCCGGGGATATCTTTAGGCGACACTTGTAATAGTCGGGGAATAAGTTTAGCATGAGCGCATTGTAAAGTACTTAACGCAGCTATAAAATCATTCATAATCCATGACTTTAAGTTGCAAACTGAAACTTCACATCCACCGACCGAACGTCGGACTCACTTTTCGTTCTCGCCTCGCTCGCGACCTGTGCATACAGGGAATATGGAATTTATCGTACTATTTATCAGGTCGAAAATAATTTTATTATAATATTTTCTTTTCTCCAAAAATCTTTTTATAAAAATAATAATATTAACTTAATACATGCATGTTTTGGTTTGTTCTCTCTGTTAGTTATTAAAGGTTAATGCTAGCATCTTCTTGTTCTTTCTGTTTTGTCTTTGATCAAAGGTTATCGACAATCGTTTCATATACTTCTCTATTTATAATAGTTAATTGACTGTATTACACTAGTTTTCTATAAAATCTTCAATTTGCATTGAAACAAATTCAATTGCGCCATTTTATTTTGGGTATAGCTACAAAAGTTCTTTTAGTGAAATCTAAAGATAAAATAAATCTCTATTTTTTCCCAACAACAATAATTGCTGAATTTACACCAGTTTTCTTTAAAATTTTCAGCTTGCATTAAAAAAGATGAGAATTGAATCGACTCCATTTTAATTTGAATAGCTGCAAAGAATTCAATTCCTGAAATCTAGAGATCTATTACTATGAGTTAATGTTTTTTTCACATGTTGAATGTACACCATTCTGCAAAAACTTTGTTTGGAAAAATGGATATTCCATCGCCGCCATTTTGTTCTGGATATACTTCTTACTCGTAAGCACTAGTTTATTACTTAGTATTAGTGCAACAATGATTAAAATGTGTTAACTGTATATTATCCCATATATCACACATATCATAAATTGTTGTTTGGAGATGTCCGTTTTTCCGAATGCTTGAAAAATTGCTACTATAACTCTTGTGCCTAAAAATGAAAATCCAGAAGAATTAAAAGATCTTCGACCAATTAGTACCTTACCGGTTCTCTCAAAAATTTTAGAATGGATAGTTAAAGATCAACTTTTAATTTTCATTGAAAAAAACAATATTCTTCCAAATAACCAATCTGAATTTAGACCAAATTGTAGTTGTGCTACCTCTTTGGCAAACGTTACAGATGATATTTATTTTTATTTTATTTATTTATCTATCTTTGGTCTTCTTTTTAAAATAATACATTAACAAATTAACATAAATAAAAAATATTATATAAGCCACTGATAAAGGATATCTTGCTTAATTTTAGTTGATTATAGTAAAGATTTTGACACTATTAATCACGACATTTTACTAGCTAAGCTAAAATACATTGGACTTAGCTCAAGCGTCTATGCTTTATTTTATAGTTACCTTAAAAATCGGTCCCAACAAGCAAAAATTGATAATATAGTATCTAATCGTGTAACCCTTTGTGCAGGTATCCCTCAAGGTTCAATTTTAGATCCTATTTTATTTTGTATATACACATTCTCCTTGACTGCTGTTTTGAAATTCTGAACACCTAATTTATATGCAGACGATAACCAACTACTTCACCACTTTAAGATTGAAAATGTCAATACAGCAAATTACAAAATAAATACCGATCTCTCTAATTAATTAAAATCTAAATTTCATAGATATTCCTTAGTTATAAATCCTAGTAAAACTTCTGCTATGTTATTTGGTCCTAAAAAAGAGTCTTGATATTGCAAAGAGACTTTTCTTATATTACTTACTTACTTATATTTTAAAATTGTGTTTCGTACTGATGTACACAATATTAATGTGAGGTTTCGGGACTAATTTCACGACCCATTTATAAATCAACATTATTTAAAAAATCATTCTCATACAATACCTATAAATTGTATAATATAGTACCTTTGTACCTGAAATCACTCGCACAACAATTTAAAAAATATTTACGTACACATATCCATAGACATGAGCTGTAGAGTTGTCGGGTCTGTTAAATTATTTTAATATGAGATTGTTATATAACTTTTCATAATATAATTTCCTCTACTTATTAGAATGTTCTTTCTTTGTTTTAGTTTAGTTATAAGTAGGTTAAGTGGAAGAGCAGTAAGACAACAACAATAACTCATTGAGTTTTGCCTAATGTTCAAATAATGTTTGTTGTATACATATATTTCATGAAATAACGACGATTTATTATTATTATTACTATTATAGCCACAGAAGTTATTGTTAGTAGAGTAGAAGAATCTATTATTTGTAATTAATCTTTCATCTTTTTTTCTTACATATAACAAGAGTTGTTGAATTTCCACCAGTTTTCTTCAAAGTCTTCTCTTTGTATTAAAAAAAATGAGGATTTAATCAACGCCATTTTGTTTTGGGTATGCTTAAAATTTATAATAGTTCTGTTAATGCATTCTAAAGGTCAAATATTTGAAATTAAAATATCATGTCTTTTCTCACATGTAAAAAACGTAAAATTTAGAACAGCATTCAAAATGTTCAGTTTTTATTTGGAAATAATATAATTCAATATTTTTCTTATGTGTAACAATAATATCTGAATTTACAACAGTTTGCTGAAAAACTTCAGACTGAGTTAAGAAAAACGGAAATTCAATAAACACGATTTGGTTTTGTATATAGCTATGGAAATTTTTGTTAAAACTTAAGAAGTTTTAGAATTCCGCAGCAACTTTTTTATACTTTAGAATAATATTTCATTAATTTATTACAATTTTTAATTAATTTACCTTTCAGATTTCTTCTAATATTCCAGTAATGTTTCTAAGAAATTTTTTTAATGAAAATATTTTTTGAATTGCGTGAAATTTGAATGAAATTTTTCTAAAATTTTAATTTTTAAGGATTTCCTTTTTTTTAATTTTATAATAATATATAATAATTCTTAAATTCTTTACTAATTTTATTTAGCTTTCAAATATTTGCCATGAATTTACATTATAAAAAATATTATACTTTTAAAGTTATTATTTTTCAGGAACATCTTTTTTAATAATAAGCAATTTTCTAATAATTTCTCTCGTAAACCATAAGAATTTTTCAGAATGAATGATAAAATTTCTTTAGAAGATTCATAATTTCCAAGTAATTATTCTTTCAGAATTCTAAAATTTCTCAACATTTTTCATTCTAGACTCTTGAATTTTTATTAAGATTTCTACGAACCAACAATGGGTTTTGATCATTTTTAGAATCTTTAAGCATTTTTTTGTTCGGTTTTATCAGCAATTTTGTTTTGATATTTTTGAAAACTTTAGGTTTTCTCGTCATCTCTATCAACGGCTTTAATTAATACTATTCTCCTCTTGAAATTATCCAGTAACTGCTCTTTAATATTACAAGAATTTTCTATATGTTTCTGATCTAATTTATAGTATTTTTTAATCATTATGTTTTCATATTTCTACTAGAATTTTCAGGCAGTTTTTGTAACAAATTTCTAGAATTTTCTATGGACATTTTCCTAAAATTCTATGCTTTTGTTTAGTTTTGCTGGTCGGAGAAAGATAATAATAATAAAAAAAAGTAGGATAATTGATTATACTTCTTCAGAAATTGCAGGCCATTTCTGCCCTAGATTGCTACATTTTTAGCCTTTTGTTATTATAGATTCTAGAATATTTATTAAGATTTCTACCATATGATTTCATAAGCATTTACCTAACGTTCGCGTAATGTAGATTACTAATTCATGTGTCACCAATTTTAATGCCGTTGTTGTACGTCTCTAGTGCTTCTTCGAAGTTGTGTTTAGAACATAATTTGAATAATAAGAGCGAAAGACAGATCTTAAGATATTTTCATGTTTTATCTTATTTTATTATCAAATTTAATCTTTGCTGTTTGCATCCCAAAGATAGATTCTCGCGTTCCATAATCGCGTCTAAAGTCAAACTGGGTTTCATATAGGTATTTATTCTAGAATAAATTATTCTCATCAATAACTTCAGAATGTGGTTTATTAAGCTTGTTAATCTGTATTTCTTAAAATTATTGGCATGTGCTTTTTTAAAAACTGTAGGAAAAGATTTGAGCCAATCCCGTGGAATGTGACTGGTGTCGTAGATATAACATTATGTTGAGACTTTCGTCTTCTTCAGAAATTCATCTGATAGTTCATCATCTCTAGTAGATTTTCTATCTTTAGTTTGTTCCGAGGTTTTAATTAATTATTTATTCAGTATTGGTGGCCCTTTCAAGTCTAATGTTGCTTAAAAATTTATTTTATGTGTGTTATCGGTAAATAAATAACGTCTTGTTGTATTAATACACCTAGGAACTTTACATTGTTAGTTTCCGTTATATTCTCGCTATTTATTGAAATACGAGCTTGCCCCTTTCGTGGTCCAAGTTTTAACATATATGTTTGCTAGATTTGCTACCAAGTTATTAGAATTTAGCCATAAGCTTAATTCCCTTATCATTTGATTAGTTTCTATATTTAGATCTGCTAAGCAACTATCTTTTATGCAAAAGGTTGTGTCATCAGGAAACATTGTAATTTGCGCATTTATCACAGATGGCATTTTATTTATAAATAGGTGAAATAAAACTGGACCAAAAATTATTCCCTGGGGTACACCAATACTAGGACAAGTTTCGCTTGAATTATACCTAGTATTATTAAAATCTACAAAGATTATGTCGTTTATATTATACAGGCAAGAAAAGTTAATGACAAATACATAATTTGAAATTTTGTCTAATAGTAATTGGTTTGGCAAGAAATTAAACGCTTTAGTTGTGTCTAAGCAATTTGAAAAATCATTTGTATTTGTAATGTTAATTGATGAGTTACGTCCACATTAAAACTATTGAGAAAGCGATTACAAGCAATTTTATATTTTATATTTGTATTTATGACGAGATTTCTGAGTACACATTTTAGGAAATTGTAGATAGCATGACCTATGGTAAATCCTTTCCTGAACCCATATTTTTGTTAACATAAGATGTTACATGTCTCGAAATTCGGTCAATAACTACTCTTTCTAATAATTTTGAAAAAAATTGGCTATATTGACATAAGGCAAATAATTATCAACACTATGTGCATTTCTTTTTTTTTTTCTGAACAGGTACAATACGTCCATTTTTCTAGTATGGGAACAAGTGGTTTAGCTTTTAACGCCATCGTGTGTTTTATAATACTTGAGGATATGTAATCATTGTCTTCACTATAACTTGTTTTTATTTTTAATATTATATTTTTAACACTATACTAACTCAGTTACTATGTTTTTTATTACTAAAAATTATGTAATATATTAAAAAAACACAGGACAAAAATTAACAATAAAGAATTTTTCAGAAAAAATAATTGAAAATTTGTAAAAAAAGTATTGCTGAAAAGGTTTAAATTTTACTAGATATAATTTCTAAAGAAACAATTTAATTAAAATGACTCAAATCATTAGAAGTTTTACAAAAAATAATTGAAAACTCTCCAAAAGAAAGAAGATAATTAAATTCACTTAAAACAGATGAAAAATCAGTAGAAATCGTTCTAAACTTATTCTTTACATTTAAGTAATAAGAAGTATATATCAAAAAAGAGTTAAAGACAATGGAAATAAAAAAAAACATTAAATAACCAAGAAAAGTATTTTAATTAAATTTACTTCTTCAATTAAAAGAATTAACATTTTACAAAAAAAAAAACATTGAAAATTACGGGAAAAACAGTTCAAACAAGGTTTTAAATTTGATCAGAAATAATTGTAAGAAATATTCTTAAGTTGAAAGAAAATGCCTAAAAACAAACATGATTTATCTAAAAAAACTATTGAAGTTAAAATAAGTATGAAAAATACTTCAAGGAAGAAGCAATTATAAAACAAACAGTTGAAAATTTGTTCAAAAATAAATGACGAATTTAAAATAAAAGTATTCAAAATTTTTATATTGTTGACATTGACGTTAAACAAGGTTGATTATTATTATTATTATGGCAGAGCCAATTAAATTTTACTAAAAAATTTAAAGAAACATTTTAACTAAATTCACATAAAAAACAAACAAAAATAGTTTATGAAAGAAAAAAACAATTGAAAATGTGTTTCAAAACAATTGAGGATTTACTAATAAAAACATTCAGAAATTACATAAAAAAAGGAACAATTGGTATTAAAAACTGATTCAATATTTGTCAAAAGAAAACAATTGGAATTTACCAAAACTCCAAAAGAGAAAATTAATTTCAATTCACTTAAAACAGATAAAATTTTATAAAAAACTAATAAAATTTGCCAACGAAATACAATTATATAATATTTCATCAAAAAATAAATAATTACAGTTTAAAAAAAAAATAAGTGCTGAAAATTCTTAAATTATAAACAATTTTGAAAAACCAATTAAAAATGGTGATGTGGCCATCATAGTACTTTCCCTATATTTTTCTAGAAAACTATGAGGTTTACGCAAAAATGTTGTTCTTAATAATTTGTGCACTTTTGAATTCGCTACAATTATTTATTATATGAATTTTATCTATCTCCAATAGTGTATTAGCAATTGTCAAAAAATGTCAAAATTTCCAATTTTAATTTTTTTTCTCAAAAGTTAAAAATTTTATGAAAAACATGTTCGAATAAAACTTGTTCAGTTTTTTATTCCCTTTAACTTTTGTTTGAATCGTTTTTTAAAGTTTTTCATATTTAGAAAAATATCACGAAAAAACCAAAAAACGCCTCGAGTAAACATCCACTTCCGGTTTATGAATATTTACCAAAAGCTTTTCAGCTCCAGTTTTTAACGACAAAATCTTAAGTTTAACGTTTCATACCCATCGGATCACAGACAGACAGACAGACACACACACACACACACACACACACACACACACACACACACACACACACACACACACACACACACACACACACACACACACAGACACAGAATTTTTTTTTCCAGAAATCAGTGCAATGGACTCAGGGGGACCCAAAACGGATATTTCCGCAAAAAAAAATTTTGAAAAAAAAATCACGAAAACAATACTCCCCCTATATACTACGTGTATAGGGAAAGTAAAAATTACTAATAAACATTTAATGTAAAAAAACGACAATTTCTCAAAGAAGAAACAATTTAATTTTTAAATTGGTTGATTTGTTTAACAATAATTAATCATTTGAAAGTCAGCTAAATATTTGTACAAAAATAATACATAGAAATACTTACAGAAAAAGAAGTTTCTTTTTGCTATTATATCAAATTACTTCCTTTTGTCCTTGACCTTATGTTGCATGTTGTGGATATCATGGTTTATTTAAAATTCTTTTATTTCGGTTATTGGTCTATCTTTCTTTTTCCTTTTTTTTTTAAAGACTCTATATGTTTCTTTGTTTCCTTTAATTATTCTTCTTACAATCATAATTTTCAGAATTCGTCTATTGTCCAGTCTTTCTTTCTCTCATTTTTAGTATAAACAAATTATTTTTTCGCTATGCTTCTTATGGTATATTTAATATGGGTTCAAAATATATATTTAGTTTATTAACCTGTTATTGTCTATAATAAGAATTTGCATGTCCGAAGCAAATTCTTATTGTAAGCAATAATTTTATTCTGGTCTGAAATCAATATTCCGAATATTTTTCTAAGAATAAATTACAGGTTTCTGCACTAAAAGGTAGAACTGTGTTTTCTTTTAAGGTATTTTTAGTCCAGATCCAACAAACTTATTAAACTAACCCGATATGATATTAAAAAATTTCTAAATGAACCCGCATTAACATTTTGGTCTTTAATTATTACTAAAGAAGCTTTTGGCATATCCCAAAAATATATACATTCGATTTGGTTGATAGATAAGGTGTTGAGATGTTGAAAATCCATATTCATTTGTATATTAAAGTTGTAAATAACTAAGGTTTTCAAAATGTGTGTTTATTTTCACTACAATTGTTTCGGAAATTTATTGCTTCTTCAGGTGAATGAAAGTTTACAATTGTAATTTTAATTGTAATTGCTTCACCTGAAGAAGCAATAAATTTTCGAAACAATCGAGTGTATTACAAAACCTGGGATTTTAAACGACCAGAAAAGTTTAGTATATTCCGCCCCAACTTTTGCTAGTAAGACTTTACTTGCAGAGATATTGGCCATAAAAACCGTTCTAGAGTGCAAAGAAAATGTCATCTTTATTTTACCATTGGTGTTCGTTGTACTAGAGAAAATGTTTGACTTTAAAAACCTCTTAAGCACAAACGGCGTACGTTTTAAAACTTCTAGCAGCTACTAGAGCTACTGCTTAGACAGCATATAAACAATGCTAAATTTTGCAAGTGATGTTCCCTAGTCCAATGCTTCCCTTTCTTTAGACCATTTTGTAGCCTGGGAGGTAGTTGTTTTAATAAGTGATTGGTTTTGTAGTCTGCGAAAAACTCAGATATATGAAATTCAAATTCAAATTTTTAATTAATTTATTTTGTAGCCATCGCACTCACCTAATTTAGTTTGTACAAATTTTATCTGCGGGGTTACCTCATAGCATTGCCTTGCAAACATCATTCTCTGTCTTAGGTCGAACTAAAGGTAGCTGTTCAAGAAGAAATTGAAATAATTTCACCCGTCACGTTAGCGAGGGCTATGAAATTGAACTTGTTGACTAGTAAACTATATCTTGTCCTAGGTTACAAGTATGCTCGAATAATAAATAATTTATTAGCCTAAGCCAAGACTATCTTTTAAATATGAATATGTTGAGATAGGTAAAGAATATGCTAAGGTAATAACTACTTTATTAGGATAGGTCAGTTGTACGCTATGGATATACATAATTTATCAAATTAAAAGTACATTAAGTTTTTTACTATTAGAGTTCAGAACTACTACTATAAAAATAATTAAATGTAACAATTATTATTATATAATATAAGGTTAAATGTATATTACGGCAACGAAAATACATTATAGGCCAAGTCAATGGTTTATTTATTCTTGTAGGTGAAGGATGGAATAAGGTATTGTAATCAATTTTGGGATAAATGTAAATTATGCTATAACAATAAAAAATATTAAAGTAGGTAAAAAATATGCTGGAGCAATAATTAATTTAATTTCATCATATTATAACCCCAGTAATCTGTGGTTCACCATTACGCCAATAGGATTGAAATAATGAGGATAATATTAAACTTGGATTTAGATGTAAATCCGTAATGAAATATAATTAATTAATATAAACTATAGTTTCTGGGAAGCTGTACTGTCAATTATTAATTATTCGGAAAAGGGATCCGAAATAAATTTCCCTGAATCGGAGGAAATATACGTAAATTTTATTAATTAATGAACCTATTAAGCTCTTCTATTATTGAAACAGTTGATAGATAATCCTATCAATTTAATAATAATAATTATACTGAAATGAAAAAAAATTCCATTCAATAATAATTATACAATTATTTGAATGTACACCACAAAGACAAATCTTTTTATAAAGAAGTCAATTTTGGACAGACATATCAAATTTAATACTAGTAATATTTGCTGTAATACAAATTTACGGACAAAACCCAACTCTTTTTCACATTATTGGGTGATTTAAAAGTGTTAAAACACCAAACAGCCTGCCGAGATCGCCCCGACACACTATTTACGAACTCGGGCAGAAGTTTTCCGTGCAGGCGAGTAAATGTTTGTAGAGAAGTCGAAATCTGTCTCGAGAGTTAAACTAATAATTACGTTAGATAAAACGAAGGGAGAGTACGGTGGCCCATTTTGGAATGGATCCACACGCTAAATCCATTGGAATTATTCGGGCCAGGGTCGTCCGCATCAAATTCCCTATATAAACTAATACAATTCTGGCAAAGCCTCCCCTACGACACATAATTTACAACTGGGGCTAAATTATAAATTAAAATACAATTTGCTTAATTACGGCTCAAATGGATGGAAATGGATGGATATTGTTTCGCATTCATCAATTACAACTAACGTATCATCTATAATTACACAACAATGTAAATATACATTAATATAACTCAGCGATTATATAATTTGCTTATATATTAACATTGCGAGAGTTGTTAAAACTAATTAAACTGCTATCAAAAATATATTTATAGTTAACACCTAATCATCCGCAAGGGTAGAGTTAACTGACTGTAATGGCCCTTAACGAGTTCAAAATGTACATCAGAAACGTTTTAAATTTTACGCTCCGTATTGATTGCCATTTCGGCGAGTTTATGGAACACGGAATCGCCCTTAAAATTTTAATTAAGGGATTGTTTGTGTTTGCGCAACATTTTTTCCTCCTGTCGGTGGGACGACGAGGCGGAGAAGGAGGTTGGGGAGGAGGAGGAGGAGGTATTTAATAACTTGATGTTTAATCGATGCGAACCTCGTTCCGATCGGAAAATTTCATGTTTGTTATGTAAATATCCAATTTGTTTTTTTTTCTGGATTGTGGGATGAAAGTTAATCTTTAAAAAATATTAGTATTTGATTATAAGGGAAAGTTGTTTAATCGTAAGCAGGTTAAAAAAATCGTGATAATGTGTAACAATTTAATGTATTAAATTAGAATTTTTTTTTACTGATCGAAAAATGTTTTCTAATCGTTTAATGATAATAAACATCTTTATTTATCGAAAAAAAAATTATTTACATGTAATTAATAATATGATAATGATATTTATTTGTAAATTATTAATCATATTGCCTATTAGATAATTATTGTTATTGTTATTTTTAAATAATATTCTGAGTACATATGGTGGATGCGCCGGGTTAATCATGTATATTAATTGAAAAATTATTATTATTATTTTAATATAACTTATGAAAATAAATATTATCTCATTTAACGTTAACAACAGTAAATCGTGGAATATTTGTTAAAAACATTTACACTAAAAACGCTATATATATATATATATATATATATATATATATATATATATATATATATATATATATATATATATATATATATATTGTATAAACACCTCCAATTAAAAAAAAAAAAGGCCCGAATGTGAACCCGGATAAAAAATAGCCCATTCCATCGCGAACAATGCGTTTCACACGTGAAGAACGCAATTTATGCATCGGCCCCGGGGCGCGTTATTTATGACAAAGGGAATAATTTATCGCAGATTTCCCATTCGAAATTTTAACTGTTTAGTTTTAATTGGCCGCAACAATTGATGTTGCACGCTCGCGGATTTTTTTGCCCATTACGTGTAATTTTTCGGCCTCCTCTTCGCTTTACTGCGTCAATATTAAATGCTCAATAA
Organism: Ontholestes murinus; assembly: GCA_963969525.1. NCBI lineage: Eukaryota > Metazoa > Arthropoda > Insecta > Coleoptera > Staphylinidae > Ontholestes > Ontholestes murinus. The sequence continues at coordinate 17,377,487 of OZ018388.1, forward strand.
GGATGAAATTGCGGCCCCTAATCGGAATTGATTGTACGTCCACGCGACGCGTTTCCATTAGGGACGGAACGCCCTTCGCAGAGGGAGGGCACTCACAAATATTAGTTTCCATATTGATATGATCCTCTTGCATGTTTGCAACTGATTTGTTCGTTCGAGTTCTCCTTTCTAATGGAGCCGAATGCGAATTGTCGATGCGAGGCTTTGAACTGATATTTAATTTAGACGACAGATCATGAATGTCAAATTTAAATCGTATTTTTAAAACATAAGTAGGTAATATTCAAAATTTTGTTTAGTAAATAATTTTTTATGTATTTAACAAATTCCTGTGTTGAGTTGTAGTAAACATTTGTATTAGCATAAATACACCTATTATTTTTATTATATCTATACATGGAAATGTGTTTTATGTTAATAGAGGGCTCATTTATTCGCTTCGTTATCAATTTCCGGGCGTCATTAATCAAAAACTCGATATATATTTATTAGCCTGCTGACACGGCATCATTATTAGCTAAAACGTTCTAATACTGTATGTATAGTATCAGTGAAAGGCGCTTTTTCAACTCATTAAAAAAGTGTATGTGAAATATTAAAATTTTGATCAATACATAAGCTATTGCAAAATGATTTATTTGGTAAATCATTTTGTGAATAAAATTTTTTGTTAAATATTTATAATAACAAAAATCTAAAATACAAATCAAAATTCTGCGAGTTTGACATCGATAATTACCAGCTTTTCGTATATTTTAAGAAGAAGAAGAAGTATGATAGTTTAAATAAAAACAAGCTCTACTCTATCCTGCTTGATTTCAATATACCTCCTAAACTAGCAAGACTAGTGAGAACCACGATGCTAAACACCAAATGCAGAGTACAGGTAGAAGGAGAACTAACAGCCGAAATAAACTCAAGCACAGGGTTAAAACAGGGAGATCTAATTAGCCCTAAAAATCTTTAACCTAGCACTCGAACTTGCAATGAAAACGACAGGACATCTTAACATCCTAGATAGAAATGCGACAGTAGTCCAAGATCGTTTCGTAAAAAAAGCGTGGACAGGAGACACGATTAAAAATCAACGAAAGCAAAACAAAATTAGTGTGCCAAAGTAAGAAGAAACCATATTATTAGCCAACTACAGCTTAGGCATTTCAGCTACTTAAATTTCAACAAAAATACACAAAATGATTAAACCAAGGAGATAAAAGAATGAACAACAAGCAGCAATTAAGCTCTCTTCTCCTTACCAGCAATTATAAAGTCTAGGAACATTCATAGAGACATATAAACCCTCATACGAATAGTAGTGGATCATCTCTAATAAGTCTGTGGAACAATTAAACCGCTTTAAGGAAGAGGTGCTGAGAAGTATATATGGAGCTATGAACAATCTTGGAGTGTGTTTGTACTAACTATACAGAAACCCGCCGATAATACACATAAGACTAATACGACTCAGATGGACTGGGCATGTACAACGCATACCAGAGGCATGGGCTGAAGAAAAGGTGCTCCAAAGACAACGAGGAGGAAAACGACCAGCTGATAGAATAAGAGAAAGATAAGACGATAACGATCAGCCAATGACGATGAATACTGGATTGGACAAATTGGATTGTAGGGCTATCTAAGAAGAAGGAAAACATTTAGAAATAACAGTCGGTTTTCCAAAAAGTTTTTTGACATTTTTAAACATATTAATAATTAAAACATAGATAAATCTTATCTGTTGTGGTTTCCATATTATTATACTAAAATAAATTTATTTATTATAGCTATAATAAAGTATAAATTTTAGCTTTCATTTCAGTTCATTAGTTCTAGAGATACAAAAAGTTATGAGTTATTAAATAATATTATGGAAAATGTGTTTATAAGTCAAAGAAAAATTGGACGATTATTGCAATAAATTTTATTTAAAATTATCTGTAAATTTTTACTGATGAAGTTTTAAATTAAATTGCACCTGGTTTGTTTCACAATTTTTCTATATTTACTAGACTAGTTTCGTTTAAAAAAAATAGTAAAACAAATTTAATCGACTTCTAGTTTTATAAATATTTATCCAAATCAGTTCCTCTTGTCGACACCATAAAATTATAAAATATTTTTCCATCAGATTTAAAAATAATCACCTGAAAACTGAACTTACTATTTGGGATTTGTGCATTTTAAGAAACCTCGAAGAAAAAAATAGTAAAACAAAAGATATCGACTTGTAATCTTGTAAATATATTCAAAACAAATTCCTCTTAATGACACAATAAAACTATAAAACAATTTTTCATCAGATTTTGAAATAATCGCCTGAAAACTAAAGTTATTATTTGGAATTGTGCACTTTAAGAAAAGTCAAAGATAGATATAGTAAAACAAATGCTGCCGACTTCTTATTTTGCAAATATAATTAAAATTAATTCCCTTTGATGACACATTAGAATTTTAAAATTATGTTTTTATTAGAATTTGAAATAATAACCTAAAAACCAAACTTATGATTTGGGAATTGTGCATTTTAAGGAAACTCGTAGAAAACAAGAGTTAAACAAATGCTTTCTACTTGTATTTTTGTAAATATAATCAAAATAAATTCCTCTTGATGACACGATAAAATTATAAAACACTTTCTCATCAGATTTTGAATGAATCACCTGAAAACTGAAACTTATTATTTGAGAATTGTGTATTTTAAGAAAACTCGAAGAAAAAGTAGTAAAACAAATAATATCGACTTGTAGCTTTGCACATATATTCAAAACGAATTCCTTTTGATGACACGATAAAATTATAAAATATTTTTCCATCAGATTTAAAAATAATCGTCTGAAAACTGAACTTATTATTTGGGATTTGTGCATTTTAAGAAAACTCGAAGAAAAAAATTGTAAAACAAATGCTATCGACTTGTACTCTTGTAAATATATTCAAAACGAATTTCTCTTGATGGTACAATAAAATTATAAAATAATTTTTCATCAGATTTTAAAATAATGGCCTGAAAACTAAAGTTATTATTTGGAATTGAGGACTGTAAGAAAAGTCGAAGATACATAAAGTAAAACAAATGCTGTCGACTTCTTATTTTGCAAATATAATCAAAATTAATTCCTTTTGATGACACAATAGAATTTTGAAATTATCTTTTATTAGATTCAAAAATAATCACCTAAAAACTTAACTTATTATTTGGGGTTTGTGCATTTTAAGAAAACTCGTAGAAAAAAAGTTAAACAAATGCTTTCGACTTGTATATTTGTAAATATGATCAAAATAAATTCCTCTTGATGACACGATAAAATTGTAAAACACTTTTTCATCAGATCTTGAATGAATCACCTGAAAACTGAATTATTTGAGAATTGTGTATTTTAAGAAAACGAGAAGAAAAAGTAGTAAAACGAATGATATTGACTTGTAGCTTTGCACATATATTCAAAACGAATTCCTTTTGATGACACGATAAAATTATAAAATATTTTTCCATCAGATTTAGAAATAATCACCTGAAAACTGAACTTATTACTTGGGATTTGTGCATTTTTAAAAAACTCGAAGAAAAAAATTGTAAAACAAATGCTATCGACTTGTACTCTTGTAAATATATTTAAAACGAATTTCTCTTGATAGCACAATAAAATTGTTAAAGAATTTTCATCAGATTTTGAAATAATCGCCTGAAAACTAAAGTTATTATTTGGAATTGTGCACTTTAAGAAAAGTCGAAGATAGATATAGTAAAACAAATGCTACCGACTTCTTATTTTGCAAACATAATCAAAATTAATTCCCTTTGACGATACATTAGAATAATAAAATTATATTTTTATTAGATTTTGAAATAATAACCTAAAAACCGAACTTATGATTTGGGAATTGTGCATTTTAAGGAAACTCGTAGAAAAAGAAGTTAAACAAATGCTTTCGACTTGTATTTTTGTAAATATAATCAAAATAAATTCCTCTTGATGACACGATAAAATTATAAAATATTTTTCCATCAGATTTAAAAATAATCACCTGAAAACTGAACTTATTATTTGGGATTTGTGCATTTTAAGAAAACTCAAAGAAAAAAATTATAAAACAAATGCTATCGACTTCTACTCTTATAAATATATTCAAAACGAATTCCTCTTGATGGCACAATAAAATTGTAAAACAATTTTTTATCAGATTTTTAAATAATCGCTTGAAAACTAAAGTTATTATTTGGAATTGTGCACTTTAAGAAAAGTCGAAGATAGATATAGTAAAACATATGCTGTCGACTTCTTATGTTGCAAATATAAACAAAATTAATTCCTTTTGATGGCAAAGTAGAATTATAAAATTATGTTTTTATTAGATTTAAAACTAATCACCTAAAAACTGAACTTATTATTTGGGATTTGTGCATTTGAAGAAATCTCGAAGAAAAAAATTGTAAAACAAATGCTATCGACTTGTACTCTTGTAGATTTATTCAAAACTAATTCCTCTTGATGGCACAATAAAACTGTAAAAGAATTTTTCATCAAATTTTGAAATAATCGCCTGAAAACTAAAGTTATTATTTGGAATTGTGCACTTTAAGAAAAGTCGAAGATAGATATAGTAAAACAAATGCTGTCGATTTGTTATTTTGCAAATATAATCAAAATTAATTCCTCTTGAATAAAAGTATAAAATATTTTATTTTTGGAATTTACCCTAGTAATTAAAACATATGTGCTAAATAAATTCCAGAGTAGTATCAATTAATTATCATTTGTATTGAATTTGTCAGTCAAATCGCCTTCAATAATTATACAGTTTGCTAAATCTATAATGTCTAGAATATAGATTTAAATACATATAATTTCAATAAATCCATCACTAAATGAATGAATAAATAGATAACATCATGGCATTTCTTAATATTGAATATTTTAAACCATGGTCTTATATACATATTTTAATTCACTTGTATTTTTACTCATGATACTAACAAAGTAACTTCAGTACTCATCTCGCGGATGAAGCCACTGTATGGCGAAAGATGTTGCAGTATTTAACAATAAATGTGAAACCATCTTAACTGTGTTGTTTAATTTCAAAGTAATTTAAAGAAATTCAAAATCCACCTACAACAATTAAAATTTTAAGGAAAAAGATGGAAACAATTGATAATCTGTTCTTCTATTTCGTTATACATTATTTTTCAGAAATAAGGACTTGCAGTTTGATAATGGCAAATTAAAATTGTCGAAACTATAGTCATCTAATAAAGTTAGTCTTATACAAAATTAAAAAGTTGTTTTTATTTCTGAATTGATATTCTGTTAAAAAAACGCAAAAAATGTTCAGAAAAAAGTATATAATTTGTCCAATATAATAATAATGTTATGAAGAAATTAAAATTTTCTTAAAAAAATAAAAGTGAAAGGAATGATAAAAAAAATTTCTTAACGTTTCTCTGTTTTCTTGTTATTAAATGTTGAATGGTTTTCAAAATTTTCTTTAATGATTTGAATTGTTTTGAATTATGTGTTGTTATATTATTTTAAATAACAACTACTTTATTAGCGGTTCTATTTTAGTTTTTTATTGTAAAATTCTCTTATGTGAATTTTCAAGTGATTGTAAAATTATGAACTGCTTTATTACAGATTTCAATTTCTCTAATATTTTTTTGTACAGTTTGAGCTAGATTTTTTAATGTTTTTTTTTACAACTGTTTGATTACTTCTCATACTTATTTTATAAAATTTCAACTGTTTTTTTTCATTTTTCATAAATATTTAAAATTGTTATATTACACATTTTAAATAATTATATTAAAATATTTCAATGGTTTTAAATAAATTTTGAATGTTACAGCTGTTTTAAGAAAAATTTTAAAAGTATTTTCATAAAATTTTAGGTGTGCAATTTCAAGTAGAGAGAGAAAACATCTTTATTGAAGCTAGTATTTACATTATATAATTATATTAATAATTGTGATTCTTCGTCTTCTTCTTGGATTTAAAGTTTATGTTATGATTGCGTTGAATATAAAATTGGATTAGTAGAAGTATGTGGGTGTTGGGGGCAAATTTTGTGGATAAGTTCATAAGATTAATTTGAATAATTTGAGACTTTTCATATAGTAAAGTGTATATGGATTGTAGAGAGGATTGTTGGGATACCTGATCTTTGTCAATACTCTGAGTGCTGATCTTTCACAGACTTGTAGGTAGCTTGAATTATAAAACAGGATTGCAGCGTAATCAAGTAAAATGTGCCCTTTATTCAGGTTGAACGACGCCTCTTTAATTCTTCCTCACGACCGGCCTTGAAACTGCTTCCTACCTTGTGCCAACGATCTGGAGTAGTGTTAGCTTGATCTTTGCGTTTCAAGCATTTTGCGTTGAAGTACTGATAATGTAAACAAACTTTGGATCTTGGCTTGAAACGTGCATTTTGTCCTCCTTTCTTTCGTTGACTGGAAGCGGGCTTGACTTGGCTTGACAAGATACTGACGGACATCATCTTCCTTCGCTACGTTGAAGAGCTAAAGTATCCTTGAAGCTCTCTTTCGACCTAATCCACGTGGTACTGTAGTGTCTGCGAGTCCAGCAATTTTCTGTTTGCCTTTACGTACAATGTTCAAAGCAAGACGCTAAGGTTTATATCTACAATAAATCCACGGACAGATTTCCTGAGAAGAACGTAGCCTTTCCATTTATATCCTAGAGTATCAATCTCGAATTATGTTCCCATACGTTTCTCATAGAACAAAAGAATCTTATGTTCATCTGCCACTTTGAAGAGTTTTTGACATTCCATCACTGGATATAACGCGTTTAGCTTCATTGTAGGGGATGATAAATCATTTTATATGAGCGAGATTCCTTAGCTTTTAAATGTAAGGAAATTACGTGCCCTATTTGACTTTTAATTTTATGTTTTGGGTATGGGATTTCCCAGATAATCCCAGTTTGCGATGGAGAGATGTTTGTTAGGGTTATATGGAAGGGAAAAATGTTAGCTAGGTGAAATGGAATAAATAGGTGGGATTTGTTAGGTTTGGTGAAAATTCTCCTTTATGTAAACAATCATTGGATTGTGTCGATCAGTCCCTAAGAATTCCAAACATTTTAAGAGATTTCAATATTTTTATTTTTTGAAAATATTGAATTATTTTAAAATGCTTTTCAAAGAAAATACAGAAATATTTTATCCTAGATTCAATTTTTTTCAAATTTTTTGAGCTTGTTATTGTGAATTCACGGGTGATCAAATCATGACCAGAACACCTAGGCCCGTTGTGTCCCCCTGGCTGGAACAGCCCTCCGTTGTTCAATCATTCATTTAGCCACCCAAGGTGACGAGCAAAGGACAGCACAAAGCTTAGAGGGGTTTCCCTAATGTTGGCCATGTTCGGCCAGAAAAAAAGTATTTAAAACAAATACTAACTGATTTATTTCGAATATCAATTGTTTTCATCTTATTTATTTTGCAAAATTTTAATTGTCTCTACTGTTTAGGAACTTAAAAAAAATTAAATTTTGAATTGTTTTATTACAGATATATAACGTTTTTTTTATAATATAGAAAACTGTTTTTTTACAGATTTCAGTAATTTTTTTTGTTAATTTTACTGCTTTATTTGTTTCAATGTTTAATTGACGTTTACTTTTATTTTATAATAGGAACCTATTAAATATTACTTAAGACTTCTGGTTGATAGAAAACGCGTTGAGGTGTTATAAATCCATAATTATTTGTATATTAAAGTTGTAAATAACTAAGATTTTCAAAAGTGTGAAAATTGTGTGTTTATTTTCACTAAGTTAAACTTTCATTCACCTGAAGAAGCAATAATTTTGCGAAACAAATGTAGTTAACATAAACAAACATTTTTGAAAATCTTAGTTATTTACAACTTTAATATACAAATACTTAAGACTTAATTTGAAGAATGTTAGAAAATTCATTTTATATCAGAGTTAGGAGTCATTAGTATATAAATGAAAGAAAAAAAAACAATAGAGAACTGAAAATTGGTTTCGTTCTTTCAAAAAAGTGTAATTTTAAAGGTGTACAAATATTTCTATCGATTTCAAAACCAATTAGTATCACAGAAAAAAAGAATTAATTTCACAGAAAAAGGTACATTGAAGATGAAGTAAAAAGAATGTCAAAATTTATACAAGTAGAGTTTGAGAAGGTTCCATTCTAAAAGAGATAAAGTACTACCATATAATCTGCATAAAACAAAAGATATATCTTAAAGCTGTATCTGGATCTTGTAGTGAGTTTTAGAGGCAAAAGTGCAATTTTGAAACCGTTTACAGGTGAAAAGGGAGGGTTATTGTTTTAACACAAGAAAACTATTATATATTTTCACAGATACTGAAGAATTTTTGGAAAAACTTACTGTCAAAGTCTTAGATAGAGAGAGTAAAAGGATTAATATTTTTTAGTGGTCTTCTTCTTGAGGTACCATGGCCGTTTAACGGTCGTTGGTTAACATAATGTTGGCTACCATGATGACTGCTGTTCGGAACAATTGTATTTTATATATGGGTGAGTGAAAAGAGTACTTCCTTATTAAATGTATATATATATATTTGGAACCGGTTTCGGCCTAAGGCCATCATCAGGCAAAACTATGAATAAAATTAACAAATAAGTTCATTCTTATATAGCGTGACATTCACATTTAAAAATAACGTCACACTATATAAGAATGCACTGATTTGTTAATTTTATTCACAGTTTTGCCTGATGATGGCCTAAGGCCGAAACCGGTTGCAAATATTTATACATTTAATAAGGAAGTACTCATTTCTCTCACCCATATATAATAACCTTATTACGAGACTCCACAATGAATTGTATTTTAGTTTTTCTCCTACGTTTTTCAACCAATAATTTCTTTTTCCACCTGGTCCACCTTAACCTTCGATTTTTCCTTCTATAATTAAATGCAACAATTAATATTTTTCCGGACGCATAACGTGGTCAACATAATAAGTGGTTCAATTTTAATTAATATTCATAGAAAATGTATATTAAAGCTGTACTGGAAATGGTATAATTAATGCAGGTATTATTAAGAATAAATAGGTTAAAGAACTTTTAAATTACTGAGATGATGAAATACTTAAAGAACCTTTTCTCTATGGTATATAAGACAAGTTCTAACATAAGGGAAACATACAATAATCAAGATGGTTCAAAAAACAGCTCAGACATATATTGGTACCTAGTACCAACATAAAGAGAAAATTGTATAGTTTTTCACACGATACTTATAGTAATTGCATTATCCGATGTGTTAAATACTTTGGTCTAATTGGATTAATAATTAAAGCGTGTAATTTGAAATTAAAACTTTCCTCGAGGTTTTATTTCAGGGCTTTTGAAATAATTCGATCTAAAGTTTCAAATTAAATTTTAGTTGTAAGCTATTGTTCGCAAATGGTTTACTTGTGTAGAGGACCAATAATACAGGAAAAATCAGTTAATTGGAAGTCTTTATTAATACGTTTGGTTTACAATATGTTTATAATATCTTCTGTTGATGAGGGCTTATTAGAATAGAGAACAAAACTTGACAAGCACACTATTCTAAAAAAACCTGGAACCAAACATTCAACAAAAGCTCATATTCAATAATGAATCAGGTAAATAAAACTTGATTTAAACTCAAGCATTGAAGTATTTTTTGAACTTCACAACTGAAATAAATGCTCCAATATATACTATTAAAAACTATGCTTGATTTGATTACTTAAATTTAACTCAAAGAGTGAAGTAATTCTTAACATTGACATCTGAGAGAAATACTCCAATATATACTCCGTAAACTAATGATAAATTTGGAATACATTCGATCACCTAAGATACAACCATATATTAAACTCAACAAAGCGAATAAGTTCGTTTTTAATAATATAGGTCTTGGAATAGAAGATTTTTATATTTAGGTAACTTCTAGGGATTTATATCTATTATTATTTCCAAATTTCTTGTTTCTAGCATAATTGTATGTAAAATTATATCCTTTAATTTGATAGTGGAACTCTATAAGTTTTAGCAATTAAAATAGTTTTTAAAAGGAATTGAATACAAGCAAAGCTAAATCAATAAGGGTACAGAGGGTAAGCAGCTAGCTGATAGCTTCTCCTAACAATGAATCAATATATTACAGATCGAAGTATTTTATGAAAGAAACATTCAGAAATAATAGTGCTATAGAAATTAAAAAAGTTATAATTAACAAATTCTGACGAATTACATTATATTCAATCTATTTTTTTTAATTTCTAAAAATAGATATCCAAGCATCTCTAGTTCTTTAACACTATTCTTATTCAATATGGCTCAATTATCAGTAAAATGCCACCTCTATAACCTGATGATAACACCATCGTGTTGTGTATAGAAAGTTAACCCTGAATATAATTCCTTAGAGTATTGGACTTTGGCATTCAGAAATAAAACAATTAAAATGATGAAAAAGTTAAATTATGTAAGTTCATTTTCAGAAAATTGATCTTTATTATTTATAAGTAAAATACTAACTCTGTAACCTGATGATAACACCATCGATTGTGTAAAAAAGTTAACCCTGAATACAATTCTTCAGAGCATTGGACTTTGGCCATAAAACAATTTAAATGATGATGATACAGTTAAATTATGTGAGTTTGTTAATTTTCAGAAAATTGATCTGTATTGTTTGAAGGAGAGATTGTCTTTTCTTGAAGTTTAACACCAAAAGCATTAAAAAAATGTGCTTGTAGGCTGCATTTCACTGTTCAGTCTAATATTAACTAGAAAAATATATTTTTGAGAAATCAGTAGCATAAATTTTCACTCCCATCTTAACGGGATAATAATATTTCTGGATAGACCTTATGAAATCGTTTAGACCTAGATAGAGAAGTTTGATGCGGTCACGGTAAATCAAATTTCGTCCGACAATCAGAAACTTCCCCCCTTAACGAATTAAAACTTTTTCGATTGTTGCTGTTGTGTGAAGAAAAAAAAAACGAGGAAAATAGTAATAAACGTCTTGGCGGATCAGTCGTCGGCCAGTCCCTGGCGGCAGGTGTCAGCCCCCGTAACGAGTTGTGACGTGCCTGATAATAATAGTGCCGTGACCGGATCACTTACGCCATTACGCCCGGCCGTCGGTGAAAAGTATGAAGTTTCAGGGGGATCGTTCCACTCAATTATATCATTATAACGACATGACGGGGGCCCTCGTTATGGATAACTGTTATATTCAATTTGGGGGGAATTCTACATTTTGCGCCTTCATAATTCTATTGAAATTCGTTTTATCGCCCCGTCCTTATTCCGCGGTTGGCAATAATTGGAAGGTTTTATTGCCGCAATGTTTCACCATTACATCTTTTTTAGTCTCTAATTATCGTTTATTGTATTTCCGGTCGTAATTATTTATGCAAATAATACTCGTTTTCGTATTACAAATTTTATTCAACTTTTCTATTATGCTGATTGAATAAAGCTACTTTTATCTAATACTTCTGAATGTTTTAATTGATTACCATTCTTATATATACACGTTGTCCCCTGAAATTTTGAATATGAGTAATGTAATGTGTTTGTATTGTATCTCGATTATTATTAATGGTTGCCATGGTTGTTGCTGCAATATGTCAAATTTGACTTACATAGCTTCAAAATTTTAACAGGAATTTTATGATCGTCTGGGATATTGTTTGGCTCAACAAGGATATGTTTTCGAACATTTAATAAGATGAACATTGTAGATATTTGTAATTCGATACATCAGAATTGTATTTGTAAAAATAGTAATATTAAAATATCGTATAAATATGTTTCATTTTGATTCCCTATTTTATTACAAATTAGAAATTACTGATTATTTCCGGTTGGTCAGTCCAATAAAATATTTGACGAGCGTGGTAACTAAGTAACAAGTAATGCATTCAAATGCCCGTATTCAAAATTTTAGGGGACAACGTGTATATGACCATTAAAAAATATAACCAGTAGGAATTATAATTTAGTTAATATTACATGTATAAACTGTAAATACTAGAAACTAAATATCCAACCTTGGGGTACACCCTCTTTTAATGTCATGAAAATCAATTTTTGAATATAAAATTAAATACTGTGCTTAAATATACAAATATATATGTATATATGTATATATATATACAGGGTGTCCCGTTAATGCCGGGAAATGGCTAGACCATAGATTCCTGGGGTCAAAATATGATTATTTAACACAACTTATCTATATCCAAAAATTTACGGTTAAGCCGGAATTTGGCTTCAAAGTTTCAAAAAATTTTATTTTTTTTGTTTATAACAATTGAACGCTTTATTTGATTTGAATAAAACTTATTATTAATAAGTACCATAATATCATACATCATTTCAGTTATTATTGGCATTAGTGATTGACAGGAAGTATAAAAAACAGTAGTACCACCATTTAAAAACTAAAATATTTTTTTATTGTATTAAGAAATAAAAATGGCGACGAGAACGAACAGTAGTAGTGAAACAGTGTGCAAAATATGTTCAGTAGTAGTTAAAAAATTTGTGACGTGCAGTTTATGCAACAGTAACTTTCATGCCAATTGTTTATTAAAAAGATCAGGACAAATAGTGATCGATAATAACGGTGATTTACATTGCTGCGAAAACATAACCACAAACCGCAAAGCCGGCGGCACCTGTGACGAGAAAATATATGAAGAAGACACAAAATGTTGCGAGGTAACATATTTAAAAAATTAAACATAAAGACGAAATGATCAGTGAATTAAAAGATAAAATAAATGTGCTAAAATATAATATTAAACTATTAGAAATCGTCAATAACAAAGTGACACCTATCGACAGAAGTATTGTCGAGGATTTAAACCATTCCCAAGTAAATAAAATTCAAATGCACCAATCAAATAAATATAATACACAAGATCGACCTGTGCCGTTATCATCTCAAGGCGAGCTCAGCAATTTAGAAGACTTTGATAAGACATGCGAAATAAATACTGACCGGAGCCATCCAAACAAATTAAAAACTCGGGTGAACAACCTTAACCAAAACAAAAATAATAATACAACAGATAATCGCTATAAACCGAATTATAATAAACCAATAATCGGAACAAATAAAAATTCAACAAATGTTAAATCGGCTACTAAATTAGGCCATCTATACATAACAAATTTAGATCCTAACATAACTAAAGAAGTGCTTCTTGAATATGTCAAAAAAGCAAAACCAAATATTGCATTTACAATTGGGTATCAAATTAAGAAAACACCAACTTATACTTCATTTAAAATTAATTTTCCTTTTAATGATATAAATGAGGTTTATAACCCTAAAATATGGCCTGATGGAACATCAGTGAGAAAATTTCAATTCCAGGGAAATTTTCGCAATTTCCGAAGTCGAAATCGGAATCCATAGATCATCCAAAAATACAGATTCACTCAACATGTAATACTTTAAACAAAATTGATTGTTCACATGAATCCAATGTTAATTTAAAATTGTTGCATTTAAACATAAGGAGCGCAATAAACAAAATAAATGAGTTGGAAATAGCTGTAGATGAATTAAAACCCAAAATAATTTGTCTCACGGAAACATGGACAAACGAAAATAATAAAAATCTTATTCAAATTCGTGGATTCACTTGCATAAGTAATTATTCAAGGAAAAAACATCAACATGGAGGAGCTATGATACTTGTTGATAAAAACCTGTGCTGTAAAGAATACAAAAAAATTCATAACTACAGCATCGAAATGGAAATTGAATGCGCAGCTTGTACAGTAGTTCTTGAAAATTATAAAATCGGCATTCTAACGATATATCGTCCACCCAACGGAATTATCAGGAAGTTTTTAGATCAACTTGTACTGATTCTAAATGATTTGCAGTCATTCTGCAGATATATAATTGTGTGTGGCGACATTAATATCAATATGCTCAATGATTCATTAGAGACAAAATTAATAAGTGATGTATTCAATTCGTTTCGCCTAGTAAACAAATTAAATGAACCAACTAGAATACAAATAATTAATGAAAGATTATTTGCAAGCCAACTAGACTGTTTGGTAACGAACTACCCAGAAAACCATTTCATATGTACTAATGTAAATTTGAATATTTCTGATCACTTAGCACAACTTCTGATTATAACTGATATAATGAATTTAGTAAAGCAGGACAACGAAACACAGTTTAAAATCACTAGACAAGTAACAGACCAAAATATATTAGAACTGAAATATCATTTACAAAAGATCAACTGGAAAATTATAAAAACAAATGACATAAATAGTGCATTCAATATATTTTTAAATGAATTTCTATATTGTTTTAATCTAGCTTGTCCAAAACGAAGAATAAAAGTCGATAGGAAACAAGCAAGGAAAAAATGGATCACTGACGAAGTAATTAAATCTTCAGAAAAATTGAAACAAATATATAGAGACATGATTGAAATTAGATCAGAGGAATTCAGTGCAATTTTCAAAAACGCAAAAAAAGCGCATAAAGTTTTAATCCAAAATACAAAGAAACAATTTCATGAAAATGAAATACTAAAGGCGAAAAACAAAGTTAAAAAGATATGGTCACTCGTAAATGAAGAACTTGGAAGAAAAAAAATACGAAAATCTATTACTATCAATCAAAATGGAGAGAATAAAATAGAAGACCCGAATCAAGTTGCCGAAATATTTGGCCATTATTTTGCTACAATAACCGGGATAAAAGTTAATAACCATTTCGGAAAAAAGGTATCAACTGTATGTACAGTTACAAAGAACAGTCCAAGTAACAGCATGTTTCTTCGCCCAATAACATGTGAAGAACTACAATTAATTATTAAAAAATTAAATAACAAAACAAGTGCAGGAAGTGATGAAATATCAACGCCATTAATAAAAGCGGTAAGCCATCTCATCCTAGAGCCGCTAACATATCTTATAAATCTGGCATTTGAAAGTGGTGAATTTCCGAGTGCGTTAAAAATCACGCGTGTAGTGCCCATGTACAAAAAAGGACCTGAAACCGAAATTGCGAACTACCGCCCAGTGTCAGTGATAAACTCATTTTCAAAAATATTTGAAAGGGCTATCAGTGAACAGTTATGGAATTATATCAATAAATTTAAATTATTGTCTCCAAATCAGCACGGCTTCCGAGAAGGGAAATCTACAGAAAGTGCAATGGTAGCGTTCATCGACGAAGTATATTGTCAAGTAGATGCCGGTAAAAACGTGGCAGCACTCCTCTATGACTTCTCCCGCGCGTTCGACACCATAGATGCGAAATTCGTAAGGGAAAAGCTATCCGCCCTTGGAATAAGAGGGAACATATTAAATTTAATTACTTCGTTTTTAACTAATAGACAAATGTATGTAGAAATTGAGCGGAAAATGTCAAAAATGTACAGTGTTGTCGAAGGCGTCGCCCAGGGTTCAACCTTAGGGCCTTTGATTTTTTTGCTGTTCATTAATGATCTACACCAATTTATCAGTGAAGGTCACATGATCAATTTTGCTGATGACAAGTCACTAGTAGTTTCAGCACAAACACCAGAAGATCTTAGGGATAAAATAAATATCATTCATTCAGAGGTTGCAAATTGGTGCACAAGAAACAAGTTAATACTTAATACAGAAAAAACAGTTTGTATCCAATTTTATAATAGAAAACCGCCAGAACAACAAATAATGAATGATACGTTAAATGCTAAATTCCTAGGCAGTTTCATCGATGCAAGACTATCGTGGAATACTCTATATTAAAATTAAAATTTAACCATTCAAAAGAGTCTTTGCTTAATGTTTATTATGCGCTAGCGTACCCACATTTATCATATAATGTAATGTCTTGGGGCAAGGCGACCAATGTTCAAAGAATTCTCATTTCACAAAAACGAATCATTCGTCTTATTTTTAATTTGAAAAAAAGAGATTCATGTCGGGAAATCTTTAAAACAAATAATATATTAACTTTAATTGGAATATTTATTTATAAATGCGCAGTATATGCTGTACAAAATTTAAATTCGTTCACCACAAATCGTGATATCCATAATCACGATACTCGGCATAAATATGACCTCAGAATGCCACTACATAGTAGCGAGCTCTACAAAAAGTCTCCCTAATTTTCTAGTATGTTGATATATAGTTTGATCCCGCAACACTTAAAAATAACTGAAAGCATGGCAATATTTAAAAGAAACCTGAAATTGTTTTTAATAAATAAATGTTATTATACGTTTAAGGAGTTTGAAGAGGATCACAAGTCCCATTAGGTTTAAAGTACTTTTAAAAGTAAATATTTTGTAATGTTATTATATGGATTCGTGATTTTTTACGTTTTTATATATTTTAACATATTAAATTATTTGACGTTTCACATCCGCTAGAATGTTTCTATACTTGTAAATATTTCTGTATACAGAGGCTATTGTGAATAAAGATTACTTACTTACTTACTTACTTACTTATTGGTGCATCCAATAAAATCCAAAAAAATCTACTTGAATGGGCATTAGATTTAAAAACTTTTTTGACTCTTACCAGTTTTTGATATCTTGTACGGTTTTTGCATAAAAAAATAAAATATGAATATAGTATACTCATTATAGTATACTCATTAACAATTTTCTTTGCAAAATCCTAATACAAACAAGATATCTGTTTGTTCCAAATATGAATATTTATGAACTATAATAAAGTTAAAAATTAATTGTTAAAACACACTAAATAATTATTATTATACATAATTTACATTTTTCAAACAAAGACGGCCACGAAAAACATTTTTTTTCGATTCGATGAAAAACTTGATTTTGTTATTACTAGATAAAAAATATATATTTTATTTTTTTGTGGAAAAACCGTAAAAGATATCAAATATTATTAAGAGATAAAAAAGTTTTAAAATTAAATTGTCTTTCAAGTAGTATTTTTTTAGTTTTTATTAGATCCACCAATACAAAAATATTTTAGTTTTTAAGTGGTTGTACTACTGTTTCTTATACTCCTTGTTAACCAATAATAGTCATAATAACTGAAATGATGTATTATATTATGGTAGTTATTAAAAATAAATTTCATTGAAATCAAATAAAGCGTTCAATTGTTATAAACAAAAGAAATAAAAAATTTTAATTTTGAAACTTTGAAGCCAAATTCCGGCTTAACCGTAAATTTTTTGATATAGATAAGTAACGGGACACCCTGTATATATATATATATATATATATATATATATATATATATATATATACAACTTGTCCACGTAAGTATGCAACATATAGGAAATTTTTTTGTTAATAATTTCTCAGAAAATTTTATTCTTTATAAAAGTTGGTGCTTGATCGAAAACATACAAAAAAGACAAAACAAATGACATTCGACGTTATATTAGCAAGATAATGAACAATTGAACAATTTTTATAACTTTCGCACAAGCGAATTTTATCAAGTATTCTTAGTTTTGACGTATCTGTCACAATTAGTAATTTATTAAGAGTTGTTGTCTTCTGAATTATGGCAGAGCAATTAACTTTATAAGACAGAGTAAAGTTGGTGTCAATATACGACTTAATTGAATTTTTTTAATGGGTTTAAAAAGTTTCAATTAGATGGCATTTGTTTTTATATAGTGTTTAAATATTTAGATTTTATATAATTCAGGCTGTAATCACATCGGATTCACACGATAATAATATTTAACTGAAGAGATTCTAAAGGTATCAGAATTACTATTTTGGGTTTGTTTTTGATATATTTCAAGTTTCTAGTTAATGGCAATTGTTTTTGCGTCTCCAAAATCGTTAAATTTTTTCTGAAAGTATTGGTTTATCTTAAAAACTACAACTACAATTTTTACATAGGCTTATTCCAAAAATTTAAGTAAAGGGTTTCTAAAATTGTTACCATTTCAATTTTGAATATGTTTCTGGCGAATTTAGAAAGTTTAAAATTACTAATTTTACAATTTTGAGTTTTTGTGTATTTTAGAAATTTTTTTTGGAAGTCGATTGGAATTGTTTTTATATTTGTTCATGCGGCCAAAATCTTGAGAAAATTATTTAAAAGTAAAGCTATTATCTCATTGGATTTTTCCAAAAATAATAATTGGAGGTATTACTAAAATTAAAGTTTTGAATATGTTTTTAATGGATTTGGAAAGGTTTAAGTCGTTGGCAATTGTGTTTTTTTCATATTAATAAAATTTCTGGAATTTTTTCTAAAAGTAAGGCTGTTATCACAAACTAAATAGAGGGCGCTAAAATTGAAAATTTAAGTATGTTTTATTGGTGATTGTTTTTATATTTTTTATATCGCCAAAATCTTGAGAAGAAAACTAGGAGACGTCTAAAATAACTAAAATTGGAATTTTGAATATGTTTTTGATGGATTTGCAAAGTTTCAATCGTTGTTGGCAATTGTTTTTATGTTTTTTCTACGTCTCTAATGTCATTGGCAATTGTTTTTCATAATCACATTTAATTATCGCAAAAGGTATAAATGGGAATTGAAATTTTGGATATATTTTGGTGGATTTGCAAAGATTCAGATCGTTGGTAATTTTATATTTTTTCTACGTCGCCAAAAACTTTAAAAATTCTCTAAATATAAAGCTATTATCACGTTGGATTATCCCAAAAAACGTAAAGTAAAGTTAGAATTTTAAATAAGATTTTGGTTGATTTTGAAAGTTTCAAATTGTTGGCAATTGTTTTTTTCGTCTCCAAAATATTTAGACAATTTTCCAAAAAAAAGCTGTAATCACATTTGATTATCCAAAAAACTATAACTTGTGGAATTACAAAATAACTAAAATTGGAATTTTGAATATGTTTTTTATGGATTTGAAAAGTTACCGGTCGTTGTAAATTGTTTTTATGTTTTTTTCACGATTCCAAAATATTTAGAAAATTTGCCAAAAGTAAAGCAATTTTTACATTAGCTTATTCCAAAAATAATAAGTGAAGGGATTTAAACATTTAAATTTTAAATATGTTTTGGAGAATTTAGAAAGTTTTAAGTCGTTGACAATTGTTTTTATATTTTTTACCACTTCGCGAAAACCTGTAAACAATTTTCCAAAAAGAAAGCCATTATCACGTTGAATTATCCCAAAAACTGGAAGGGTTTTAGAATTACTAAAATTAGAATGGTGAACAAGTTTTTGATAGATTTTGAAAGTTTGGTCTTTAGTAATTGTTTTATACAGGGGGTGAGTTTTTATAGATGCTCTCTATGGAGATCTCGGAAACTATAAGAGGTACAAAAATGGTTAAATGGGGAAAGACGCGAAGATTTACTAGATGATTAAAAATTCCAATTTCAAAGTTTTCAAAAAAGGCAAGGGTAACTAGATATTATAACAAAATAAAAAAATGTCAATTTTTTCAAATAATATATCTCGGTTATTATAACAGACAGAAAAAAACTGTAACAGGCAAATATTGCTATTATTATAAACAACTGCAATTGTTTTATTTTCATCTTTTTCGTGGCTACCAATTTTTTATTTATAATAAAACTTAAAATGACTATAACTCACTTATTTTTAGAAATAATTATGTCGTATGTGATATTGGATTAAAGTGAAAAAAATGATCTATATAAATAAACTATGGTTTCTATTTAAATCAATGTAAGTTTGCGACATATCTCGGAAAATAATGGCGATAAAAAATTTTCTGAATATATTTTATTAATCTGCATAAAAATTATCGAAAGCTTTATCTTTTACAGTTTTTGTATATCTGTTATATAAAATATTGTTGTTGTTGTCTTCTGAATTATGGCAGAGAAATTGACTTTATAAGACAGTGTAAAGTTGGTGTTAATAAAAAAATAAAAAAAGTACGTGAGAAATGTGGAGAATTCGTTGGATATCTTACAAAGCATGGTTGAAAATCCTCAAATATCTTTTCGAACATGTGCCAGGAGTTTAGGATTGTTGAAGTTAACAGTGTATAAGGCACTAGCGGCGAATAAGTTTAAAGCATTTAAAGCAAGATATGTTCAGACTTTGCAAGAACATTATTATAACAATCGTTCTGAATTTTGTCTCATGGTACAAGGTGAAATAGAAATTGATAGAACATTTCCTAAGAAGATTTTTTTCTGGTCAACAGAAAATCCAACATTCCGAATTATCTACAAAAATCAATATTCTCGAAAAATAAATGTTTGGTGTGGAATTTTGAACATAAAATATTATAGCGACATAGATATTTCAGCAGAGTTTAAATTCAGAAAGATATTTAGAATTTTAAATATGGAATTGGAAAATAAATTTAACATGTTACCATATACCATAGTGCTTATATCGTAGTTGAAATATTTAAATGAACAATTTAATGAGAAATGGATTGGAAGACATTCAAGATTTCCATGGCCTGCTCGCATTTTGGAAATTTAGAGGATTTGGGAAATTAGAAATATTTCAATATTTTTGATCAGAGATATTAACAGAAGAACAAATTTATGTATTGAGAGGGAAGGGGATCGCATCGAGTGAATTTTATTCAATTAATAATATCGTTAACGTTGTTAATTTCAAAGAAATTCCATTTTTTTTGTTTATTAAAACCGTAT